>OY744475.1:230561279-231161279 GCA_963556175.1 Tipula confusa
AATATAATAATATAATAATATAATAATATAATAATATAATAATATAATAATATAATAATATAATAATATAATAATATAATAATATAATAATATAATAATATAATAATATAATAATATAATAATATAATAATATAATAATATAATAATATAATAATATAATAGTATAATAATATAATAATATAATAATATAATAATATAATAATATAATAATATAATAATATAATAATATAATAATATAATAATATAATAATATAATAATATAATAATATAATAATATAATAATATAATAATATAATAATATAATAATATAATAATATAATAATATAATAATATAATAATATAAAAATATAATATGTCAATATAATGATCAAATCAGTAACCTACTTACGTCAACATTATTGCAATTGTGCTATGAAACAAAATCATTCAATCTTAATTCATATTTTTCTGTGTTTGGGCAATAAACAATTTGGAATAAAACGAAATCATCCGTTTTTTCATATTGCGCTCATTGGCTATGGCGATAAAACCGTAACAGCCAAAAATGCAAATTTATAGCATATACATATAACTGTTTATAGCATAAATAAACCTGCTACATGTAGAGCTATATTGTTTGAGCAGATAACAATTACTGCTCACAGATGGAAACGTTCGACATGTAAGTATCTATAAGATTACTCAAAAAAGTCGAAAAATTACACACCCGAAATAGTCAAATAAAGTTGGAACCTTAGTAATTTCCAGCAAAAGTTAAGTGAATTGTTTTAAAGATTACATGTATATGAATAAATTAATTAATCAAAAAACGAAAAAGTACATCCTGACAGGACTATACCCAGTAGTGCCAAACAACGAGTATCATCGTCCAATATACCATCTTAAAAGCGTATCGAGCCGAAAACGATTCCGCAAACTCCACAACTAACGGCCACTGGTAGCTGTTGTGTGTGTTGCCAAGTAATGAAGGTAACTACACACCACAGCCGCCAGCTACCGTGCGCTGTGGAGTTTGCGGAATCGCTATCGACTCGATATGCCCAAGATGGATTTGAAACGATGATTCGATGATTTGATACTATAGTATTGCCTGCAGTCTGCACTGAAATATGAACAATTTTTTTTCTATATATATTTAACAAGAGTGCATTAGTAGTTCTAGCGAATTCCAAGAATGACCATAAAAAAAAAATGTATAGCTTTCGGTATGTACACAAAAATTAAATCACTACAAATGTAAATCACATGAATACAAAATAAAATAATACAATATTAACACTACTACCACAGAGAAAGATATGAGAAAAAAATATTATTTGCTTTTGGTTGGAATCGAAACGCAATATATTATATCACTGTATGCGATTAGGCAAAACCAAAAAAATTGTAGGGGAACGCAAAAATTACAATTACATTTAAATGACGATTCGTATGAAAAATTGATATAATACACCCATCACTCGCTTAACGAAAACTCTTATTATTTTGAACGAAATTTCTCTAATTAATTTCAAAATTAAACCAAAGTTTTGGTATATGCAATAAAATTTCGATTTACGATTTTTTACATAAATATATTACCCTTTTGAATCTCATTTTGCAAAAATTCATTCTACGAAATTTTAATTTACGAAGTTTTTGTGAACGAATTAATTTCATTAAGCAAGTGATAGGTGTAAAAGCATTATCATCACCAATAAACAGGTTATTATGCAAAATAATAAATTCAACAATTGTATATACGCAATAGTGTTGGTTTTGTAAATAATAATAAAATGTACCATACCATCTCAACATCTGATTATATTAGGCAGAACTGGTTTCCACAAAATATTTATGATCGAGTAATGTACACCAAATATCTATACACTTGTACACGATATAAGGGTGATTACAAATGAATGAAAACTTGTATCGATCATGGTCCTGTGGCGGTTGGCGACTGAAATTATTTATTCAGATAATTCGTACAAACTAATATAATTAGCAAACGAGCTATTTTCAGCATTTCCCATATTTTAGAATTTATTTTTAATATATGTCTTGCAAGAGGACAACCAGTGACTAAATCACGATTTAAGAAAATTGCACGCGTTGACCAAAATAATTATCGACCAATCACAGTCTTAAACATAAGAGAACCGCTAAATATACCCACTTAATTAACACGAAAAATAGTAAAAATATTGCAAGTACATCTAGTGCAGCTGAAGATTAAAAATTCGCATATCCGCAAGTAACAGCTAACGCGCAGAATCAAGAAAACTTAAAACAACACTTCAAGTATTAATGAAACGCGTCAAGTGATTCTAAGTAAGCTCAATTTGACTGACGTGCGGTTACAACGACTTAAATATAGTAAAAAGGGAGCTATCCCTAAACAAAAAAATGTGTAAATATCCTACGATGGAACGCTAATTGGCTTCAGCAACATCAGCTTGAATTGTAGTTAGTTCTAGGTACACAAAACATTGATATTTGAATCATTTATTAAATTTAAAAGATATAACGTGTACCATACCAGACACCCAAGCAACTCGGCAGTCATAATAAAGGAATATATAAAACATTTTGAAAATAAAAATAAACCACAGATGAAATCCAAGCTGCGACAGTTGCTATTGAAACGACAAAATATACAGTGGAGGCTACAAGCATGTATTGCCGCCAAGACATTCTCTTACAAAAAATCAATATAAAGAATTTTTTAACTATTTGGGAAGTAGGTTTATCGCAGGCGGTGATTTTAATGCTAAAAATAAATGTTCTAGTAACATTTGTACAAAACATTGGTTATTTTTATCAAACCTCTTGTTTTTTAAGTGCTTACATTTTTTAACAAGAATTAAATCAATATATTTCAAAATGCAATTATTAAAGGCTATATTATATAATATAAATGCATGAATGTTTAATTATAGAGCAAACTGAAATTGAGCAACTCAAAAATTACTCAATAGAATGATAGAGTAAATTGCCAGAAACAGCAGGAGAACTAAAACAAAATTTCACTTCATATTAGGTCTAGCTTTAGTAAAGAAGCCATATATCCGACCGAACCAAATTCTGCCAATTACTTCCATATTTATTTGCTCATGTTCCAGTTTTCCTTGTCTTTCCACAGTGGTGAATTATATTGTATGTATGTATATCACAAAATAAATAAAAAGGATGTAAAAATAGTAGTAGTAGTAGAATAAAGCATTGTTAGTTGTGAAATCAATCCTTCTCTCCTTGTATCCTTTTATTTTATTTCATTCCAGTATATATTTTTCGATTCATCCTTTTTTTTTTTTTTTGATATATAAATTAAATAGAAATCGACATTGAATTATTATCATAAAATACAAGAATATAAATAATTTAATTTAAATTTTAATTTATTTAATTATTTCTTTTCTCCTAATCTTTATAAACGGACGGGTATTATATTATTATCATCTTTAGAGAAAAAAAAATGTAAGAACCAAACCTATAAAATAAATTATGTAGTATAATATAGTGTGGCAATGTAGATGGAGGAAAAATACAAAAACAACAATTTAAAGGGAAAACTAATGTTTTATTATTATTTAGGTCATACTGAAAATATATATAAATAAATTTTATTTGACTGCGGAAAATTTATATATTATTCACTGAGACGTTCCCTGTCAGTGAACGAGTAATTTTTTTCTTTAATGCCTCTTGTGTTTTTTATGTTGTATGTTTTGTGTTAAAAGCTAATTGCATCCTTTTGATTCACATACAAACACATAAAACATAAATAATAACATACCACCTCCATTTAAGCATTTCTTTTGTTAGGAATGAAAGTCTCATTTTTATAAAGAAATATTAAAGATTAACTAAGTGTAGAAAAGCGATCATGTTCATCTATAATATGTCTAAGACATATTATAATAGAGTCTGTATAGAGAAGAAAAAACTATTGTGTTATATAATTGAAAATAGACAAAAAAAAATAATCGACGAAAAATAAAGGAAACATATTTTTTATATGGTATTGTGTTCGCATATGTGTATCGAAAAAAAGAGAGTAGCAATTTTTTCTTTCTATTATAATTGCTACAAATTGCTACTTCAATTTTTCTTCAATAATAAAAATAAAAAACCTACGCAAGAAAATAATGGAAAAATATTTTTTTGTAAAGCTGTCGTAAAAAAAAACAGCATTTATAATACGATGACTTAGGCAAAAAGCTGCAGTAAACATTCTATAGTATAGGCAACCAACAACGGGGATATAATTTTATTTTTATTTGGCCATCAGAAACCTGTATAATTATATTTTAATTATCTTACTTAAAAAATAAAAAAATTAAATTCGTAAAACAAAAACTTTCAGAAAATTGTTAGGTTTCCACCTGAAAAACGTTAAGTATATAAGCGTAGGAAGAGGGTTCTAAAAATAAATTTATTATTCTAATTTAAGGATTTTATAGAGAGTGAACCAGTCTTTCGTATTTATGAATTTTAATAATAAATACAATTTATTTATAACGATTTAAATTTTCAAAGCAGATGGGGAGGGAAAAGGATTCAAAAAAATAATTATATTGTTCAAATGTATGTGTCCTACTATTAAAGATATATTCAAACAAATTTTATTGGATTTCCTTACTTTAAGAATTAGGAAAATATTTAGTTAATATATCTTTCATACTAGATTTTGAAGTATCTGATTACAAATTAAACATTAATACTTCTCTTTTGATACAGGGTGTTAAAACAATCTAAAATATATACTGTAACGTGATAAAGTCCTAATATAAATCAGCATGTTCAGAAAATGAAATAAAATGATCCATTTTTATTACTTAGGACGAGTGATGTCCAATTTGTCATATTTTTACATTCAGTTCTCAGTCGGTTGGATGAAGCCGCGCCTAGAACCTCTGTTATGTTGCATACATTTAATTTGGGTTTCAGTGTAGTAAGTGCTTGGTCAGTGATTTAGAGGTGCGAATATCTGGCAATAAGCGAACAATCAATACTTGCTGAAGAGCAGCCCATCCCCATTATTAAATAAAAATGTATAACGCGAATAAATAGCCTAATCCACAATCGACCTTAAATACACATGGTGAATATCGATTTCAACTTCATGTTCGCCGACAGATCTATCTGTCTTGGTAATTGAAATTCTAACAAACTGTCAGATTTGACAGTTAATTTTAGACCTTAGTTTTTGTCAGAGCACAAACTCTGACTTTTATTAACTATTCACTAAACAGTTATTTTTATTCGAAACCGACAATTTAATTAGAGTACAGGTAACCCTCGAATAACGCGGAAGTTAGGTTGCGGAAAAAGTTCACATTATATAAATCTAGATTACATGCAAAAATTGGGGTTATATTAATCTTGAATGTCAGTTTCATCCATATAATTATATTCAGCTCTACCTAAATTATGGGATACGTATATTATGCGATGAACTTCTGTTTTCTTCGCACAATTGAGGCTCTGTCATATCTGGGTTCGACCCAATTTTATCCAAAATTAGTTGAAACGTTTGACCTGCGGCGGTTCGCGAAATAATATAAGATTTTAATGCGGCTATTATGCTTTGGTTTAAAGGGATGAGGGATGTGGTATTATGCGGTGAAAAATAATTTTTATATTCAGATGCGGGAGTGGCCGTTTGTTACCAATAATTAATAATATTATGAAATCGATTTTTTTTGTATGTTACTTTTGGTCTCGGGAACTAAAAGTTAAACTAAACTTTAAACAGGATTCTTGTAATTCTCGCCTTTTTGTTTACATGCCAATGAATAGGCAAGGTTGTTTATCTTATTCCTTTTATGCTTCGTAAATTTGGAGATCGATTAATCAACCAGGTACTCAATCAACTGCAAAATAGTAGCGTTATTTTGTCCTTCGAAACTTTGAACCAAGGAGCTAGCTGATCTATCATTTTTTTAAATGTAAGTGCGCTTAGCCATCTAAGTTCATGGGTTCAAATTGAAACCGGATTCGTCTCCATTAAATTCTGAAAGAAAACTCATTAGCTTCTTAATATTTTCTTAAATTAAATTAACCGATAAAATGGTCTGATCAAAGATTTGGCCTGTGTAAGGCCGGAAATACAGTTTCAATAGGTCAAGCACTGCAAATTGTGCTAATTGTGTAGGTTATTGACGCCCACGGGATACCACAGAACGGCTCAGGGTTAATTATTGCAGTTGACGAACTTGCCCGCGCAATCTCGTCGGCTATCTCATTTCCAGTGATACTCCTGTGACCAGGTACCCACCGCAGCCTAACTTTGTTATGACAAGAGAGAGATTGTAGCAGTGTATTAAAGCTTCTTGTTTAGTATGTAAACTAAAATTCTTAACCTTCTTACTTTACATACCAAAACGGTATTAGCAATAATTTTGCTTATTATTTATATTTTTTGACATTTATACAATAATGTCAAAATGATATAACTAAACTAGACGCAAATTTACCACTTACAATTTATACTTTATAGTTTTGTGTGAGGCAATCATAAAGTTGTAACGCAATTACCCACAGTTTTTAAAACGTTTTTAAGTTTCATCAATTTTGTCGGTGTTTCTTTATATAACTGACAGAATAAGAATTAATTGACATGTGCACATATTAATATTTTGGACAAAAATTTTTTACGAAAAAACTACTCACGCGCCTTTACATAACCACATTTAATTTTCTATAGTTCTGAATCCCCTAAAAATATGTCCACTTAATTCCAGCATATTGGAGTTAACTTAATATTTTCTGTAATTTGAATTAGATTTTCGACAGTTCCTTACGATTTTTGTTAAAAAGTCAAAATCGCTTAGGAAATAAATTTAGCAAGAGAATTTTCATTGTACCATACGTCAAAGTTTTTTGTCCCAGTTGATGGCTAATTCATTACGAATTTATATATCAAACTCAAATTAAAACCAGAAAATATATCATAATATATACATTCAGTAATTACCCATTTTCCCATTATAAATATAAATGTACATCTTCTACCTGGCTCATTTTCCTTTTGATGCTTAAAACTTTTTACAAAATTTATATTTTTCATTTCTCAGTAGAGCGGGCAGCTAAACATACATAAACTAAAACTACAACTATATAGAGATCGTATTTGCAATTTAATAAATACATAGAATATTTATAGAATATATTATAGTATTATTGTCAGGAGAGAAATAGTAAATTTTCCGAAATATACAAACAAATTTTTTTCCTTCTATATCCGTTATGTAATAGTTTTCTCATTGTACTGAAAAAAATTTTCCAATTATATGCATAGAGTGAAGAAAATTTTTATTGTTTTTAATTATTTTATTTTTCTCATCTTGTTTTCCATTCATACAATTCTTGTGTTACACTACGCTATGTGGATGTAATAAAGTTGTTAGTTTTGTTTTGTATACAATAGTTAGACAGAAAGTTTATTATCGACATTTTTGGTTAATATTTTTTTTTACTTTTATAAATAGAAAATGGGGAAAATACAAAAACAAATACACAAGCAACAAAACGACATAAATTCGTTTATTGTTAATTTGAATACAATAAGCATTCTCTGTGTACTCATCGTACGTATATACGACTGTAGGTATATTATATAGAGATGTTTATGCATCATGGAACGACATTTCAGGACAAGACTGTATTGTGACGTAATAAATTTTCGACAATTTTATTACGTAGCTCTAGCATTTGAAAATGATTTAAAAATTTCTACGAATACTTTTTTGTTTTTCGACTAAATACAACAAGAGTAATTTTATTTTTGGTGGAAAATTTTTTGCAACGAAAACAACAATAAAATAAATAATCCGTCTATCAAAAAAAAAATAAATGTTTACTTCGTATGGGAGCACCGACAGCGACAAATAAAAAAAAGAAAGGACTACAGATTGTGGACAAATAATTACATTTTATACATCCAATGACGATATGTGTACCCTTTTAGGTCGTAAAAAATATTATTTGCTCCAAATACAACTTGTGTTAGCACAATATTTTCGAAATGATCGTCATTCTTCTTTGCAACGTCTCGCAAGCACATTTACTCATAATAATTACATTAAACCATTTGTATTTTCTTTGTTGGATTGTTTGTTGGGGATACATAAAATATTACAAATCGTGTTAGGACAATATATATGCCCTATACGGATAAACGGATAGATAATCCACCATAAATTAAATTCTGATAATCCGCAAGCGATAGAAACATAACAAACAAGTTATTCATGATGTGGTATGTCAATGGTGGTTATGTGCTTTCACTTTGAGCAGAATATATATAAATACGCGGGAAAAACAATTTGATAGTTTTTTAATGGTGAAACAATAAATGAATTAGAATTGGATCTGGTTGTGCTATTTACGAGCATTTTAACAAATAAGCCATAAAATTGTATACATATTTGCACTCGAATGGTTGATTGCTCGACGATGACAGCGACGCGTATTATTTATTATTAGCACAGCTATGTTTATACTGATTTTTTTGCTGTCAACAGTTTTTTTTTATACATATTACAAATAACAAATTGAAACTTTGTACAAATACAAAACAAACAATTAATGCAATATACAAATGGAAAGTAAATAAAACATTTTTAGTTGTTCTGTACGAATGACTTTATTGGGTTGTGTGTAATGCAATTTAATGTTGAGTGGGTGGCTTTGTTTTGATGTCTCTATTCAGAATATTTCTTTATTGTTCCTATAATGGTCATGCATGCTTATATTTTTATTTACATTTTACAAAGTTTTCAGTAGAATCGTCGATTGCATTTCCGTTTCATTTATTTTGCAATCAAAAGTTCATGATGTGTAATATTTGCTCAATTCTTTACTGTGATCGAATGTTTACAGTAAGAAGGATTGAACATTGATTGTTCATTACAAAATTTTGATCGATGATAAGGCAAAATTCATCCATGTGCACCGTTAGGTGCAGAATAGATTGGCCGAATCATATTTGTAGTTTGACAGACAACATATATGTATACGTGTAAATGCAATAAAATGTTGGATGATTTAAATGTGGAAATTGTTTGGCATTGTTTCATGAGTTCTGATGTTGAAGACTGCTTCACCAGGATGATTTATTTAAGCAAATATAATAAGTAAGGTGTTATTTATGTTATTGTCAAACTTATGGAAGAAAACTTGTAAGTTTAGAAAGAAGATATATGTGTATAAAGTTCACTTTTGAATTCTATTTTATACATATATACATAATTTTCTCGGAAAATGTATAGTTTAGAAAATAAAAATAATTTGTTTACAACATTTTGTGGCAATATTGTTGCAAACCTTTTCTCAGCATTATTTCTTTAAAAAATATTATAATAAAGTTAACTTTTCGTATAATTTTGTAAAGAAACTAGCATTTTTAAAGGCGCGATTATTCATCTCAAAAAATGTCACCTGAATATTAATGGAAATTTAGTACAAAGTAAAAAAATGACTACACTTTGTAAAAAAAAGGTTATAATGTCCATAAATCTCAGACAGTGTTAGACCGGACTAAGGAAAAACAACTAAACGAAATAGAAGAGCGAGTATCGCAAATATTACAAAAATTTGTACATTTATAACATTTGGAACTCTATGGCCAATATATTGTTAGATAAACAACATCACGCTCCTATTAAATTATAAAACACTGTGATTAGGAGTAACAAAACCATTATATTCTTATAAATTCAGTTAATATAACAAAATACTTTTTGCATACAAAAATCACAAAAATCGTACGGTTAACTGTTTACCTAATTAACTTTACAGTCAGCTTCTACAGTCTGCAGTTCGAACAATCTGTTTTTGAGACTTTTAAAAGATTGACTACTGATGAATTATTGAGGAATTGACTACTATAGTTAAAATGGACCGTAAAAATAGGCTAAAATTTTTTTTATTCTAAATTACAAACTGTAAACAGATTGAAATGTTTGTAAAACTAATGAAAAAATTCGAATATCACAAAATGTTTCATGAGCTTTGGAAGAACAAATGGAGAATTTACCTACATATTTTAAAACAATTTAATTAAAACCTAATTTAATAATTAGGAAATCTGATTACAAATGGTTTGTTAACAATTAAAATACAAAAAGATTTTGACAAATAATATTCTGTCAAAATATGAGGAAATTATTAGTGATATTTTCCAAATATTTTCTTAATTGCCATCATGTCCCTTGAATCGACATCAACAATACCAAGTTTGGCGTGACTTGAAACGACTCTAGTCACGTCACTTGAAATGAAATGACTACGACAATTGGGTTTTAACCTAATAACTTTACTTTTTCTTAAGCGCCTAAAAGTGTTTACTAATATATATTATCTGTTTATACCGAACACCTTATGCAACCAACCAGAAAACACCACTGATAAATATATATATATATATATATATATATATATATATATATATATATATATATATATATATATTTATATATATATATATATATATATATATATATATATATATATATATATATATATATATATATTATATATATATATATATATATATATATATATATATATATATATATATATATATATATATATATATATATATATATATATATATATATATATATATATATATATATATATATATATATATATATATTATACTATATATATATATATATATATATATATATATATATATATATATATATATTATACTATATATATATATATATATATATATATATATATATATATATATATATATATATATACATATTTAATATATAAAATATAATAATATGACAATATAATGATCAAATCAGTAACCTATTTACGTCAACATTATTGCAATTGTGCTATGCAACAAAACCATTCAATCTTATTGACTACCCTGTCACCCATATTAAAATTATTTTTATTTTGGAAATCCACTTTTCATACAACAACAAAACATAATTTCATATTTTGTGCAGCGGACAAATGAAAGTCAAACCGGGTGACTCTTCATATTTGGTGGTGCACATTCATATTTTTCTGTGTTTGGGCAATATACAAATCGGAATAAAACGAAATCATTGTTTTAAAGATTACATGTATATGAATAAATTAATTAAACAAAAAACGAAAAAGCACATCCTGACAGGACTATACCCAGTAGTGCCAAACAACGAGTATCATCGTCCAATATACCATCTTAAATGCGTATCGAGCCGAAAACGATTCCGCAAACTGCACAACTAACGGCCACTGGTAGCTGTTGTGTGTGTTGCCAGTAATGAAAGGCAACTACACACCACAGCCGCCAGCTACCGTGCGCTGTGGAGTTTGCGGAATCGCTATCGACTCGATATGCCCAGATGGATTTGAAACGATGATTCGATGATTTGATACTATAGTATTGCCTGCAGTCTGCACTGAAATATGAACAATTTTTTTTCTATATATATTTAACAAGAGTGCATTAGTAGTTCTAGCGAATTACAAGTACAAATGTAAATCACATGAATACAAAATAAAATAATACAATATTAACACTACTACCACAGAAAAAGATATGAGAAAAAAATATTATTTGCTTTTGGTTGGAATCGAAACGCAATATATTATATCACTGTATGCGATTGGGCAAAACCAAAAATAATTGTAGGGGAACGTAAAAATTACAATTACATTTAAATGACGATTCGTATGAAAAATTGATATGATACACCCATCACTCGCTTAACGAAAACTCTAATTATTTTGAACGAAATTTCGCTAATTAATTTCAAAATTAAACCAAAATTTTGGTTTACTTAATTGAATTTCGATTTACAAAATTTGTTTACATATATTTTTTACAATTTTGAATCTCAATTTACGAAATTTTGTTTTACGAAATTTTAATTTACGAACGAATTTCACTTTTTGTGAACGAATTAATTTCGTTAAGCGAGGAATAGGTGTAAATATACAGGTTATTATGCAAAATAACAAATTTAACAATTGTATATACGCAATAGTGTTGGTTTTGAAAATAATAATAAAATTACCAACCATACCATCGTAACAGACGAGTGTATTAAAATGCAGAACTGGTTTCCACAAAATATGAATATTATGATCGAGTAATGTACACCATTATGTTAAAAGTCTATACACTTGTACAGATATAATGTCATAAACTTTATTGGATATCATAAACTTTATCCTGACTATGTATAGAAAAATACAAAAAAAAAGAAATAGAATTAGTTGGTAGCCGGAAACATCACTGTACGGATGTATTTCGGATGTATTTGAGTGAAAATAAAACCAATAAAATAAAAAATTAAAAACGATATAGGCCGGAGTCATTTTTTTTAGCAATCGATTCTGGTTCAATTAAAATATTCGAATGAACAGAATTTATTCTATCAAAAAATACTTTTGAAATAATAATTCATTGTTCCACTCGAAGAACTTGTATTAATTGTTTTCTGGTTTGATAAATTAATCCACTATACTTAACTCTCTAGTGGCTTTTTAAAACTTGGTAAATTGTTTGCATTACAGCGTGTTTTCCTCGACTCAAAAATTTAAATGAAATTAAAATCAATATAGGTAATCGATTTTAATTATATGCAAATTTCGCCTACAACTACAATTAAATAATTAAACTATATATTAAGTTAAAAAAGAAAATATTTTTGACAGTTTTCTAATAGAAATAATGAGACAAAAGGGGAAATGAAAAAAAATATTTGCGGATATAATATGACCGAATCCATAACATTATTAAATTCGATATTAAAATTATCCATCTAATAAATGTTTTAAGCTGTTTGGTCATATATACAAAGGACCTTATTTCAAATACTAATAAAACATAACGATGAAGCCCCATAAAATTAAGATGAAATGTAAATCGTCTTGGCTATACATACATTTATCATACAAAAACCATTCATTAAACATTTTTGTGAAGCAGATAAGATAAATAACAAAAGATTTTAACTTGTGTAACACAACACCAACAAAACAATTTTATTTTCATTAATTTTTCTTGGTTGGGTATTATATATAATGAAAAGTTATGAAAATAGCTTAAAAATTAACAGACTGCGGAAATAAATTCAAAACAATGAAAAATATTGATATAGGAAAATATTTTGACTTGCGAACAAAATTTAAGGATTTTAGTTTTAGAATCTCTAGCTAATTGAAAAGTATTATGTATTGTAATATGTATAACGAATGTGTGGATATATGGGGACCTTATCTTACGTAACAAATCTTCAAAAATGTATCTACACAACAATTTTAATCGATCTAATTTATAAGACGAATCTTAACATAATAATCCGTAATTAATTTCGGAAGAGCAGTAGTGCGCAAAGATAATTAATTTTAATTATTTGAAATACATTTTTTTTTTATTATTATTATTCTGTATAGCATTGTGTATTATGTGTATTTTAAGTTGGCAGCGTCACATTGACATAAAACAAGTGTTTTATTTTCAAATCAAACAGCAATAAATTAACCCTGTTTTATTTATGTATAATTGTATGAAAGTATTACATTTTCTAAATTATATACCAAACAACAAAACACCAATCAAGAATATACTACCATTGTCGACCCCACCACCTCACACCTGCATCATTGAATATCTATTGTATTTATGTGTACGAGTATGTCTATGGTTTGAGAAACTTCGAAAAGAATGTACCCGAAAACGTTCAAACCATATACTTCTTTTCTTAAAAGATATTAAATGTTTTTCTTGTAGTTTTCATTAATTTTTTCTTTTTTTTAGGGAAATTTATTACATTTATAGATACTTTTCTTGTACATTTTTATGCCAAAACAGAATATAAGCAACGAAACGGCGTGCTGTGATATATTTTTGCCATGAAAATTTATTATTCAGCTAATGAATAACGTATAAATTATATTTTCTTGTTACATTTTTTTTTGTTCCTGATAAGTTGAAAAAAAAAAAAAAAAAACATAAAATAAAATTCTTTTAAGTAAAATTCTGGTAGCCAAAAAAAGGTTGACAATGTTTGAGGTATAACATAATTTTATGTATGTGAATTATTGGGTTACATAAAAAAGGTAGTTTTCCAAACCAACTAAAAAGAAAACGTTACAAAATAAATTTTATAAGTTTTTTAAAGTAACAAAGTTTATGGAAAGTAACTACATATTTTCTTTAGCTATTTCCACTATATGCGGTGAAGTCTCCTAGTTGCTAGATTTCATAACCATATTTAGTAGTTTAGTATGCTTTTGTAACACATGTAAAATGCGTATATGTCTGTGTGTGTGTGTGTGCGGATACATGAAAGATGTGCGTTTGTTTTAATTTTCGCGCAAGCTTATAGTGTGCAACATAAAATATAGAAATTACAACAATATATATATATATATATATATATATATATATATATATATATATATATATATATATATATATATATATATATATATAACAACACAGGGGGTGAACTTTTTTGTATATTTTCCATGTTTTATGTTGTTCTTGAACGAAATAAAATAAAATCCAAAAATTCATTATTGTTTGTTCTCTTCATTCTTTTCTCAACTTTCCATCATATTTCAATTTACCCGCACCCGTTCATCCTATGTTTGTGTATGTTTCGTGGGTTGTTGTGCAAGGGCAAAAAATAATATATATATATATATATATATATATATATATATATATATATATATATATATATATATATATATATATATCTATATATTTATAAGTAAATAATAAACTCAACGCTGTGTTTTGTGTGTACACTGTACAACAACGGCAAAAATCTTTCTAATTGTTTGTACTGGAAAGGGATACTTAAGACCTGCATAAATATACCAGGTACTATATTTATACACAAAGAGATATATCAGTATATGCGGAAAATAAATGATTTTCTTCGTTTTCTGTTTTTTTTTTCTCGTGTAATGATTCAAGAATGGTGGTAGGTATTTATGTCTAAACAAGTAGAAAAAAATGTTGTGTAACGAAATATGAAATTTAATTTATGTTTCGTTTTTTTTTTAATGTGTAGGGTCCAATATTGGCTAGTGTTTATTTTAGCATAATTTTTTACTCGGTTTTATGTTTTGATATATTGCTTTAGTAATAAAGACGATTGAAATCACCAAATTAATTTTCGTCAAAATAATATTATTTTTTATGTTGGCTTACATTAAGGATTTTGACCTTTAGTGTGATTTGAGCTTTTTAGTTGTAAGAAATATTATAAACTATTGAGTAAAACAATTCGGTCAATTATGTAGGCAAATAGATGAAAATCCAAATAACATTGGTTTTTTGAAATAAAAGATATAATTTAAAGGTAATCGAAAGGAGATAAGATAATCGGAATTTTTTGATTTCAGTAAGTCGAAGAATATTAAAATGTATTTAGAGTGGTCGATAATAGATGTGTGCTGGGTGCCACTACTTTTACTCGGTTCTAGTTTTCTACTGCATTATTCTAGTCAGAGACTTAAGTAGGTCTGTAGGTGTAGTGGGTGAACTGGACTCTTGACATAATATCTAAAAAGCT
The DNA here is from genome assembly GCA_963556175.1 of Tipula confusa. Lineage (NCBI taxonomy): Eukaryota > Metazoa > Arthropoda > Insecta > Diptera > Tipulidae > Tipula > Tipula confusa. Next base: position 230,576,819 of record OY744475.1, read on the forward strand.
TGATTGACTAATAAATTGTGAATAATTATCGATCGAATGAAAAATATTTATTGTCGTCTCCAAGAGTTAGAAACAAAATTATCCCAGTGGCTCCCAACACCTATTGATCTCATGTTGCCGAACCATCCAAAGGCAGTGTTCAATGCATCACTAGTAACGTTCAACGTTTTCTTCGCGGTATACGGATAGTAAAGCGGCAAAATGATTATGAATTGAAGCTTATCTCACCGACGTAGAGTTCACTTTATGTGAACGTCAAATTTTTTTAGTTTGTGAAATTGATGTTTCAGGAACTACATAAATCAAATGATAGGAACGATATTATTCGAGCAACCATTTGAGTGCATAGCAAAATTTTGAATCAAGTACCCTTTATGGTTTAGTACAACATTTTAACGTGAAAAATGTGAAAAGTGTTTTAAAGAGTCGGTAAGATCAGTTTCTGGCACAATCACACTGGCCAAAGTACGAATAATGATTTCAGCTTCATTTGGGTTAAAATCTATGTCTTAAAACATCCCCTTTTTCTATATGGTCCTTATCGCAAACATTTATATATCGCTCATTTTGGATTTGACACTCTGTCAGACTCCACTGATCGCATCGTTCAGAAATCACCAAATGCTGAAATCGCTGTGGCACGTTATTTTAATTTTTACAATGGCCAGTGGTCATATATGTTTTCTGAAATTTTCCCTTCCATCTGGCAAACTGCTAATATACATCCTGCGCCGTACATCCGACCCTTAAAATTATTGCCCAATCGCTATGGTCTCGTTGCTGTCCAAAGTACTTGAGATCATAATAAATCTCCAGCTGATGAATTGTTTGGAACAATCTTCTAATTTCCGATCGTCATTATGGTTCGACAGGTGACTTAATTAATGTTATCACTGAACAATGGAACAGAAGCATTCATCGGTCTGGTGAATCACAAGTCATTGCATGTTATATCTTGAAAGCATTTGACCCCGTGTGGTACAAGGGTTTGCTGTGCAAATTGAGGGCAGTTGGCCTTCACGGTTCGTTAATTTTAATGGATTGAGAATTTTGTTCTCTGCGATCCGTCCTTTTTCCGACCCTTTTTCTAATTTTCATCAATAATCTTTTTTTCAGCAACTCTCATTCCATAATATACTCCTACGCCCATGACAACTCACTTTCGACCTCTTATTCTGTTTACGTTCTTCTTGGTCGCGAAACGATGTTCTCACAGAAAGAATTGCTATGAAGGATCGCCTTACGCGAGATCTCAATTCTATTCTTGAATGGGGTTGAATATAATTCCAACAAATTCCATTCATTTAACTTCATTTAACACTTGATCGGGTCCAAAATCGAGCATCGAGCATGATTAAGGACGTACAATTATTATCTAATCTTGATTCGCTTTCACATAGGCGTAATGAGGGAGCGTTTTGCGTGTTTTACAAGTTCATTCATAGCCATTGTTCATCGGAATTTTATGGATTTCTGCCTGGTTTTTCAAGGCCCGCATGTAATTTGATACGCCCTGTGTACCGATATAATTTGAAAATCAAATTCGCCAGGACCAATAAATTTAAAAACTCATTTTTTGTTAGGAGTACGCGAATGAGGAATGAACTGAATCACGAGACATTCCCCTTGGTATACAATTTACAGGAATAAAATTAAAAAATGGTGATCACTGTCATTATCTGTATTTAAGCTTTTTATTTGGTGTATAAATTATTCAAACTAGATCCTACCTAATGTGAAATACTAACATAATTTTTCGTTGATTTTCAGATTCGTATGCGCTTTTAATTTAGGTCAGCTAAATCGGACATACGTTTTTAAATCACCGCCCTTTTGTATTGTAAATTGAATTTATATATATTATGTACACTCACTGGTATCCATATATAAATATGTTTTATGATCCATGAACAATAACAACAATCGACGAATTATTAATGTTCGTGTATACAATGATATTTATCCAACCCATACCACTCGGCTGGCTATTGATTTCATCTCACGTATATAATAAAACAATTTCAATGTAGGAATAAAAAATACAAAAAAAAAAACCATTCGCCTACAGAACTGCTAAATTTAATTATACTGTTGAGTCATATCTATTTGAAAGGTAATTCTGGGAAAGCATATATCATAATTTTCATTTGGCGGCAACGAGAACTTCATATTCTCACTGTAGTTATAAAATAAAACATTAAATTTTATGTATGCGATAGGAACACAATTTTTATATTATATGTACCGCGCGCATTGTTGCTACTGATTGGTGATCTGATTATATATAATGTATGTGGTATATGGAAACAAGGTCATGTATTTACTGAAATTATGATTAATATGTATATTTATGACAACCCACAACATAAAGCCAATATGTATGAATCGGGCCTCCATTATAAAAAAAAATTATATCGTCGTTCCCTCCCCGATAACCATTAGAACATATTTTATATAGATGATGTCCATTATATGATTACTCATATATGAATGTGATTTAAAAACTAACAAATCTTTTCGCTCTCCTTGATTATCCTAATATAAGGATACGGATCTTATTTTTTTTTAAACATCCCATATATACATAATAGATACATATATTCACAGATACATGTAATGAAAAGGAAAATTTAACTTTTTTTTTTTTTTTTGGCAACACAAACTTTTCCCAAGAAAAATCTAAAACATTTTCATGTTTTCTGTAAACTCATCATTCATTGAATTTTATCAGGAGACCCTCATTTTTTTTTTTTTTTTTTTTCATAAATCGATCATCATTTAGTATATGGGAGATGAGCAAAATAATAAAATCGAATCGAGGAAACAAACAACAAAACGTTTAATGGAAAATTTATTATTGTGAATGGGGCTTTCTTTTTATTAATGTGTATCATAATATTATAGATTTTCCTTTAAGTTTTTGTTTATTTTTGATGCGATTCCATCATGATAGATAGAATCATGTACTGGAATTTTTATGATTATTTATATTAGAAGGTGGATTAGTTCTACTCTTTTCATCCGTTGTATATTTCTACGGGAATTTTAATACGAAATTGGAATTTTAAGAGATTTATGATAGTGTATTAGCTTATTTTGGATAAGTTACTTGTGAACAGTGGCCGAAAATAAATTAGCTTTAAGTCAATGGCCTATTAGAGTTATTGGAACATAACATTGAACACATTGTTCTTAGTTATCTCGAATAATCTATCCAGCATGAGTAAAACTAATTTTCAGAGAACTTATATTCTATTTTCTATCTTCCTATAAAATTTTTTTAAAAATTTCCAAAAACTTTACAAGAAAGAACGCCTTAGTAATGTGGTTAAGACACGGGCTACGTGCTAACCAATCTAGGACATCAACTTTTTTAATCATTTTGACATAATTGACTTAACCTTATGTACTTGCCTGGAATTTGAAATTTTTGTATTGTGACTTTTGTACAGTTTAATAAGTTAGCCATCATGCTTTTTCTGGATTTGGAAGCGTATTATATTTTCTAGATGTGCATCTATATTTGCTTTTATTTGTTTTTCTACCAAAAGCGTGTTTATGTATATTTTCCCATATCTTAGTTTTTTGATATTCCGATATTTAGTTTGTCTCATTTCTTGTATGTACGAAAATTATTAAATTCTTATTATCATAAAAGCGAAGGTACACCATAAAACTACTTTTCGGTATTTAAACTTGTTGGATTAGTCTAGTAATAGCAATAACTAGATTTTTAGATTGAATTAAGTCAAACAGCTAAGCATTTTACAATACCGGGTTCAACAATATTTAATCGTATATTTCGAAAGTCCAAGTGAGCAGAAAGAACAAGAAAAAATGAATATTGAAAATTATGGAAGTTTCTACAACTATGTTCACTTTTGCTTCATTACTGCAGGTTATTGAAATTCCAATAATTTAAAAAGGCTATTCGTAACAACGTATCATTATATTTGGTCATCGGTTACAATCTATAAGGCAGTAAACCTGCAGTTTTCCGATAGTTTATGCTATTAAATGAGTGATATCGCAAAACCTATATACATATGTATATATTCGAGTATATATCGTAAAATGGTTTTAACCTTGAAAACATTGCTTTTCTTCCCTTCATTACAATTTAATGAATATAAAAAATTCATATTGACTCTATAGCTCTATATACATAGTCACGCATGCAACTTCCATTGGAATCAAGTTTCTAGCCCAGAATTGTTCACATGACTACACATGAACGCGATATATTTTCTGTGTCATGTTGACCATGACGATTTAATTCTCCCCGAGCATACCTCACCGTTTCAAATATTTACATTAAATATAAATAAATCATCCATAAAACCCATACCTCAATAACATGATAAAATATTCGGCATTAAAGTGGTAAACTATACATATGTCTATTTAACATATACGAGTATTAGTCGAATAGAACTATTATTGTGGAAAGGAAATGAACAGAAAATAAAAAATTAATTTAATATTCAATTAGTTTTCATGAATGCAAATTGCATTTTTATTTTATTTATTTATATTTTTTGGTAAATAACGTCACTACAAAACGAATAACTGAAACTATTGTTTATAGTTTTCAATACGTATAAAATTAATAAAATTTAGCTTGAACGCTTTATACATATATGTACATATGATGTAATAATATAAACTATGCGGTTAAAATATTTAAATTATTCAACCACCATTCCATTTATATATATGTGGTATAATGTGTGGTCATGAAAATTAAATTAGTCATCGGCTGGTCATTATCCCGTTCCCATGTGCATAATAAATTTTCTCAACTTAATTTACCATCCAGATAAACACTGTATTTACAGATTAATAAACATAATTTTCAATTAAAACTCCTCGCACTAATTTAAACATTTAAGAGCATCTCTTAAGGTAGTTTAATGTTGTTTGGTTTTTTAATTTTTTTTGGTATCTAAAAAAGTTTTTCCATTTTCAGCGATTTAAAATACACACACACAAAAAAATTACTGGTAAAACTTTGAGATTATAATTATATTTCACAGTTCGTATTATTGCTATCAAAGATCAAGGTAAATTAATTAAAAGCAGAAACAAATTTTTTTTCCACTTAAAACATTTTGAATATAAAAAATTGTAGACGTAAAATTATTAGAAGGCTGTGTTCTGATTCGATGAGTAAATAATTTGTAGATTTTTGCTTAACTTTTTTTAAATGTTTCAAGTGGTTCTTATCACATTTCCAGACAGATTAATTGGATATTTACAGTTGTCGGTTGTATTTTCCACAATGATGTTGTGAAAAATGATCAGATAACTGAGTCCTAGTTATATGACCTAGTTATATGAAATTAACAATTTTCGATAAACGGACTGTTGGCGTATATGGGTTAAGCACATAAAAACATAGTGGCAATTCAATTCTACCTTACCGTGTAGTTGATGAAATCCATTTTCGTTTATTTATTTCACTGTATTTTGTACAGAAAATTTCGATTTTACAATATACATACATACATACAATTTCACAATCTTAAATGTAATTTTCTTTATCTAATTCAAATAAAAAAGCAAAATTCACTATGGTAATCGATAAATTTACTAACATATAAGTGTCATCACTTAAATTACTAAATTACTGGTGACAGTGATTTATATACCGTCAGTTTTTAATTGGCACATACGCAAGGGAATTGCCTAAACATAATAACTCATATTTCCACGGTTACATGACACGGTTGATGACACTCCTATATTGTACGCATGTAAATTAACTGTACATAAAATTACATTATTATATCACGCGGCTGATGATTTCCAAATAATTTTTCATCACCGAATATATACGACTACACATATTATGTGTAAAGCATAGACGGCAAGAACATAGTACAACATTATATGATTTATATGTAAATAAACCGTGAATCTGATAATTTTCATTGTACATTGAACAAGAGAATACAAACAAGAAGTGTAAAGAACCTCTGGAATTGAAATAGGAAGCCTGAAAGATATAGAAAAGGCAGCATCTAAATAAATAAATCCAGCAATTCTAACAGTTTGTTTTGACTTTCAGAAATTATTACAAGTACCATAAGCTGATGCTAGTATTTTTTATTACAAACGAAAAATTCGCAGTTCATAATTTTGCTGCTTACTCTGGCAAATCATGAAGGCTACTGTTGTGTGTGGGATGAGGTTACTGCTAAACAAGGAGCTTGTGAAGTAGCTAGCCGTAAAATTTTTCTTTTGGTCAGATATCTGTCTTGGTAAAAATATAAACAAGATATTGTTTATACTTTATTCGTGGGTGTGTAAATCTTTACAAATTGATATATGCCATACATTTTTAGAAAAAGGTTACACGCAGAATGAAAGGCAGTGTTCATGATGCAACAAAAGAAAATAGTAAAAAGCTCACTTTTATTTTTTATGAAAACTATTTATTTACTAATATCAGCTACAGTGCCGTCGTGTTTAATAAACCTATTTCATTAATTACAGTTGCTGATATAGAGAAAATGTTTTCCTTTTTGACTTAACGTTTTATTGTTCGGATGGTGCGTTATAAATTATATATATATATATATATATATATATATATATATATATATATATATATATATATATATATATATATATATATATATATATATATATATATATAAATATATAAATTTATATAAATATATATATATATATATATATATATATATATATATATATATATATATATATATATATATATATATATATAAAGGGTGTTTTTTTATAGGTTCACAACTTTGAGTTGGCAACACTGCTTTATTTGACAACCCATTTAACAGCTGATAGATGCTTTTTGTTCAGTTTGGTTTGACATTTTATTATGGATAGACTTACATCAGAGCAACGCTTGTAAATTATTGAAATTTTTTATCAAAATAATCGTTGTTTTTTGCGTACATAATCCTCCTTCAGAGCGGCTAATTCGAATAACAATAGATTGTTTTTAGACCACGTTTACTCTTAATGATAATGTGCATCTCGTGAGACGCCGAACAGTACGCACTGAAGAAGCTTTAGCCGCTGTACAGGAAAGCAATGAAGAAGATCTAAACAATCAATTCGTCGCCGTTCTCAGCAACTGCGGTTGTGTCCTTCCACTTTATGGAAGATTTTACGAAAGGATCTTGGTTTAAAAGCTTCAAGATTCAACTTGTGCAGGAATTAAAGCTAAACGACCATCGTATGCGCCGCCAATTCAGCGAATGGGCTGAAGCAAAAATTAATATTGATGTTGAATTTCCATACAAAATTTTGTTCTCCGATGAAGCCAATCATTTTTAGTTGAATGGGTACGGTTATAAGCAGAATTGCCGGATTTGGAGTGAGGCTAATCCACAAGCTTTAGTCGAAACATCATTACATCCACAGAAAATTACTGTTTGGTGCGCTCTACGGGCTGGCGGGGTCGTTGTTCTATATGTCTTCAAAAACGATGATGGTCAGAATGTTACTGTCAATGGTGAGCGGTATAGGGACATGATTAGATATTTGTTCGTACTTCGATTAGCTGGCATTAATCTTGCTGACATGTGGTTCCAATAGGACGGAGCCACATTCCACAAAGCGCGCACTACAATTGATTTACTCAAAGAAACTTTTGATGAAAGAATAATTTCGCGTAATGGTCCAATTAATTGGCCACCAAGATCGTGTGATTTAACCCCATTGGATTATTTTCTTTGGGGTTATGTAAAGTCACTTGACTACGTCGATAAACCAGAGACAATAGAACACCTGGAAATCAACATTCGAAGAGTTATTGGCGAAACACGGCCGCAAATGCTGCGAAAATTGGTGTTCCAGATTGCACATTGTACCAGCCGTACATTTAAAATTTTTATTATGATTTAAACTTGTGTAACTCTATAGAAAACACTCTTTTTATATAAGATTCGATCCCGAGCGAGCTCTTTGTATTGTTCTAGACAATTTGAAAATCCCATGTCGCTTGCTACTTCTAAATGCCCTTTTGCCATTATCGGCCACTCCTTTGTGTAAGGAGGTGGAATTTATATGACAATCTTACCGATAGTTTTCAAGCGCTAGTACTTTTCACATAAATTATCTGTACGTAAGCAATATCTAAAAGTTTGAAGTTTCTGTAATTGGTTGATGGACAAGAGTTTTGATAATTGTAATTTTGTAAAATATATGCTCTGGATACATATGCTGTGGATTGAATCTCAATTCAATGCAAGTTTCTGAAAATATTAATTTAACAAAGCAAATATCTTTTCAGTAGTAAACGTAAGGACACCAACCTATTTTGTCAACATTTTTCTCCTCAGCCAATTTTTTTAAACTTTCTCAAAATTATCATAAATTTGGAAATCGTTTGTGAGTTTTTAAGGCAAAAACTGTTTTATGAAAATATATACAAATGTTGAAACCAATTTTGAGCTGAGCTCAAAATCATTTGATCAAGATATCAATCATCTGTTTCGGACCACTACTACGTGTTTGGTTCCATTTTTCATAAAACTGAACCTATGAGAGAAATTTTTGATTCTTTTAAGTTTTTTTGCAAAAATTATTATGATAAATGATTCGATTTTTGATGCAATTTTTTTGAAGATATATTCTGCTAAACAGGGTATAAATGTAGATGAAACTAGACTTTTTGAAAATTGACTCCCAGAAAGAACGTTTTCAAAGATAAAAAAATGACCTAAGTTAAAAAATCGGCATGCACTTCGCCTTGAAGGAATTGCTGAAACCTCAAATTTAAGTTTCTACTTTCTATTAAACTACCCCTCTGAAGATGCACAACACAAAAATTTAATTTTATGGATAATAAAATTTTGAGACACCCTGTATATACGAGTATATACATATTTATATATACTAATTAATTGAATAATTAATTTTGACAACGTCAACCAAATATAATTGTTGTGACTGTCAAAAAGTCAAATTTAATGAATTATTTTCGATGTTTTCATACACCGGCAGCCATAACATATTTTCTTCTTCTTTAACTTTTATTCATCGTTGTCGACGTCTTTTATTTTTATTTTATGATAATAAGTGTCATCAACACCTTTCTAATAAAATAATAAGACAAACTCAAAATACATATTATATACAATTTTGTTCCGTCTTATTTTAATCTTAAATATTATGATAAAATTACTTTTAATGGTTTTGATATAGAAAAAAGAAAAAAAATTGTTGCTTTAGAAGAGGGTAATAGAATTTAAAGTAATGTTAATTTACTTAGACATTCAATGGTTATGTCTGTGATATCTTATTATTGTTTTATAAATATATTTGAGTGTTTTGTCTTTCATCTCGGGATATAATGGTATACATATATATTTACGAGAGTAAGAAACTTCTAAGGGAAATGAGAGTCTTAGAATGAAATGGTTATTGCACAGATTATGATACATATATAATTTGAATTTACACATTTAGTTAAAGGTGTTAATTTACAATATTTAGATTATTTATTCATTTTATTATAGGATTTGCGTCCATTTTGGTTTAATTTGCACATTATACGATTATATATAACCTTTACAGTAACCATGCAACTTGACATCAAAGTTTTTTATATTTAGGGTAAATATTTTTCTAGCGAGATAAAAGTTTCGCGGATGAAAAATAAAATAGCGTAAAGAATTAAAATTTAATTTAAATTTTTAAATTAACACAGTTTGCCATTTTCAAAGTTTGGAGGGTCACCAAAGGTGTTGCCATGATATAAAATGAAAAAATTTTCTCGATTTTTTCAGAATCATTGTTTGTGAACTGACACATTATTTTCGTACGTGATCCTTTTTGCGTTGCCCATTGAGTCGTCAATTAAATATTTTATTTCGACGTATATATAAAATAATTGCCTCTTCCTTGTTTTTAATATAATAAAATTGACATTTGAACATAAATGTTGACATAACAAACAGTGCAATTAGGAAATTATCTAATTAAATTTAAATAATATAATATGTCCTAAACTTATGAGGTATTTGTAATAAAAAACAAATTGTATGTCTCACGTACTTTTTTAATGGATTTCACACGTATGACACATTGAAACTGACAAAATTGTAATTCAAAATGTAAAAAAAATTCGGTTTATTTTAGTAAGATCGTTAACTTTTAATAAACCTAATGAAGGAGACGTAGCTCATAATTTATATGTAACTTAATAAACTGTGGGATTCCTTTTAAAAATAAACTTTTTGACCGGTGCTGCTAAATGTTCTTGCCGTGATACTTCTAAGCTTATGCTAATAAAAAAATCAAGTTAAAAAAAAAGACCTTTTTAATAGTTAGCCACTTTCTTTGACTTTTGCGTTTTTTTAACTTTAGTATAAAATCAAGTATTTCCAATTTCTTCTAAAATTGCAATTACAAATTTATCGGCCAATTTCTCTAATTTCTGTTTTAACTAAAATATTTGAAAAGTTCTTTTAACGGTATACAGAAAGATTTCTTTTTTAGAGATTCCGTTTTTCGTTCAATTACTTAAATTGACGAGCCTTCGAAGTGTGGGAAGTAAATTAATAAACTACCAATTAAAGTAGACTTAAGTTTAAGTTTTATTTTAGCTGAAATATTCAATTAGTCGAATTATTAAATAAATTTAATGGTAGTTTAAAACTTTTTATAGCTACTATTTAGGTAGGTTTTTCAACTTTTGATTTTATAAATCACAAATTTTGGTATAAGCAAACTCGCTATACTAGACAAGATTTTTGCTAGGGAAATGTGTATCGTTGTTTAAAATATGTATATATATATATATACTTTTTAGAAGGCATATTGGTGTTCGTACTCTATACGAGTATGCACAAAAATAATGTATAGAAGTTTTGGTTGCATACAGTTTTTTATAAAAATTAAATCCTCTAATATAACGAGTTTTTTTTCACTAAAATTTGTACAAAAATACCTATAGCTAAACCTAAAATTAAATTTTATCGCGGAAATTTTAATTGAAATTAGTATTACCATACATGTAGATTTTAGTAATGCAAGTTGATATATTTTGTTTTACGATTAACCGACCAAATATTCGTACCCCGATTTAATTTTAACAATGGAAAATTTTATACTCCAAATAGGGCTAGTATAGATAATACGTGATTTGCTAATCCATACATAATTAGCTAAAGTAATTAAGTCAAAAAACTTTACAAATATATATATATAGTTGACAAATGTGTAATAATTTCAAACATAAACAACGGTAATTATTAATTTAAACCATATAATTACAATTTACCAGACAAAATTAATTATTTTTTTTACAAACTGTATATTGAAGCGACCAAGGTGTGAGAGATACAATTAGAGATTTTAACAAAATTAAACATTTTCAGGTGTGCCTTTATGAATACAATAAAGTTTTATGATTTGATAACAACAAAACAAAAAACTAAGCACAACTATAGAGAAGCTTATAAGTTACAAAAATATAACGTTTGCGTGACATGATCCATCATACATCACAGCGGTGGCATTCAATCATTTGCAATTTTAATTTGATTTCCTGATAGAAACCATAAATAAATAGCAAAAAATATGCTTTTTTCGACGAATAGTCATGTTTGACTAACTTGTCATACAATATGTAGTTTTCCAATTACCCAGGTGGAATAAACAATTTTATATATTTATAATTTGTGTGTATGTGGTTTTTTTTTTATTTATAAATGATTGACTAAAATTCGTGTAACACATTTGATTTATTTATGCATTAACTAAATAAACAACATAAATTTTATTATGTAAATTTCACCCTTTACATATATAGCATAAAATTTAATACGTGGTGGGCAGATAGGCGGAAAAAATTGATTAAAATCCCCCAAAATGCAATTTATCTCGAATAATTTGATAAAAAAAAAAAAAAAAAAAATCGATTAGATAAAAATTCCACAAAATTTATACTAAAGTTAGTTTTTTATGTGAATGTGTGGGTAAGTTTAGTTTGATTAAGGTATGATGAAAAATTAAATCTACAAACAACATACACATAAATTATAATTACTTTATAGGATGGATGAGGCAACGAATTTTATATTCTTATCTAATCTCTTTGTCGTTGAAATTTCTGTATACAAAAAAAAAATCTTAAACTTTAATCTAATTCAACTTTTTATTTTTATTTTTTTATTATATCGAGAGCTATGTGTTCTTATTTATCAAGAAATGTGTCACCCGATTTTCTTTCGTAAAGAGGGGCATTAATATCAAGAGGTTGTTTTTTTATAAGTGTTTTAATTCAAATTACCTGATAAGTTATTGGGTTTTCGCTTTTAAAATCCGATAATATTGATTTAATGTCAATAACTTTAAGGCATTTGTAGGTTGTGTGTTGTTATTGGTAATCGCGTCGCAGGTGACATCAACTTTTTTTTTTTTTATCATCGGTTATTTTTTTATATAAGTCTTCGTTGAAAAGGGTGGATTGATGTTTATTGGAAAAGTTTAGGATATTGAATTTTTATAATACGTTCAAATCGCTTAGTATCTGTGTTCAAATCTGGTTGGTAAATTGTAAAAGTTTTACTTTGGTTTTTGAATCCCTAGATTGAATTTGACCGCCCAAAAATAATTTTTGTTAAGTTTTAATAAGAAAATTATTTATAGATATCGATGAGTACATATTTTGAGTGTTTCTTACAAGAATTAAAAAAAATATTTCATTCATAACTTACGCTACTACAATTTATATTATTGTTAAAATATCATTAGTTGAAAACTGGAACTTACCTAGAAATAGAAAAAAAAATGAAATCATTAGTTTATTGTACTACATTTGAGAGAGAGAGAGAGAGAGAGAAACAAAAGCTTCAGAAGTTTTATACAAATTAAAAAACTTGTGTACAAGTTTTTTTTTTTAAATATTCATCTGCACGTTAAATTCTCTGGAATAAAACAATCCGCAACTCAGTACCTTCCGACCCAATAATCACAGCTTTAATCACTGCGCCAATTGCTCGGTTTTTGTAAAAGATGTTTAGTGAAATAATATTTTGAAATTTTACCGTATTTTTACGAGTTACTGAGACGTAGCGATATAATTTGAATTATTCGACTATATACAGTCAATTATTCAGTTAGATGTAAATTTAATCAGTCAAGGTGACCATAACTAAACTTTTTTTTATTTTTTGTAATTTAATAACACTATTATTTAAATATACCATTGAAAGACTAGTGAATAGCTTCGCGCAATTTGTGTTTTATTCGAGATTAGTGTATTGTTATATTTTAAAGTTAAGTGACTAAAATAGTTATAACGAACCTGAAGCTGTGATTTAACAACTTTGGATTATTTTCTGTGCGAATATGTTACTTCGCTAACGAACGATGACTTGAAAGCCAACAATGAAAGTAGTTAAGTTAAATTTAAGTTTTCAACTTTGTAAATTATATTTTTGGTTAATTTTATTAGTCTAAATAAATTATTTCGTATATAACCATTAGGTCTTTCGACATTTTATTCACATATATTAGGAAGCAGTTTATAAATCACATTCCATAATACCATCTATAATATAATACAATTCAAATTTATGTAATTCCATATACTCGACATTTTTGGTTTTTTTTTTGTATCCGCATGACAAAAAACTTAATTTATACCAACGGAATATTTTTTTAAGAACTATAAATTCTCAAACACATTTTCCATCTACAAACTACAAGACCAATTTTTTAAAACTAGAAATTTCCTTCTACAATGCTATAAGCATTGAAAAACAATGAAAATATTTATTCCAATTTACAAGAACCAAAAAGCAACTTCAAAGACAGCAGAGGAGAGGAATAGATCAGAAAACATGGTTGGGAAGTTATTAAAAAACATACATATATGTATAAGAAAGAAATGTTTTGTGTGTATCTCTCAAAACATTAAGTTTTGTACCAAAGTTATGATATAATTGAAAATTCTTCTATTAGACTTTTTGAATTGAAACTTTTTCCAATTTTCTTTTATTTACCACAGTTTACAAAGGAAAACTCATTTATATGTATTTTATATATATATATATATATATATATATATATATATATATATATATATATATATATATATATATATATATATATATATATATATATATATATATATATAAATATATATATATATATATATATTTATATATATATATATATATATATATATATATATATATATATATATATATATATATATATATATATTTATATATATATATATATATATATATATATATATATATATATACATATATATATATATATATATATATATATATATATATATACATATATATATATATATATATATATATATATATATATATATATATATATATATATATATATATATATATATATATATATATATATATATATATGAATCCATAATTTATAGAAATAAAATGGAGCAATATTTTTTAATTGTTGTGTAGTTAGACATTTTGGAAGATCTACCAGTTTATTGAATGAGTAATTTTTCTAAGAAGCCATTTTATCGTTTTTTTATATAAATATAAAAATATATAACGAGAATTTAACTCGTTTAAATTATAGACGAATTATAGATTCATCGATATATCAGACAATATTTAAATATCAGGTTGTTTAAGAGGAACCTTAACACCTTTTTGAAGAAACAAGAAGTTCGAGATTAAGAAATCGAAGCTCTATTATTACTTGTAATATGTTCTCGTCAGAGTTTTATGTAGTTTTCTCTGACCAAAATTGACTTGGATTCCTTAAATCAAAATCAATGAATTACAGTAGTCTGAGAAAATAAGAATTAAAAATTATAATTTGATGTTAAATAAATTGAGTTTATTAATAAACAGCGCGACAAATTGAAAATGTGATTTTATCATTATTAAAAAAAGCACGGGTTCAATCTTATGACGTTTAAGTTTAGAGATGCTTTACTGTTAGTTGGATTCATGGCAAATGAATTATTTTTATTTGGCACATCTTTAAAAAGATCCAACATCTCCATGGAAGATATGTTACGTGTTCTAAATACATTCTGTAATGGATACAAAATGTGTATCTGTGGGATAATATGATATCTTCAACTGTTCTAGAAACATACCAGGGGTGCGATTATGTAAGCATTTCGAGCTTCGACTTTCGACATGTTGAAATATGTTATAAAAACAAAAATATTTTACTCATTTCGACATGTCTGTCGCAACCTAAAAAGTGTTCGAGTAAAACAACAACCACTTGTCGCAATTTCGACATGTCAAATCATCAATTTTTTTAAAATTATCGGCCATCTTGTCGAAACTCGAAATGCTTACATAATCGCACGCCAGTACTGAACTAGTCGAAACACGGCGGTTGATTTTCAACAAGCTGTATGGATGAGGAGGAGGAAGAGACTGTGAGCCACTTCCTCTGCTCATGCCCGGGGCTAGCTTACAGGAGGTACAAACACCTAGGCAAGTATTGTTTCGACGGCCTTATGGATCTCGAGAACTGCAATGTGCGAGATATCTTACGCTACATAAGTAGGTCTGAATGATTCCAATGAAGGTGAATGGGGAGTAGGATCCTTTGGTATCACAATGTACCGTCACCGGTCTAAGTGTGCGTTAGCAGCCACTCTAACCTAACCTAACCTAACATTAGATTAAGATACGTTCCAAGGCAGTACAATGTACCAGAAGTGATCATGATTTTAAAGCCAAACAAAACAGTAACGATAAAGTCATTTAGACCAATATCTCTACTTCCTACTATATCGAAGATATTTGAAAAACTACTTCTGAAGAGATTAAAGTCTATAATAGAGGATAATGGTCTTACACCTGCTTATTAGTTTGGATTCAGAGAAAAACATTCGACCCTACACAGATATTATAGAACGTACTCTAGAAACGAAAAAGATATGTTCAAGCCTCTTCTTGGATGTAGCGCAAGCATTTGATCGGGTATGGCACAAAGGATTAGAGTACAAATTACATCGAGATCTTCCCAAACAGTATTATGAAATCCTAAAATCTTACATAACCGACAGGCATTTCCGTGAAAAATATGAAGATGAATATTCGGATCGAAAGAAAATTTCAGCAGGAGTGCCGCAAGAGAGCGTTTTGGGCCCCATCTTATACCTTCACACGAGACATACCACTAATGAAAGAAACAATCATAGCTAAATTTGCTGCTGACACAGCAATTTTGTGCAGTTGGGAGCAATGTTAAAAATTACAAACATTGATTAATACAGTTAGTAACTGGATGAAGAAATGGAGAATTTAGCTCACTGAAACAAAATCGGTTCATGTGAATTTTATTAATAAAACAAACTATGTCAGTATACAAAGCGTAATAATTTATGCAAATACAGCAAAATATCTAGGGATGACGCTAGATGCCGAACTTAAATGGAAAGAACATGTCAAAAAGAAAAAGAACGGATTAAACATCAAATACAGGAAAATGTATTGGCTCATAGGTAGAGACTCTGATCTATCTATACATAATAAATTGCTCCTATATCGGCAAACTCTGAAACCTGTGTGGACTTACAGAGTACAGCTTCGGGGCTGTACTAAGAAAACGAACGTTAAGATAATTAAGACGTTCCAAAATTAAGTACTTCGGAATATTGTAAATGCCCCGTGTAAATTACATTCGAAATGAATACGCCGAATTTTTGCCTGATCAAACTCAAACGTCAAAACAAATTTTTATAATAACAGATTTCTTATTTATTTTAATGAAACAAATTTATTTTTATAAAAACATTATTTCATTCCGCTTTGGCACTACAGTGTTGCATTGCAGTGTGAAATAGTAGTTTTATAGCATTAGTAATATTATTAATTCGCCGAAAAATTGTAGGGTCATCAGCAAATAGAAGTACTGACGGGAAAGCCAAGGCCCAATATGAGAACCTTGAGGGACTAAAGATGTTGCTGGAATAGGATCATACGCCCTCAATTTCGACAATTTGAAGTCTTCTTATTAGGTAAGAATGGTACCATTTTACAGAAATAGAAGAGAACCCGAAATTGTCGAGTAACATCAATATTCGTTTGTGATCAATAGAGTCAAAAGTCTTTGCAAAGTCGGTGAATATAGTATCAATTTGCTCATGGTTTTCAACAGATTTTACAGTTATGTTCGTAAATTCCACCAAGTTTGTTGTTGTCGATCTTCCAGGCATAAATCCATGTTGGTTGAACGAGATGTGGCGGGGTATAATTTTCTTAAATGTATCACACACTAATATTCCGAAAAGTTTGAGCATCATAGATGTTGTTGCGATTCCACGATAGCAGGATATATCAGTTATTTCCCCAGATTTAAAAATTGGTGAGATTTTGTAAATTTTCATTTGTTCAGTGCACAATGATTTATTGAACAAAAGTTTAAGTGGCAAACAAAATTCAAAATAATTGACGATGCGATAGTATCTGGCCCACAACCTTTGCTCAGGTATTTAATAGCATTTAGTATGTCATCTTCCGAAATAGAAGGTATATGAATTGAATGGCTAGCATAACAACCAGGATCGTTATTGAAGTTGGAAAATGATGCAAATAAATTTGCTATTTATAACATTTCCAGAAGTATTTTGGATCATTTTTGATTTTATTTTCAACTTCAGTTATGTAAATTTTGAATCTCAGATCGTAATATGAATTAAATTCATTCTTAATTTTAATAAATTTAATTTTGTCGTCATCAGTATTTGATGATCTCATACGTTTATATGCTTTGTCTTTGCGATCCTTTAAGTTAATTAGAATGTCATTATACCATGATTTATGTAAGTTTGGTGTAGTCCTGATTATTGGAATGAATAGTTTAAATCCTTGAAATAATTTTTCAAGAAAATATCATGGTTATTAATATCATCAGAAACGCCAAATTTTCTTACTTGTTATTAAAGAGCGATCACATCTATATACAATATACTCACTAGTGAAGAATTCTGAACTAAGAATATCACTAGAGATATTTCTTTCCATTATAACCGATATCGCAAACAGGGGTTTTAAGACAAAATTTGAAAATTGCATTGCTTTGCTTGACATTTTGAAAGAAGATTGTGTGATTGATTGATTTTTTTTCTTGTAGAGACAAGTAGAGCATCTGTAATAGTTTCGTTGGCTAACTGCGGAGAATTTGTGAACCGCGAAAACCCGGTTTTTTTCTTGAACTCAAATTCTTTATTTTTCTGTTGTTGGTTTATGTAATTTGCTCACAAAAATAAATCGTCATGGTTTAGCAATTGTAATGGTGGTATCCTGGGAGCCTGGTAACTACGTAAACATTTAATAAAGCAGCCTTATAAATAATATATATATATATATATATATATATATATATATATATATATATATATATATATATATATATATATATATATATATATATATATATATATAAATCGATATTATTCATGACATATGGACATATAATAGCTGGACAATTAATTGATATAATATAGAACAATTTAACAAATTCCGGTCCTAATGATTTAAAACAATCATGCTGTAGCAGTGATGGTGTATACGAATGACGTTGTCGAAAATGAAAACTCCACTTTAATCTCTTCGTTGAAAAAGGTCTTAAGTAGATATCTCTTCAAAAACACAGCACATTATTTATTTTGATGATAACACACAAAAAATGTATAAACATTTATTATTTAAATAACGTGTCGTTTATTTAATTAATATTTTAATTAAAGACATTAACATTATTTTTATTTTTTCTGTTTTTGTGCCATTACCAATATAAGTTATCTAAAGAGACAACAAATATTTTATAATATGTGTATTATATATATATATATATATGTGCCATATTTATAGAAGAAGGTGAACCATTTTCGGTATTTTGAGCTAGCTTATAATATTATAATCTCATATAAACAAAAAAAAAAATTGTATAATATATTTTATAATGTCATGTTATTAATCAGACGTAATATACACATGTAAGCTTGATATATTGTTATTATACTTATTTACAAGATATTTACAGTCGAATCGAGCTTCGGTATAAATTATACATTTTGTTTAGTTTGCTACTGTTATTGTGTATTCTATGTTATTGTGTATTCTATGGCCGAAGCGCACCAAACAATTTCTCTGTTTTGTAAGATCCTAACCGTTTGGCTCAATTTTTTCTTTGTAAATTATGCTTTGATTATAGTCATTTTTATTTTTAAACCTTTTTTGGTATCAATCATATTACGCAGAAAAGTTAACTTTTTAAATTTTTATTATATTGCAAACTGTCATAAAACTTTAAAACAAAATACACGGCGCATGACAACGATTTGACGTCTTAATTAACGTTTCTTTTTTTGTTGGTATTGAGTGAATCTCAAAAAAATCAATCTTAAGATTTTCGTACAGATACATCGGGGTCTTCTACTGAATCAGATCAAACATAAAACATAGTGCAGATAATTCTAAATATTTATTTAAAGTGATGTTAAATATTTGCTTCGACAGAACAGAAATAGGCTCACCATAATTCGTTTCAAAAATATGCCACTTTGCACACGAATTAAAAGCAACATTTAACCGTTTCGAACATTTTTTGGAATAGTTATGATATACTGAGGCACAGTATAAAATTAAAGGACCCACTAGGGTTCGAATAATGTGACATTTCACATCACTTGAAATAAATGTTGCAGTGCTCTACAAGGTACTTAAACTCCCGTATATTTCCCCACACAAATTATTTAAGTGAGCAGACCAGTTTAATTTACTATCTATCCACAAACCCAAACTTTTAACTTGATCATAGAAATAGATTTTTATATTATTGACCAGGTGAACATTCGGTATGATTACTTGCTTTCTATTCGAGAGAATTATAGCTTGGGCTTTACTAGGATTAATTTGAAGCTTGTTTAAAATTGTCAAATCGAACACTTTAGACAAAGTAATATTTAAATTATCTATCATATTTTTGATAGAGTCTAGATCTCTAAAAGAATATAATTGCATTGTAAATCTAAAAATAGGCATTAAACTCATCTGGAGTAATTTCAGGTTTAAAGTCCGCAACAGAAGAATGAATAAAATTCCTAAAATTCCTCCAGAATAATTTGGATGAGATATTGCCATTAAAACGATCATTGAAAAACTTTCTATTTATTTCTAGCTCTGATGTAATCCAACCGATTAAATTCTGTCTTATGTCGTTTCCAGTTCTCATGAAGAAAATCACGAATATTACGGTGCTTGAGAATGTCATTATTAGAATTAATCACACTTCTTTTACTCTTTACTAAGATCTTCCTAAGCGACGCAAAAATTTCAAGTAGTTCTAATATGAAAGCATTAAAAAGTGATCGTTCACATCGCATAAAGAATAAATATCATTCCAGTTCAGAGAGCTTGCGGCCAAAAATAAAGCATCCCTATCAATATTTCTCACAAACCTATATTGTATATTCTCCTCATTAGCCCCAATAGGAAAGGCATACGAACCATAAATCATATTATGACTAGTAGCAATTCCTGGATCTGAGATTTGTGTAAGTCACCGGCCAAATCGTGGTCGCACGAATACAGGTTCGCTTTAAATTCCCACCTCCACATTGCATTACTTCAGCCAGCCGGCCCATGGATTATGCACTCCAACAGAAGATCATAGTTGTATTCATTATCATAACCGATCCTAAGCAAGTTATGAAAAATCCTTTTTTAAACCTTCCCCAGTTGGAATTCGAATCCGGTATCTCTTGGACCGAACACCACTGCTCCAATTGCTCGATTACAGAAGCTTTTGAGCTAATAAACCATACAATTGTGAAATTCGTTCAAAAAGTTAAAAACTTTAGGGTACATTCTAAATTGGTTAGTCGCTTTTTATTATACCCCTGTAAGTGTTTAAAAGCACTTCGGATTTTGTTTAATCATGTTTTTCGCTTAAATTGCAAAAGCTCGAAAAATTTCTAAATTCTCTTAAAAATTGCTGATTTTGAATTGAAAATAAAAAATCGGAAAGTTCGTTGACAGTCTCAAAATTACCATATTTCTTTTACTTTTGACAATTTTAGTTTTACTTGAAAAAGTCATTAAAAAAAAAATTTTAAGCCTTATAGGGCCTTTTTCGAAAATTTTCCTATTGTTTTTATTTGACGCAGTGTATATTATAATCAGAGTTCAATTTCCAAACGAAACACATATCAAAAAAAATCCAATTCCAAAAAAAAAAATGTATAACTAAATTTTGGCTAGCATCGAGATATAAAATATTATGTAAATTACATAAAATTAATTCAATTAGCAAGTGATTTATTATCCGGTTGGGAAATACGACGACAATCATGATAAACCTATATCCAGCCACAAATTTATATTTCCTGACCTTTTAAATAGTATACCAAACATTAAATTCAACATAAGATACAGAATTGTGTACCCCAATAATATCATCAAACGGAATTGAACCAACATTTTAATTTTAAAAGTGTCAAAAAAAAAGCAATTTTTTTTTTTTGCATAGAAATTCTATAAATTCGATTGAATTTATCGTTTGGTATCCAAATATGTATTCATGGATATGCTTCGGGTCTTTCAATAGGGATGCTCTCAAATGGGAACGACGCTATGCCATAATTGTGATTCTATGCGAGCAATTTTGCAATTTAATACCTTTAAATTTCTTCGTTTGGGATTATCTTAAATCACAGGTCTATGCGAATAAACTGAACAATTGAACACAACTTGTTTCTTTTTACATTTAAAAATAGGTACGACCTTATTGGTAAACCCTATATGTACAAATTGTATGAGGATAATATTTACTTAACAGTTTAACAAATAACGTAGAAAAAATAGTTGTTGTTGTGAATAATCAACGCGCTGATGCTCTATGAGTCTATGCTACAATATGAAAATCGAATTATGCTTAAAAAAGTAAAAACCTCCATTGAATTTTCATATATATATGTATCGATATATTGATTTTTTTTATTTATATATTTATGTTGTACATATAGAAAAATGTCCCCATTACATTTGAATATCTATCCAGTTATGTTAAAAATTATTTGTGCACGTCGAAAATAATAATTACGGAAATAAATCGGAATTAAGATCTCAACTATATTTTAAAAAGTAGATTGCCGGAAAAGAAGAAAGTTGGCACCGCTAACCAATGATTTTTTCAAAATTGAATTCTAAGTCGGAAGCTATAAAACTTTCAAGGCAATTTCGTATTCGGCGTATGTTCAAAAATAATAATTATGATACGGGTAAACTTAAAAATTATAATAAAAAAATGGTTCGCATCCCATGATTGTAAATTATTGTTCAGAATAAAATTAATCGATTAAAGGAAATTAAAATTAAGGTAAAGTTTTTTTCTTGCATGTCGCAGTCCTCAGTTAGTATAGGACTCGGTTAGTTAACAAGTCAATTCATCACAGTCACATAATATTTTTGTATACGTATAAAAATGAATTCAAAATTATCTCATTATTACACTACATATAGATGTGTGATATCATGATATGATGCCTGCTGGAAATTTGAGCTACTTTAAAGCTAATACAATTGCGAATTTCTGTATATACTGATAAGTTTTAAACAAACATCTCCGTTTCAAGATAAAAATTACAATCTGATTAGAAAAATTGTGTCATTTCGATTTATGTTTCAAACACTATTTTCCTAATAGAAATACATATCAAATGACAGACAAGTTAAGCACATAACACAACATTGTAAATACTAAGGGGCGAGGAAAATTACAATATTTTTATAATTAATCGATATTTAATGATAATATTTTCCACATTTTCATTATATAAACTGTATTATATTTTTGTATCCATTTGCATTAAATGCAAATAAGAAAAGTGGTGTTATTAGCGGTTTCCCGCAATCCAAATATTTACAATATTAATTGGATTTGTATCATTGTAGAAGCCATTAACCAGATTAGTTCATGTACACGCTTGGGATTTCATGAGCAAAAGCGAGAAAATACGTATACACAGTATACAATATTTACTATGAACATTTCAAGCAATTTTCATTTTTAGTTTTGTGTTCCGGTGCGATGAAATCTCGACGGGATATCAATATTCCATATATTGTTGTATAATGGTACTTTGTGTTTATTGCAAATAATATTTGTATGGATTCAGTTAGCAGTTCGTTTGTGTTCGATTTAATAAATTGCTATACATAGCTATATGCACAAAACTATCGATCGACCCAACAAACTATAAGCGGTTGGCGCTCTAAATGACCAAACCAAACCGTATACTATATATGTTCGTATTAAGTTACATGGCGGAAATTTTTATTTTGATCTATTTTCGTCCTTCTCGTATTATTTTTGTCGTGTGTAACTTAATATTTTTCTGTCACTATTAATTAATGTTATTCAACTCAGTGTTATATATGTATCGAGGCGATTAGGAAGGTGGAGAAGGTAGAAAGAGGAAAAGTGAACGAGAACCATGGGTGAGTAACTGTGTCAATCGATAAATTTTAATTAACGAATTAAATTGTTCTGAAATTTGTGCATGGCTTATTTTTGGTTTGGTTTTATATTTTTACATAATACTCGTATGTAGGGCATAAGTGGTTTTATGGTTTTATTTTATGGTTTTTAGGGGATGTGTAATTATATCGGTTGACAGATATTATATTTTTTCGATAACACTTGTGAAGATCTTCATAAAGGCAATATTTATTAGATTAAGATGTGATGATAAATGGAAATTTTACAAGAATTAATTCGGAACAGTGAGTATACTTCACGTTAGTTTGGTCCTACACTTAATCCTTAGTAATTTACAGTTTCCCCTAATCAAACCGGCATGTTTATGATCTAAATTTTAGTAAGTTCTTAATTTATTTAAATTTGTTATCGATTTAAAAAAATTGAAAATGTATAAACTTCTCGATCTGACTGAACCTTTGGTTTGGATAGAAAAGACGGAAATTTAATTACCGCTAATGAAACTATTACGTAAATTATTACACAAAAATATAACTTCATTTTAAAATGGTTAATTGGCTGATTGAGAAAAAAAAAACGACACGACCAACATCGACCGAACTTGATCTAGGAAAATGTCAACTCGGTTAAGTTATAAATTCTTAGATGATAAAAGTTTATGTGATAAATAAATTAATTATGTTTTATGTTTATTCCATGCCATATGTCTTGTGCTATGTGACTTTTTAACATCCTTCTTTTCGCCGTTACCAACCATATCGAACACGCGCCTACAGATTGACTTTTATTATTTATTAGGATCTTGCATAGTTCCAATCATAGTTCCTGGCGTAGATATAATTTTAGGCCATGGATTCAGCTCTGCAACATGAACTGCATACTTCATTTACATACTTCAACAAATGGAATCCGAACTATAGATTCTAACAACCCAACTTTAACGACTTCCGCAATTCCTCGGTAAAAAGAATATTCTTATATAACTCCTTGAAAAATTCCGTTGGTACCTAGAGCAAATTTTGAGAAGCAGCTGCGTACATCAAAAAAGACAATGATGAAGATGACCTCATAACAGGAACCAACACAATTTGTGGTACAATAAAATTAAAAAGGGATATAACGACCATTTTCGATCCAATTGGTTGGTTAGCTCCTGTAACTATCACAAACAAAATATTCTTCCTAAATTTGTGAATTACAATGGATGTATTCAATCTACCAAGCATAAAGCCAAAGAAATAAATCAAAAAATGAATGACCTGCCAGCAGTACGAGTTGATCTAATACGTCCATTTCTTAAGGTGGGAATAGATTACGCAGGTCCCTTTTCAACTAATTTAACCAAGGGAAGAGGACAAAAGATATACAAGAGCCACATTTGCCTATTTGTATGTCTTAGCATTAAGGCTGTCTACTTAGAATTGATTACTGATCTCACATTCAACGCATGTATGACTTTGAAAATTTGTGACAAGGAGATAGTTATGCAAAGAATTTCACTAATGCTATTTTCGACTTTCTCAACAGAAACCACATAAGTTTTCATTTTATTCCACGAAGATCACCACACTTTGGAGGTATGTGAGAGGATGCTATCAAATCCACCAAGCATCACTTCAAACGAACAATAGAGGACCATATCATAGAGGAAATTTTAACGATGCTGGCTGAAATAAATCTGTATTTGATGTTAAGTTCATCTCCTTTCTATGTGTCATGCTCTTTCCAGTTTAACTTAGCATCAATTAGTATCGGTTAGCAATGTAGGATTTCAGAATTTAAAAGTATTCTTTTGGAAAGTCTCGGTGCAATTTATGTATCCCGACCCATGGTGCCGCTCTTTATCGAAAGCTTGGTGCATCACAATCTTATTTTCCTTATTTTCAAGCATATCATCTATGGTATTCCTGATCCTGTGAACTTGTTCAATGGTACAATGATTTTTTCGAAATTCCAATTGATGAGAGGTATAAGATTTTTTTAAAATATTATAAGCTTCTTGCTTTTGAGCAGCAGTTTCTAAAAGATTTAAAGATATGAAAAGCTGAAGATTTTTTTATACTTAGGATATGGTTAATTCTGTCTTTTAACTCCCGTAGTGTTACAGCTAGTATTTCTCTATAATCTCCCTTGGTTACTGGGATTATATTCTATTCCCCTAAAAAATAGGATGCATCTATATCGCATCTATTTTTTACTAGTGGTTTTTGATTATTTGGCTTTTTAGTGTTTTTGTAGCGTTCCCTAGAGAATAATCTGCATCTTTATACAAGTCTACGTATAGATATCGAACCGATTATTTTGCTTTATAGTGCTCGGTTTCTTCGCCATGTTTTTCTTGCTTTTCGCTTTACGCTAACCAAATCTCTGAACTCAAGTGGATAAGTGAAATTGTGGTTCCTCTTTTTAATTATTAAAGTGTTATCCATGCAATAACATAATTGTTTATGATAGGATCAAGTTTACTGAACAGTTTATCTTAATTTATATATGCTTATCTTTACCTAAATCTAACCGCTCTTACTTCTTTTTGTTAAACTAAATTGAACATGAACATGATGAATTGCATACCAAATTAGATTTTAGAAACGTGCAATTTAAATTTGAAACTCTGTCAGCTCACTGTACGGTTACATTATACAAAAATATTATTTCATTTCTATTTGGCTGTAACAAAGCAAACAAAACCATTTCATTGAAACAATTCGATGATCTAATTTTCTAAAATCGATAAATATTTTTGTGAGTAAATTCAGTTTTGTCACAACGTTTTCTGTATATATTTTTGAAATTCATGACTTTTATATGCTAATTTTTAATGTATATAAGCATATAAGTATGTATATATTCCATTAAATCTATTATATATTTTCATTCGAGTTGATCCTATTTTAAATATGCGAGTACGACCGTGGTTTGGTACATATATCAATAAAATCTCATAATTAATATTATTTAAAAGTAGAAAAAATAAAAAAAATAAAAATTAATCCAATATTTTATGTTTTTCATTTAAATGAAAACCAAATCCACAAAGGCAAAAGCACAAGAAAATAAAAATGGAAAATCCTAAAATCCTCATTAAAATTATTTTCCAAAGCACAAAATTTACACCAAAAATTAAAATAAAAAAAAAAATTTCAGATCCCAGATATTTTTTTTCGTTTTTATCTTTTCTTCGCTTTACTTACGTTTCTTCTTTTTTTTTGGTTTACATATACATATTTAAAGAAAAATTAAAAGAAAATATTGTACGATATACGAATATCAAAAGAAAAAAAAAATCCAAGGACCACAATATTTTTCCGAACGGTACACAAAAACAATTTATTTATTTTTTTTTTGTTTTTCTTTCATTTTAATTATCAGTTGATTAAATCTAACATAGGCTTGTTTTAAATTTAGATGAAATATTTTTTATGTTTAGTTTTCTCGATTTTTCCCAAAAAAAAAAAAGTAGACATAAAAAATAAATTTCGTTAAATCTTTTATTCTGTTACCTGAATTTAAGATGCTAATAAATTTTAAAATGTTTTATTTTGATTAAGAAAGGTTTTTAGTCGTTTTTGTCTACGTCTTAGATTTTGCCGTCTTCATTGATGAAGACAATGATTCCGTCTGTTTGTAATTCAGTTATTACGTATAAATGCGACTAAATTAACATAATACGATGGTAGGGTGTGGTAACGGATAACGAAGTAAGTGTATCGACCAGCCACTTTGGTTAGTTGCTATCGTAACGCGCTAATTTCGATTATATAAGTAACATAAACGAAAACGATTGTTGCATCTTTACGATAATTGATTACTTAATAGTTTTTATAGTTTGAATGAGGTGTATTCAACTAAGATGGCACGTGGTTTAGAGTGAATTAAAACTGATTTTACCATAATTTCATGTCAGCTCTTGCAACACGACTAGCGACTAATAATGATAAAATAATGATGTACTTTGTGATCACATATGATGAAGTAGCTCTCCGATCGTCGTATAGTTTGGACGTAATTAATGTGTGTCGAGTAAAAACTAAAAAAATTAAAAAACACAAAGCTGAAATACAAACTTTCCTCAACGATCAAAATATTGATAGACTTTATCAGAAATACACTTTACGGCTAAAACAAATTTTAAAATTAATGGCTATTCAGTTTATGACACCAAACATCCGGACTTAATTGTAATTATGTAATTTCGGTCGTTTACTGTCCACTAAAATACGCAATTAAAAAGCAGCAACTTACTGATTATTTTAATCAGCTAGACATACAATTTCTTGCAGGAGGTGATTACTTATGCTAAACGATTGCTATGACCTACCACCTGATCATTCTCTAATTATAGTCAAATTAACTCCCGATGCCTTAAAAATTGTTCCACATATTCGGCTAACAAACAAATTAACAGAAATGCCAACTGGACACCCCACTGTTCACACCAAAAGATATTGAAGTGGCAACAGAAAATTTAACGCAAGTAATGGTAATAGCTTCAAAAAAGGCTACACTTGGCGTTATTAGCTCTGAAAGAGTCAATAGGCCGACACCTAACATTTAGCAGTTAATTCAAGAAATGCGGAAAATACGCCGGCAATGGCATCTTAATTAATTGCTTTATTAAAGCAATTAAAGCTCTGAAACAAGCCTTGGTAGAGGAAGCAGATCAACGAATACAGAACTACCTGAGTGAACTCTCAGCAACGGAAAAAACGATTACTCACTATGGAAGGCAACAAAAATTAGTATACTGCCGGATTATACAAAGGATGATTGTATCTTAAATCCTACAAAACTTAAGTGGAAAAGTGTTAAAACCACTATTAACAAAAGTCTAAGCCTGGATTTTATTACCTTAAAAATGATTAAAGAATTACCAGATAAATGCATACAACTGTTAACCTATATATTCAATGCAATAATGAGCTGTGGATACTTCCCTAAAAAATTGAAAACGTCACTAATTATAATGATCTCGAAACTCGGCAAGGACGAAACGCGAGTTGCGTTTTACAGGCCGATAAGCCTTCTTCCGACAGTTTCAAAACTTTTTGAAAAAATGATAATTAAAAAATTAAAACCAGTATTATCTGGAGAGCACATTATACCAGACCACCATTTTAGGTTTCATGACCAGCATAGCAGTGAAAAGTAGGTACATAGAATTGTAAACACAGTCAAACTAGCTCTTTAGAGGAAAATAAATATTGTTCCGCCGTTTCCTGGTTTTTGACAAAGTGTGGCATGAGAGTCTGATATACAAAATAAAAACTCTGCTCCCAAAAAGCTTCATGCAATCCTTGAAAATTTCTTATTCCAAAGAAAATCAAGGTCAAACAAAAATGGTGAAGCCATTACCGAACTAAATCTGATAAACGCAGCAGATCCACAAGGAAGTGTGTCAGGACCATTGCTTTACTGGATGTACACAGCTGATCTATCAACCACTGAAAAGGTGGTCACATCAACTTTGCCGAAGACACTGCTATTATGTATTCACATAAAAATCCACAAGCTGCATAAAGAGAGCTACAAGATAACATATACAAAATTGAGGACTGGCAAAAAAAAGTGGCACATAAAAGCGAATGAAAACAAATCGGCGTACATAACGTTTACACTAAATAAACGAACATGCCCATATCGGTTAAATTAAACATTGTCACGAGGCCAAGCCGCGTGTTCGCTTTACTTTTACTGTTTCCGATACCTTGGACCCTTTGTCACTCATAACAATTGTTGAGAGGAAATATTTAAGCGAGTCTTGCTACTCAAAATTTTGCTTTGTAAACACTTGTACACAGTGTTGCTCTGATTTTTATATATCAGAGATCGCTACTGATATTCGAGAGGATTCATGTGCGTAGGCCCAAATGCGACAATGACGGGAATTACCGTGTTCTGTAAAATCATGAAATGAGAGATATGATAAACACTCTTAGTGAGCCAACTGCAGCATATTTATTGTAAAATAGGAGGAATGAAGGTTTCACCTGACGATTAAAACTATTCACTTTTCTATTGACCTGCGGAATATAAAAGCTGGTGACCAATTTTTTGTTGGTCTCAAAATCAATGAATCTAAAATGAAATTTATCTTCCCGGGTTTTAGAAACCAAGGCGCTAGATTTTAGGTAATCGTTTTTTTTCGACGACTTCTAAAATACCTTGCAAATGTCGACACTCTGTAGTTTCATAAACTGTTGATCACAAATCAACCGGCAGTAAATAAACTTCCTCGAAGCATATGGCAAATAAATAACACAATCAATCTAGCTAAAAAGGATAAAAGATTAACTCTATCATCCAAAGTCTTTCGAGTTAAAACGGATCGGTTGGTAAGCCGACTTCCTATAGTACTATACAGAACTTGTAAACACTATAAAATAATAACACATTTAACCTATCAGTTTCAGTACTCCTGCATACATATCAATCGAACCAACGAATTGGACCATTATTCCGTGTATGTTTAACTTACTCAGAAGTATTCACAAATTTGTGTAATGCAATTCGAACCCGATACCTTCATTAATTAATGCTATCTCCAAATTACCCCAATTCGCATTCATTTATAACTATAGGAACAGTAGTTGAGACTAGATTTCGATTAGATTTTTGGCTTCTATAAAAATAAATTTACATTACGGTTACTCACATCAACATCCTTTAATAGTTTTTCATATTTATAGTTATATATAGATATTGAAGGCAGCAAAATCTTAATTATTGATGAAATTAATAATTCTAGGGATATTAATTTCCGGAAACCGGAAGGATTCTATTTTATTATTCTATTTGTACACATATATAGAGAAGCCATTAGTTTTTATTATTTATTTACTATTTATTGACAGAAGTATAATTTGTTAAAAAAAAAAAACTAAATAAACAGCCATTTGTATATAGTTTATACAGTTGGTAAAGTATATGGTAATACATTTTGTTTTAATGGTTCTATAGTGTTCGAAACTGATATTTCTAATTATAGCATGGCATTAGGCGTTGTTATCGTAAATTTATATGAATATGGTTGATAACTTATCTATCTATCACATTTATGAAACATCAAGCGAAAGGTATATTTATGTGAGTTTTATCTAATCAAAAAAATAAATTATTTAACAATAAAAAAACTTTTGTTCTGATATCATATAAAATTAAAATTCAACAGCAAGAACCTTACGAACACAATACAATTATTATTTTAAGACGTTTTGTATCGGAACACACCTTATTTTTTTGATACAATGTTCTTATGCTTACTGTGTACGATACACGTTCACATTATTTTTAAATGTTAATTATGCATGTGCTGCTACTTGAAACAACTTCAACAAATATAAGTGGTTACAACTATTTTATTTATAATGAGAATTGCTAGTCTCAGCTAGAGGTAATGTTACGATATATAATTGCAAATATAAAACTTATATATGAAATACTTATAGGCCATTTTTATTCAACATGAATCGGAAACGTCTTAACGACATATTCTAAATGATAATAAGATGTCGAGCCGAATATAGGATATACAAGTTTTGAATACTTACAATAATATTTTATGACAAAATCTAAGTAATCCTATATAAAAAGCAAAAAAAATCTGCATAATCCAATTCAATCCAAAAAATGGAATTTTAACAAAAGAAATCAAATAAAATGCAGACAATTCTCATAAAACATTACGACAGATAAGAACTTTAATTTTTAAACAGACAACAAAAGTTAGTTGTAAAAAAGAAATATCATAAAAAGCTTATCAAAGGCAGAAAAGAAAATTCTTCAGATTGCTAAAAAAAATAAAAGTTGATTCAGGAAAATTATTGCTGATGTTTTACAAATAGAAAATTAGTGCTGAAATTTTTAGGAATTAAAAATGTAAGGCCGTAATAGCATTTCGTATACGAAAAGTCGATTGAAGTCACTCAAGTCGATTTTCAAAGTAAATGTATTTTAGGCGTATACACATATGTACTTAAATTTGTAAATTAAGGATATTCAGCGGCCACTATCATAATTTAGTTTATCCAAAAACTTTACATGGTGTTCGTTGATAATTTTTTTATTTAACTTTTGAACATTTCATAAGGAAGTCAAATTTCAATCACCTTAAAAAAAGGACGCATGTTAAATTAAAGAATGTATCAATAACCTTTTCATTCCGGAAGTTAGGAGATATTTGAAAGACCAATATATTCCAATTAATAAACATTCTAATATAAAAATGAAATATTTACCACCTAGCACGACCTTTTTAAGCCAGTCACTTGACCAGGGTATAACTGCTTTTTTTAAAAATTATATCACAACAAATATACTTGATTGGCCAATATAAAAGGTTATGCAATAAGAGTGTCCTAACTTTAAAATGAAATAAAACAAAAAGTCAATATGATAATTTATGTCATTAATGATGGAATATAATCTCTCATAATTTTGGACCACTTTATCGCATAAATCTGTACGATAATTTAGCAAAAAATTGCAAAATATGGAGCATATTTTGAAAGTTCATTGCATCCAGAAAAAATTAACTGCAAGGTCTGTATGGCCCGTTGTTTTCTGAAATGAGCGAAGACAGTAGCATGTCACCGAAAATGAAGCACGTTACGGATCGATGGTTAGTGCTTATCTGTTCGAAAACATGGAAAACATCAATAGCGCTACCATCGATTTATTAAAAACAAAATTTAATGAAAAAAATTATCACAAGAACTTTCCGCTTATTTTGTATTAATTTAGTCAGTTAGAAATTTTTTCAAAATGGTTTGATCACCTTGCTGCGTGAAAAATCTCTTCTATATTTATTATTTCTTAATCGTCATAAAGAATATGATATTTTAATTCGCCTAAGTCCATTTGTTGAGTCTGTTTTATCGCATTTCACACTTATCAATTGTGAAACGATATTTTTATTTTGTCCCAGTAAAAACTTCGAAGGCGATAATTGAACTACAATGCAGTAGGATGGTCATAATTTCCCTCTTTTGGTCGTAATACTCAAAAAAACAATTATAATGGGTCTTGATTGAGACTATAGGCAAGTATAAAGGCAGGGATTTATAGATAACCTCTTTGAGATTGTTTCAAGCATTGTTAGATTCCGTTTTGGAATGGTAAAAAGTTTTTGTTACTTCCAATCCGCATTTGCTTTGTTAAATTTCCCCAAATTCTTCAAAATCCATTATTATTTCTTCATTTCCAACCTAAAACCAGCCTTCTCCGCACTACCCTACTGTAACCAATTTGAGCTTTTCACGAAGCAGTAGATATCTCTAACGCTTAATTTACTGAGATCCGTTAGATCGCACAGGAGGTGAGCTCCCAAAAACTTGAGTCTGTTTTGAGACAGACTAGGACAGGTGCATAACAAATTAAGTATTGTTTCCTGCTCTTCTTCGTCTTTACAGCTTCGACAGTAATCATAAAAGAAAACTCCAAGTCTACTGACATGCTTTCCAATAAGACAGTATCCAGTTTTGACACCCACAACTGTGCTAATATTATGCCGTTGCATAGATATTAGTTGATTAGACCTTTTCAAGTCCAGATTAGGCCAAATCTGCCTAGTAATTACACATAAGGTGCAATTTGTCCATCTATTGTTTGTAATTTTACGAGCTTCTTCTTTAAGAAGTAATTTGCATGAAGCAAGTGGTACTTCAATGTCCTCTTTGCACGATAAGATGAGGCAAGTAATACCCTGTTGCGCGAGTTCATCAGCTTTCATATTTCTCGTAATATTGAAATGCCCTGGCATCCATATAATATGGATATTGAACTGTTCAGTCATCTCGTTAAGAGGTGAAAGACAACTCCGGGCTACTTTCGATATCAATATCTCTTACAGATACTACATGATACTTCATCCAGTCTATGGCTTCCTAGATTGCTATAAGCTCTGCCTGAAAAATACTGCAATGATCAGGGAAGCGGAGAGATTTACATTTAGTTCTTCGCAGAAAACCATTCACCCAGTCAGTCCTCTCTGGAAGTTATAAATTTAACTTCGAGGTATGATGTCGAGATGGTGTAGTCGATATATTTGGGGATTTCTTTGTTCGTTAGAATAGATGAGTGTCCCATAATGTTACAGGACCACATAGAAATTGATTTAAGCTTTATGGCGATATTAGCAGCCACTTGCTTAGCCAGGATATCCAAAGAGATGAGATGAAAGAGAATCTCCAGTGCTTGAGTAGGACTGCTTCTAAGTGCAACACTAATACACAAGGTAGCAGTTCTTTGCATTTTCATCAGCAACTTTTGGTTCGCCACTGTATTTAAAGCTTCCAGCTTAGTTTACTATCCAAAATGAGACCCAAATAATTTCACTTTATCTGCGATATTCAAAACAACTCCATTGAGAGTTGGCGGGTCAAAGCAAGGAAGTTTGTACTTCCTGGATTAAAGAATCAACTCAGCCTTCAGTGGGTTAACACTAAAACCACAACTATTGGTCCATTGAGTAAGAATGCCAAGAGCATTCTGCATAACATCTCTGAGGATACAAGGATATTTACCGGAACCCAATAGCAACATCATCTGCATAAGCCACCACTTTAAAGCCAGTCCCTTTCAGGTTTAGTGATACACCTTGCGGTGTATCATCCATCCGTAGATTTGTAAGTAGGCATACACCTTGCGGTGTACGGATGGATGATACACCTAGATTCAGGTATGATAAAGTATGATAAGGTATGAAAGGTATGATAAACGAGAAAGGAACCAGAGGGAACACTCAATATATTGTTAATAGAAGCGTTGTGGATATCAATTATCGTCCTGATGATGTAAACATAATTTGGGAGAAATTGAAATCTATGTGCTGTGTTGACTGATTTTTATTCGTAAAACAGACAAACAGATTTGAGTCAAAAGTCCCGATTTTTTATGATAAATTATACATATCCATTTTTAACAGATGTTTTTTATTTTTGGTTAGCACAACATAAATTTAGTAAAATCGGTAATCTTATGCTATATGTGGTTGATATTCTAAGCATAATAAGGACAAATTTGGTATCCAAAATGTATGCAAATGTGTACTAAGGGCAAATACAATATGTAATTTGTGGAATCTATTAAATTATAGTCCATATCTGCTGGGTGCGAATATCAAGAAATTGATGAATGGAGAGAAATTAAACTTCTCGATTTCAATGAGGTAAAAATAAATTCTCAAACGGATATCAATATTTTTTTGGAAAAATCCTGTTTGATTTGAGACGAGGAGATCCTGCGATTCTTTTCTTTCTAAGAAATTCATATAGGCCATTCTTACAATACCATATATCAACGGCTAATGTTGAGTGCCTATGTTAGTGCAAATGTTTTCTTGAATTTTAACTTGAATAAGATTAAAATTCGCAAAACTATTCACTTTAAGTGGAATATTATTAACAAAAAGTTATAAAAAAAAATGCTCAAGTGGATGAATTTTAAAACCAGCAAGAAAAAGTAATTAAGATTTGTATGACTATGTTGTGATTCTTGGCAAGTTGGCAAATTCGAAAAAAAAAACAAAGAGTTAAATGTAAAAATATTTTTAGTCAGAAATGAGTGCAGTTTATATAATTCTTTTAAGGTCATTGGACTGCAATATAATCGACATAGGTCTGCCGCTATTTGGGACCAGCACAAAAATCAAAAGGTATTAATAATCATTTTTTTAAACAGGCCATTACTGGCCCGAACCGAATTAATCCGACTCTAACGGCTTCAGTTCTGAGTTTGCTCTTCGTATTGAGGAGCCGTCGTCACCAACAGCGACCTCTGCGCCTGCCAAATGGCGGCTCTCTTCTCAGAAATTACTGCACTAGTCGTTTAAGATCAGCTCGCAGAAGACTGAGGCAGCGTACTCGTTGTCCTTTTACATCATGAACGACATCGGGAATTTTCATCATATTTTTTTGGTTGAGAACAATGAGGAGGACTCGGTAATTGTCGTCATCGTCACATTTGGGGCCATATTTCAGAACAACTGAAGCCGAAAATCGTACAGTCATTTATTTACACCGTGGTCACTCAGCCGACTTACAAAGATATCATCTGTATATGCCAGAACCTTGCTGGATTGACGGTATAAGAAGTTGTCCTGAGGTGTTTCACTATTACAAAATATATTCTTGCCACCAGTAATCGTGCTTTGCATATATCATACATTCACTAGTAAAATTTAAATAAGGGTGCGGCATCTTTTAGTTCGTTTTTGAACTAGTGGTTATTTCGCCACTCGCAGCTCTCATCTGTTGACAGTATTTCAGTATTATATTCCCGGTGAACGAAATCAGTCGATATACGCTTGATCAACGATATGAAATATTGAAAAGTTATGCCGCGTTTTTGCCGCAGCTCATTTTCACCTCGGCAGTTATATGAACAAGCAAATTGAGAATCCACTAAACCAAAAGCTTCATAGGACCGATTTTTTTCGAAATTGCGCAAGGAGTCGCACTGAAAGTCAATGGTGACCATTACTTATTGTGAAGAAAGTGGATGAAGAAAAAGACTTGACAATATTTGGTTTTAACAGGACGACTACCCTGCATTGTCAACAGTAATCTTGGCTCTGAATATTAAGGATATAAAACGCGATACTCCTTAAACTATGTAATCTTTGGTTTTCATAATTATTCTGAGACTTTTAAATATTCTGGTTCCACAACAGCGACCAACAATGCATTAAAAACTAAATAGTGTCAACCATGAATAAATTGTACAGTAGTATGGTTCGATAAATTTCAAGTTCATAATATAAACTAACCAACAATCTGAAGGACATGAATGAAAAACGTCAACAGACCAAGGACGCAAGTAAATCGATTATATAGCTACACCGACTAAGCAAAAGTCCATCGTTGATAGTTGCAGTCACATCTTAGTTCAATCAACAATTTATTTACATTTAAGGGAATAATAATTATTTCCTGCAGGTGGCCGACATAATACGACTTCGGGTTAGAATGGAAATTCAATTAAAAATTTATTTAACTATCGACCATTTTTATTTTTTTATATTGTTGTCATGTTTCGACATTATATCGTACTTACATAATACGATAAAAAATATATGATAAAAATAATATTGCAACGTAATCATTTTTGGGAGGATAAGCACTAAATTTACATCACTCAAATGTTTGATCCGGCATTTGTAGATTGTGTAGCGTTGTGTAGAATAAAAGTGTACAACAACAAATTGTCCGCGTAGTACGCGAAAAAGGAAAAACATCAATAAGAAAATACCATACTCACCACCCGGTTATTTGAATGTCAAATAATACAATAAATATCTAAAGTAAATATTTAGCGTTTTATTGCTAATTGCATAAAATTTAATTAAATTACCATTTACAATAAAAGTGTAGCTTGATGTAGTCAAGTGTAGCTTAGATAACAATACACAATTCAAATTGGATTGATTGATTGGACAATTTTTTTTTTATATAAGTAATAAAAATAAATTAATTAGAATACTTACAAGATGTAATACTGTATTAACAACTTCTCGATTAGAAACGCGGCCGCCCTCCACCAAGCTGACGAGTATCGCAAATTTAATATTATCCGACATGGATAATTTAAGGACTTCATCAGGACGTTTTACGTTATCAAATAGCGAACGTGTAATGTCCGCCATTTTAAATCAAAAAAAAAATTATTTTCTCTTCCTCGAAGTTTGAAATTTTATTTTAATTTAATTTTAATAAAATTTATCATTGACACAATATATAGATAGATAGATATATAATTAAAAACTATCGATTATTTTAAAACTTATAACTATAAAAAACTTGTTTTTATTATATTATGTAGGTGAGAAATTACACTACACCACAATTCTCACACATACACTACACACCAGACAGACTGTATATAATACGTTTTACGGGAATTACACGTAAATAATTACATTTCACACACACTACTAATGTATTAATTAAGACGGATAAATTGGTTAAACTTTTGTTAAATTTTATTTAAGGAATTAAGTACATAAATTAATTAAATCACACACTTAAAATACGCGGCTGATCAAAAAATTACACAAGCGACAAGACATTTTGTTGGTCACTGTATAAAATGTAGATACTTTCTTGCACAAACTCGCACACACACAACTAATGTTTTTATCGTTTTAATTTTTATTATAACGATTTGGAATTCTCAAATTAAATAATTAAACCATTTATATTTTAATTTAAGTTAATTAAATTTATTTTTATTTGATTTAAATTATTGACTTGGAATTAAGTTTTTCTTCTTTTTGGTAAAATGACAGAATACGTGTTTCGTTCTCACTCCGAATTTATGTGTGTTATTTGTTATCTTTATCGGATTTTAGGTGAATGGTGGTTGATTTTGTATGCGATAGAAAAAGATCGATATACGCGATGACAACACAAGGAACAATTGAAAAAACACGACTGTATCGGTGTTGAAGTTAGCAGTGATTTTTGGTATGCAGGTAAAACAATCGTGAAATGATGAATGTAGCTTAATATATAGGCAATATCTTGTATAAGTGTATGTTAATATTGAGCAAATATCCAACATCACAACCGGTCGATATAGTGAAAAATATTGTGCCTACTATTTGGCAGCTTTACTTTCATACATCGCTGCACCATCCGCGTTTGTTGTTCTTGAACTTCTATATGGCTCTTTTAATTTTTCTTCTCCATTGGTGGATGGGTGTTGTTAATTTCCTTTATGTTTATGTCCTTTATGTTTATGTATGTTCTTTGGCGGGAACTTGCTAATGGCTAATTTGCAACACGGTAGACGCCTATTCTATCTCCATTGTTGTGTAATCTGGTGCATATTTGACCTACGATTAATGTAATGGTGCAATCATCTTTGGCTGAGTCATCTACTTCCACTGCATGTGCTTAGAGGGCTTTCTCTAGCATTCGTTTCTTTGAAAGCGATCCTGAATAAGACATTCAAGCCCAGATCAGGGGATAGGATTTTGTTATTCATTTTTGTATGATGTTCAACAGTGGTGACCCATTACTTGAATACGTCGCATGGTTGTTCAGTTTCGCTTTAATTATACTAATAATTCGGTGGACAAAAATATATTGCTGTTTGCCGATGACTTTGTCATAATCGAAAAGAGCGGAAATATTTATCAGGCCCAAAATCAAGCTCAGGAATGTGTGAATCAGGTAACAAACTGCTTGACCGGGTGAACAGATTCAACTCCGTCAAGCAGTTTGTTCCCTAAAAAGGGTGAGTAAAGTGAAATGGGGGAAGGGCATCCTAATGTGAAAACTATGTTGAGAAAGGGTGAATGAGATGAACGAAACATTTCAAGAGTAAATAACGGCTGACCAATAAAAATGACATTTCAGGAAGTTTTACCAAACTATCTGGTTGTTTGTATCAATTTGGAACACATAACAAAACCGATGATGATTGAGTTATGACGAATGAAAATTAAGTTTTCTATACGGACCACGCTATAAAAATTGGAACATGAAAATTCGAACTCGCATCAATAAATTCAACAAAACGATCGTCAACCTTCATGAACCTCCGATAGACAAATCAGATGGTGTCAAATATTTGTGCTTTGTCTAGCTAGAAGTCGTCATCTAACCATAACGGATTTCGCACCTTTGAGCGAAGATGTATAAGCCAGTCATCTCAAACACATTCTTCCATCATAACGGAATTCACAAAGTAACGTGGAGATTGAATGAAAGAAAAGAGACCCTCACAAGCATTACTGACGTTCAATTTTTTAGAGGGGCTGTTGTCATTTTCAAATATAATTGCAAAATGTCATACACCTTTAATAGACCAGCATGAAAGACCAATGCGCTGGAAATTCGATGTATTAAAATATCTGCTACACGATATAGTTACCAGGCGGCTTTTACTGAATACGTAAAATGCCAGGCCTGAAGATCCATTAAATATATCAAATAAAAAAAAACGCGAATTTAATAAAAGCTGGTTGGGAAACATCAATGACCATGCACTAAACGGAAACTCTAGAGATTGCTTTGACAACGATCGAAAACTTAAGGTTTTAATCCTGGATTCACCACCATCAGAGACAGATGTGATCGGAAATGTTTTCTGGCAGTCATACTTTTGAAACTTACTACATAGGACTGTCGATGTGGCTCCGACTAAAGTCGTCTCTCCGTGATGCAGAAGATGCTGAGAAAGTTATTAATAAGTTAAAGAATGGCAAAGCCCCAGGTTTTGATGGAATTTCGGCAGAGCTCATTACAAATGGAGATGCAACTCTACGATTTAATTCTCGCAATTGGAGGACAAGAAGAGCATCCTCAAGATTGGAAATAGCATACATATGCGCACTACATAAAAAAAACCGTCTTAATTGTGGGAATTACCACTTTATACCCCTCTTGAATACTGCATACAAATTATTTGTTAACGTTGTTCTCGCCGAATTTATCTCTTTCAGTGAAACGATCATTTTAAAAATCCCTTTTACATCCAACTGTATTGGGATTCGATCTAGATACCTCCCGATCCAAAATCCACAAGTTTAATCAATGGCCAATTACCCAGTTTCGCACTTATTTTACGTACGAACATTTCTGGTCAGTTTTTAACATGATCACTCGTTGCAACTAAAATAAGACGGACTGTTCAATTTAACTCAACCGATTGAATAGAAAGGCATCTAACCGCCGTAACTACACAATTCATATTGGGCAAATATCGAAGCTCACAATATCTCAAACGACAATAATAAAAATCTAAAACGTCAAATGCTCACATCAGACTTTTGTTTTTTTACTATAAAAC
Organism: Tipula confusa; assembly: GCA_963556175.1. Classification (NCBI taxonomy): domain Eukaryota; kingdom Metazoa; phylum Arthropoda; class Insecta; order Diptera; family Tipulidae; genus Tipula; species Tipula confusa. Next base: position 230,617,085 of record OY744475.1, read on the forward strand.
TATATTTTGAATCCAGAAACTATCTAAAAGAGGAAAAAAAACTAAATATATAAATTAAATGTGTATCCTTGATTAAATCGTAATTTAAATAATATTTTGTATTAAGGTAAATATATGCTGTATGTTTTTACAGTTTTTTGTCTGTCATTATCAACAAAAACAAATTTTTGTTGTTGTCATTTTGTGTACAGTATATCGCCAGCTTGTTACTTATGAGTAATTGTTATAAACCATAAATGTGATTACAAAAAAAGTGGATTACATACAATTATATATAATGAATTTGTGCTTTGTATTTTTAGTTAATTGCGCGTACCTTTGTACATTTCGGTCGTCGATCAGTTGCGATTCTTCTAAGAAATTGTGAAACGAGATGCCAATTTTATATTCGGTGGTATCGCGAGGACCCACAATTCTTGCCAAACAGGCGGAATGTGTTGGAAATTTTGCCGAGGTGACCGAACAAATTATAACAAAAATATCGACAGACAATCATAAATTAACGTATTTGCATGGTAATTATTTAATCCATTATATTACGGAGGATAAGCTTATCTATTTGTGTATAACGGACGATGTAAGTGGTCAACCCAAGGAAATTTATCTACAAAATTCACCAAATGTAATCTTATTTTTTTATTTTCTAGGAATTTGAACGATCAAAAGCGTTTATTTTTTTGCAAGAGATAAAAAAACGATTTTTGACAAATTATGGCCTGCAAGTGGCCGTCGCTATTGCATATGCTATGAATACAGAATTTTCAAAGGTATTGGCAGCTGAAATGCGTCGTTTTAATGAAATAAAGGGGGTGGATAAAATTTCGCGGGTACACAATCAAATTGATGAACTTAAGGATATTATGGTTCGAAATATTGGTGAGTAGAATTATTTTGATCACGTTTTATCACTGAACATGTAGATAGTCATAGTTTTAAATTCTTGTTTATCGAGGTTGTGTATGTGCATAGAAATTAAAGTTTTATCAAGTTTTAGTTTTTATATTTTGTTAAATTTTATATTTTATACATAAACTACTCAAACTATTTGTATAGAACTCTTTGCTAAGTCAGTTAACGTGAAATCTGTTTCTCTTGAAATCATTCTAAAGTACCATCGGATTCGATCTCGAGTTATTTTTTAATATTGGTTTAGGCATGGCTGGCATTAAACTCTGTGCCTTCTGAATGGTGGCTCTCCGCTAAGATATTGTTGCACCATTATTCTCTCGAATGCAATAAGCCATCTCTCATGCACTGCCTGTAAAGCTCTTGTAAGGTACTTAGTTTTAGTAGTGGAAGTAGGAAATAAAAACACGGTTAGTTGCGGTAAAACGCTTTAAGAAAAACCATTGTGTCTTGGTCTCTACAACGCGTGATTTTATTGATTTTGAAAATAGCCTGATCATCCAGTGAAGAATCCAGTAATTAACACCGTTGCCATTTAGTCTTAACTTAACACGGAATGTTCACATTTTCTTATCTTGATTTATCAGACTTTCACAGTTGAAACGTTTAGTATGTTAATCTATAATAATGACTTGTACATGTCATTTGTTATAACTGCCAGCGTAGCTTGACTGTGACTAATTGATGATTACTTAGGTTCACACCCCATCAATAGATTTATTTCGTGTCCGATTGTAGTGAACCATTTGCACCTATTACTAGATAGTCCTTGATTGTCTTCAAAGATTATTTGTCTTTTTGATGAGGGATGAGCACAGTTTTATTATATAATGTTTGAGCTGGCAAAAATCGAAGTGAATATTATGAAAATACAACTCTGTAAGATAATAGAGAAAAGATAATATGTGTTGCGCTCTCACACTCGTTTTGTTTATAAATTCAAAAATAATTTGAGTGCCATCTTGCGGTCGGAGAAAATAGACCACCCATTGTTAAATTTATGCGCGCATTGATTTTACGTTTAAACTGCACAACGGTTTAAATCGAATGATAAACCACTTAACGAGAAAAATTATAAAGGCCCATTTCCTTGCTGTCAATGACTAAACTTCTCGAAAAATTACTACTAAAGAGCAACCGAGCAATTGGCGCAGTGGTTAAAGCTGCGGTGTTTGGTACGGGAGGTACCGGGTTCGAATCCCAAGGGGGAGGGTTGCAAAAGGGATTTTTCATCACCTGATTACGATCGGTGATGACGATGAACACAACTAAGACCGCCTGTTGGAGTGGAAAATCCATGGGCCGAACCATCGTCCATGTCAGTGCAGGCGCCGGCTGGAGCAATGCAATGTGCAGATGGATTTAAAATCGAACCAGTATTCGTGCGTCCGCGATTTGGCTAAGTGATGGCGTAAGGTAGGACGTTAAAAAATTAACCGCGAAAGAGTTGGGAGAGCTTCGGCCCCAGAACAGATTGCAGAGTTCATAAAAACAAACAAACAAACAAACAAACATACTAAATTAGAGCAAATTGGCAATTGAAAGTTATGTCGCCGATGCAACGAGGCAATTCAAAACGAAGACTAATGCGGTTTGTAACTGGACAAACCGTTGGAAAATCAAGTTAAATAAAAGGGCCGTATGCGAACACAGCTTAACCACTTGGCTGACTCTCAATGCCAAACTCAAGTGGAGTGAGATCATGTAAAAAAATAAGAACAATTGGCTTTCAACAATAGAGCCTCTACCTAAAAATTCTTCACAGCATCGTCAATGTTCCGTAGTACACAGGGATTGAAAACCTTTACAAGGACCCTCGGATGGAATACATTAAAGATGAAATAAAAATACATGTCGCAAAACATGAAAACCCCTACATTCGCTTACAGTCTTGTCATTAAAAAAAAACTAGGCCACTTGGCCTGTGCAGATTTAACCAAATTAAAATTAATTTGGAAATTGGAATTATGGGAGCCCAACAAATTAGAATTGTTAAAAACCGGATTCGAAAGATAAATTGCGAGAGAAAAAGTTTGCTATTACATATCAAACATTTTCGCTTCCTTAGACATTTGATTCCACTAAAGCATACTATCTATCTACACTGAGAGCCTGACTTCATATACTGTAAAAATTCTGATTTCATATTCTGAATTTTATTAAAAGGTGTCACTACCCAAATTGCTGACAATAAATTTACCTTTAATGTTTCGAGTTATAAAACCAAAATTTTTTTTTGCAGAAAATGTAACTCAACGTGAAGAACGTTTGGAAATTATAATGGAAAAATCAAACCGTTTAGTAGATAATGTAAGTAGTAGAAATTTGCGGCACATAATTATTTCGAATACTAAAAGTTTTCGTTTTTTGTTTTTTCAGAGTATCACATTCCGCAAATCATCTCGTAATTTAGCCCGCGAAATGTTTTGGAAAAATATCAAAATGTACGTGGTAATAGGATTTTTAATTTTATTCATTACATATATAATAATTAGTATGGCATGTGGCGGTTTATTATGGCAATCGTGTATACACTCGAAGTAAAACAAAAACGGACGCGGAAACGATAAAAAATTTGTATGCTGTGTGATTTTATCAAAGTTATAAGAACATTTTATTTTTATTTATATAAAAATCTGATTAATCCTCAATCTATTTATCTATATAAACATACATAAGATGGTTATCCGATTTAGTTTATATTTTTATTTTTTTGAGATTTCACTCAATTTGAGTGATCATTTTTATGTTTTTTTTTTTTTAATATATATATTTTGGTTCATAAATTCCATTCCATTTTGTAAATAAACAGCAAATACAATTTGACCCGGCGGATCTCCTAACATTTACATGATGTATACAAAACTGCATTTGAAAATTATTTAAAAATTAATAATTAAAAATTAATAAAGAAAAAATTGAAAAACAATTTTAGTGATAATACATATATGATTAAATTACTGAATATATATTTTGTAAATTTTTTTTTTTTTTTAATTTGAGATTGTTAAATTTGGATTCGGTTAGAAAAGCTTTAAAAAACAGAAAACATTGATTCTTGATGTATGAATGATTTATTTGTTCGATTATATATACGAGTGTGAACCCTCTTCAGTATTAAAAACTCAATCAATTGAAACGTAAAATTTTGGCCGAAAAAATGTTTCCAATACGTTTCAACAAGGAAATACGAGGAGAATTTTATTTTAATTAGTTATTCTTTAGCAGGATAATGGCGTAAAATGCACTTTCTTATTTCGATGGATCGTTTTTTCTTGTTTCGAAAGAAATGTGGTCTGCCTCATCTTGCATATTATTAGATATTTTAGATAATATATTATAGACCCTTTATACCAATCATAATAATTTTTATATTATTTAGATAAAATTTATATTTAAAATTAAAAAAATTATTTTTATTTAATTAAAATCTTATTAAAATATCTGAAACTTTATATAAAAAAAAAAAAAAATTGTTAAATAATAAAAGTTAAAATTTGATAAATTATCTCTCAAATAATTATAAAATATAATAATATGTCCGGTATATAAATATTATTATTTCTTAGACAATAAATTATTTAAAAAAAATAAAATAATAAGACGGTTATTTTAAGAAGCTAACGTACGAGTATACCAAAGGTAAGATAAAAACAACTCGAGTTCTACAGGGCTATGGTAAGCATTCGCTTCGTGGCAAATTAGAACATCTGCGATGGTGACAATTTATTACATCTTCTAAAAATGAGTCCTCAAATGTAATTTGGTATAACAGCTCATGTTTTAAGCTCATAAGCATTAAACTCGTAATCCACTCATTCAACATATCAAATATTGTATATTTTGCTTCTAATTCTTTAAACGAATTTTCCAGAATTTCGTTATGGTGTTTTTTAAAATATTTTGAATTTAGTAATTCAGTATTTTAATTTCCGACCATTAGGCCATTGCAATTGAATTGTTATCTGCAATCAGAAATATGCATGATACCACCACCGATTGTCTAAACACGAAACTTGACTTAACATCTCATTGAAATTTCAAGAAACAACTGAATTTCCAATGTTCCTTGAACAAAGATTCAAAACTTTAGACACATCGTACTGTTATAGGAGTTATATACAACCACCTAAAAATCAACCAGTACACCAGATATTCACTACAACAACGGTACAAGGTGTTTCTATTGTCAATAAAATAATACCATAGAAAATTGTGAAAAATTCAAAAAACATTCATCTGACAGGAGCCAAATTATGTTACTACATAATTTATGTAAAAACTCTACAAGATGATCGATTTGTAATTTATTTGTATGTATATGTTACATACAATTAGAATTAAGAGGGAAAGCACATATGGAAGCAATTATAATAATATCAAAACATACATTTGCTTCCATTAAAAACCTCAGCATAAAAACCTCTTAAATTTTTTCAAAATAAATTCACCGCATACAGCACACCTAATTTTGAGCTGGATCTCATTTATAATGAAATGCGCTACACGAGATGAAGTAATAATAATAGAAATAATAATAATAATAAAATAACAAAAATAACAAATAACATAAAAAATTAAAAAAAAAAAAAAAAAAAAAAAAAAAAAAAAATGCATCGCCAATTAGCTAAGCCACTCTAAAAATTCTGACTTAAATAATTTTGTCGAACTTAGCTAGCAGTTTAATAGTAAGGGGAATTGAATTAAAGATAGAAATCCGCCTAAAGAAAAAATATTTTTTAACGATCTACACAAATTTTTTGGTGGGAGTAAGCGGAAGTTATCTGAATGAAACCTACCAATTACCAAATTCCTATACAAATAAATTGGCTGCTTAGTTTTAAGAAGTTTTAATATAATAAAAAGACAAACGCGAAGTTCAAAAAAGGTAGATAAACTACATCCTAAAACAACATTAGAATAAGGAGAAATATGATCGAATTTTCTAATACCAAAAATAAACCTAGTACACGCATTGAAACATCTTTGGAGAATACTCATATTCTCTTGAAGTAATCCAAACAAAACTACCTCACCATAAATTAAATGTGGGAGAAGATAAGACCGGAACATTCTTTTATTAAATTGACTATCCGTAAACCCTACCACTTTGTACAAAAAACTAAGCATGCCAAACACCCTTCTACTAATATTAACTAAGTGGTCACCCCAAGTAAGAGATTTATTAAAAACTAACCCTAAATCTTTAACAGTATTTGACAACGGAATAAGAGAATCGCCAAGGTAAATTCCAGGAAAGGACGAGGTATCTAAAGGTTTCTTATAAATTATAATAGACTGAGATTTACTCGCATTTAATCTAAGCCCATTCGAAACCGACCAATTAACTATACTACATAAATCTTCATTTATCAGAAAAATATTCCTAACTACAGAGTCTTGATCTAAACGACTGTTTCTAAATATTTGGACATCATCAGCAAATATATGTAGAGAGCAATGGGGAATGGAGGATTCTATGTCGTTAGTGTACATAGAAAACAATAAGGGACCGAGCACTGAACCCTGAGGGACGCCGGAAGTAACTGGACGATAATCAGATAAGCTATCACCGAAATAAACAGCCTGAGAATGATTAGAAAGGTAATTGAAAACTAATTTGGCGGCGGAAAACGAAAATCTAAATTGAGAAATAAGCTTGTTGAATAAAATACCGTGATTAATAGAATCGAAGGCCTTGAAAAAATCTAACAAAGTTAAAGAGGTCAAATCCCTGTTACTCATATTACGCCTAATGTCGTCACAAACGTTTAATAACGCAGTGGTTGTACTATCATATTTTCTAAACCCAGATTGAACACAGCTTACTAAACTATTGAGGTGTACCTGAATTTGATTCTTGACAACTATCTCTAAAGCCTTAGAGATAGAACCTAACATACTTATTGGTCGAAAATGAGATAGTTCAGAAGGATGGCTAATCTTTGGGATAGGAATAATTTTACTAAGCTTCCAGTAGTCAGGAAAGAAAGAGGACGTAGTACTTTGAATGAAAGGAAAAACTCGTTTTACGAATTTTAAACTGATATTATCCAAACCAAAGGATTCCGATTTAACCTTCCAAATAGCGGAATGCAACTCAACGTGCCAAATATTTGTGAACAAAAAAGAATTAGAGGATTCATAAGAAAGTAATTCGACCGTATTACTACCAGAGTTAAGATTGGAGCTAAAAAAAAATAATTAAATTCATTTGGCTTGAAAACCTCATGAATGGTAGATACTCCTACATTTACCAAGTCCTAACTTACGAATATTACGCCAGAAGACCTTGGGAGGGAGAGAAGGATCTATCTTATCTTTGAAAAACTTATATTTAGAAGACCTAATTTACCCTACAACCCTTTTACGCGCCTGCCTATAATCAAAGTGGGACTGAAAAATAGGATATTTTTTCCATAAACGATATTTGCTAACCCTAACGCAAATAGCATTAGAAATTTCCAGACACCTCCCAGGTGGATATTTTGGTTTTAGACTAACAGTCCTAAATGGAACACAAGTCTCAAAAACGAAACCAAGATAAGCGTTGCAAATTGCGATTTATCTAGTAGAAGAACTAACAGAAAAGATATTCTCCCAAGGAACCAAGGTACAAGCTAAATAAAGACAGGAATCGTCTAACCTAAAATAATCCCTAAAGCAAAAGCTTCTAGACTTTGGTGGAGAATAACAATAAACAGAAAAAACTAATAGATCATGATGGCAGCCTACACCGAGGGACAACTGATTGAAAAAACAAATAGGGCTATTACTAAAAGAAACAATATGGTCAATAAGAAAATAAGAAATACCGCTAGCGGTTCGATAACAAAAAGTTGGGGCAGCAGTGTTAAAAACGGATAAGTTACGACTATTTAAAAGATTCAAATAATCTCTAGAAAATGTGGAATTTAGGAGGATATCGAAATTAAAATCACCCGCTATCTATATTTCATCGAACCTACAACAAACTTTCTATATCTACAAGAGATTTTTTAAATTGAGCATACGATCTCTTACTAGTTTTTGGAGGATTATAGACCGTACCGAATAAGATTTTACGACCATTTACAAAAACGTTAACAAACATAAACTCTGCATCGGAGACCAACGATTCTAAAATAGTAGAAGGTACACTCACTATAATCTAGCCTTAATATGCTCACCTACATACATATAAACGCCACCGTAATTAAGGGGAGATACCGCCCTATCCTTTCTGAAAATATTAAAACTCTCAATGTTCAAAGCTAAACTAGGAATATTGGTGAAAAGTATATCCACTGATGCACCATTAAAAATGTGTCGTAATTCGTCAATATTTGTGAATAAGCTTGGTACATTTAAACTACCTAAAGATAAATGGGATTTATCCCATTTATCTAAAGCTAAAAGGAAATAAAATACATGCGAAAATAGCGGGAGAAGTACGAAAGATAGTCAGCCCCAAAATCTAACCAATTATAGCTTCCAAATTTGAGCAACTCCTCGAAGTCTTGGTATTCCAAAAACTGAAAAACTATTAACAGATTAAAAGATGGAAACTTTAGATTGGCAACATCTCAACAATCTGGACTATGCTGCAGATTCTAATTATAATAAACCAAGTTCAATAAACATTCTCCTTGGGGCTGATATTTCCCAAAAATCAAATTTAACAATATTATAAAATGAGGCTCTGATCAACCTATGGCATAGAAGGCTGAATTGAGATGAAATTGTTTTCGGATTATGTTATCGATTATATCGATCTAGAAACCCAATTAAAAAGTATTTGAGGAATTGAAAAATTGGCCAAGAACGCCAATTTTCAGAATACGTGCGAGAGGCAAGCAAATCGAACGTACCAAGTTGCATTACCATTTAAAGAAGGCAACTTTATATTAGGTGACTCAAAAATGAAAGCCGCAGCACGACTAATCCAAGTAGAAAAAAAGTTAAACAAAAACATGGGAATGAAGAACAATTATACCAGATTCATTGAAGAATACATCATGCTAGGTCATATGGAAGTGATTAACAGTCTGGATGATGTGGGTGAAGGTTATTTTTTGTACACCATGCAATGATAAAGGAAGATAGTTCAAAAACTAAGTTAATAGTGTTTTTTGACGCTTCGACAAAAACTTCAAATGGACTCGATAGCGCCACTACAGTGGAATTATTGCGCATCTAGGGGTATTAATGCATCAAAGCTACTAAATCACAAACTGTGATGGAAGCTTAAACAATCACAGATTGAAGGAGCTACAGAAGAAAATATCGAATTATGAACACTAATTGCAACGATCATGAAGAAAACGGTATATTAAGGGTCTTAGAGCGCTGTTCAACATTGACTAAAGCAGTAAGGATCATCGCTTATGTTATTAGATTTGCGAAAAGAATAATCAAATCGTTTCCGAGATACCTAACAGCTAAGGAACTCCATGAGATCCAAATGTTAGCATTTAAAAGAGTAAATAAGCCGGATTAACCTCCATACTCATTTTTTGCAGCTTCGTACAATTTTTCAACGTTTTAAATATATTTTCGAATTTCTAGTCTCACAGATTGTTATTATATCGTAATTATTATCGAGTACGCTCAGCTTTTAGATTTACTTCTGATACTGGATGCATTCTGATACTGAACATTCCTTATGGTTTAGTAGCGTAGACGAAAATAAAAATTATTAAATAGTCTCACGCATAGATTATGACGTGAAATTTCTGTGGAGTTAGATCCAATCTTAAAGCATACATTCTCCATAACACCTAGTTTACATAAAATCGAAATCAATTTGTTAACTGCAGCACTTCTTATTTTCCAAGGTCTTTCGCTTCTATTAGCACACTTCTTCTCCAAGACAATGCTGATCTCCTGACTATTATTTTTCCTTGTGGCTTCTAGTCTAATGATGTCTTTGTTATATCATTTGGTGGTATTCTTGTACAGTTATATCGGTGTTGAGCCTCATTGTCATCTGTCTTGGTTGTTCGATTACCTTCATAAAACACATGCTTACCTTTAATTTAGTAAACTTCCCAAACATAAAATTTTCTGGGTTATAATATTATATTCGATTACAATTTCTCATTGGTAAATACGAACAACTGTCAGAATCGAGCCAATCCGATCGTTGCCTTACTCCTCGAGTGTTGTAGTATGTTTCACTTTGTATTGAAATCGGCTTCCAGCATCCCGATACATTTCTTGTAGGAGTTTAATCAATTTATTTAGGTTGTCCATTTGACATTTCACAAAGTGTCTGCCATATTACTACGTTCCTATTTATTGTGTCAAGAATTCCACTCATTAGATTGTTCCGAATTTATTTGAATTGAGTTCAAATTTAACTTAACGTTCACTTTTAACTTACCGGTCCGTTGGTGGATAGATGTTGCTAGTTTTGTTGTTTACATTAAAGCTGTAATAGTCTGTACACTTGTAGCTCCTGGGATTTTTTATATTGAAATTACTTGTTGCTTATGCTTGCTCAACAATCTCTACATTAAACACATGTTTGCCTTAAATTTAGGTCGACTTAACTAAGACAAATTGTCTAGGCTATAATGTCAGCTTCAGCTTAAAATTTTGAAAGATTTTCGTTAAACAATAATATATGGAACAATCGTCAGACTTGGGCCAAAGCTGTAAAGTTTTTGATTCTAATGTTTGGCTCATGAAAACTTTAGTTTTATGCCACAAATCGAACATTGCCAAAATCCAGAAAATGCATGATGAGCCCATGAAAACTTTGATTTTATGCCACAAATCGATAAATATTAAAGTCTTAATTCTAAAATTTTCGAATCAATTTGTGCTTGATTGGTCGTGGTTGCCTAGTGAGGATACTAATGGGTTGTCGTATTGAAAACTGGATGAGCAAAATTTTGATGTGGGTTTAGTGATAAATTGAGATATAGTAGAAATGTTTGTTAAATTATGGAGTTCATGGATAGGACTGGATTTAGGTAAGATAGTCATAGAACTGATCTGATGCAGTTATTTTGTACTACTTGGATTTTATTAATGTGGGTTTCGGCGGTATATTTAAGCTAACACCTTAACCATCACTATACGACCGGTGACCCAGTTTTAACCTAATCCCAAGATAAAATCCAACATACTCGTATAATAGCGTTGGGATATATGTTTTTTACTTTTTGTTTCCACGATTTGGGTGAAATATTCCCTAGACGGTCATTACTCGGACGTGACCTATTTGTTATTTTTTTATCGAATGTCATTAGTGGGTAAATAATACGTAAAGTGTATTTGAGTTTCTTTATGTTTATAACGGTGAAAAAACTATCCCCAATATGACGTCTTTTGTTCTTTAAAATTTCCTAAAACTATAAAAAAAAAAAATTGAATAAATTATGGAGATAATCAATTCGACGGGGATATACAAGAATACAAGTGCAATAAACTTTCGTTATCATCTTACAATTTTATCTTTGTACAAAACAAAATGTTGAATCATTTTCATCCTAGGAAATTTTACGATTCTTTTATGATCCATGCAACAATCCTTATTGTACTACCTTTCCATTTGTTTTTATTTATTTCAATTTTTTGTCTTATTTTTCAGAGAAGATGCCAGTCAATGAAATATTTTGTTATTTCTAATGTGTGATGTTGGTCTTAGCAATTATGATGTTTTGTTCATTATGTTCTTAATTAAATTCCAAGATGGTCATTTCAACAAGTACAGTGATGTATTCTAAATTAAGCCAATTGCAAATTTAAAGCCGTTTGAACACGTTTAGTTCAGCTTATCAAAGTGACTAATTAAGCTTGGTTTTATTACTATGCAATATTTGATTGTTTGACGCACAACAGGAGTTTGACGCCTAAATTTGAATTTTTATTACAATGGGTGTACAATATTCCATTTTGGAGCTTCATCGATTTTGTGATATATGCTGATTTATTTATAAGTAACAATTTGATACACTGAACGGTTGCAGGTAAATAATGCCATCCAAATATGGTTTACATATATTTTAGATTTGTGACGCAAAGAACTCATAACTCATTACTGGTCGATTCTACATCAGCAAAAAACCCGGGCGGGTTAGAAAAGAATCAAAAGCATTTCAAAGGAGGCCAAAAAGTTTTGAGATAAGAAAGAATATGCATCAGTTTTGGCTCAGCGACAATGGAAAACGGTTATACACGATTTGCAGTACGAATGAAACTATAGTGGTTCAAAAAAAGCCCGAAATGATTTTAATGGAGTGATAATATGAAAAGGATGGGGATCTATCTTTTTCATGTTATCCAATTAGACGTATTCTCCAACTAGACGTAATTTTTCCTGCGTGATAGTAGTGTCGGTATTATAACATCCCAGACCATTTCCACAATATTACTGTTACTATTACTGGTTGGAATTTAATAAAAATGATAACTAAAGCCCCGCAAATCAGTGAAATTTTATTGAAGACAAATATAAACTCAATAAAATGACCTAACTAAGAACCGAAGCAGCAATATAGATAAAAGAAATTCAGCATCGATAGATTAAGAGAACAACTTATAAGAATGATTTTTAAAGGGAAACTTCCAATCCCGAATTCTTCAGAATTCATGCCAATTTTTTCCCGAATTTCCGAACAATTTACTGGAAAATCTAAAAAAATAATTACCTGTCCATTACGTATTCGAATATTCCCGATACAAATAACAAAATTCGAAGAACACGAAACTGCTTTTTCCTTTCGGTTGTCGCCTGAAACTAGTTATGTGCTCCATTTGAAGTTTGAAGAACGCATACACAGAAAACTATAAATTGACAAACTACTGAGAGTGGCAATACATTTGTGCTGGTATTCAAGGATTATTTCAGCAAGTGTCCAAAGGTGTAACCAATTAGAAATAAGGAAACAACTACGATATCTGATGCAATTGTTACCAATAGGATTAGCAGATTTGGAGTGTCGATAGAAATTATTATTATTATTTATCGATTAGCGGTCCATAATACAACATAAGTTTCACTAGCAAAGAGCCTCTAAAATTTGGGGCAGTTATGTCAGTATCATTATATATGCCAGTATTACAAATGAAAGAAAAACTAACCGAGATATTGAGTGACCGGATGAAGGCTCGATATGATATAATACTTACCAGGGCAAAAGAATTTAAGAAAGAGCTAATATAGAATAGCATCACAACCTGCAACGAAAAAAGGGTTTAGCACCCAAGATGCAACCTGCATGGGAAGCATCCTCTGAAGGATGAACAATGTTGTTTATCGGATAAACAGAGCTTTACAAGGTAAACCTAATTTGGTGCAACTAGATCGATTGGAGCTCTACCGAGGAAGTGAGTTGGATCTTGTTCAGGACCAATAAGAACTTCCTGAATATTGGCTACCAGAAATTTTACCTTTCCTTTCCTTCCCCCTTTAAAAAAAATTAAACATCGATCGTTTAGGTGTCAGTCTTTCTTAACTAATATTCCTATCCAATTTTTCGGTTTTATTATATGTAACATGGGTGTATGGCGATCTCGGTATTCCGGGAGTTACTGTCAATCAATCAATCCCGTGATACGAACCCGAAATAGGCAAAAATGTAACAATATGTACTTTACGAGACATCCCAACCATAGCGAATGTTCCATCCAAACCATAGCGGTATAAAGCATATCAAAGCCTTCTTCATGTATTACTTTTCGTCGTTGCATGAGAAATAAAGGATACATCACTATCAGTCTATACCATTTTTCAGTTATGCTGGAATATTCCTTATAAATCCTTCCCTAATCGAGGTTTGAATTTTTAGTTTTAGTACATTTTATAATTTAACTTAAGTTAGATGCATAAGTAAGTTTAAAATGCTTTTAAACCCGTCCCTGTTCTTCGAGCAATTTGAACATGACGTCATATTATGATAACGATTTTTATCATTTTAGATGATTTTACGACAAAACATAAAAATCCTTATTCATCATCATCTTCATTACGATCAGGTATAAAACAAAAGGAATTAATTCCGTCATACATTTATCAGGAATCTTTCATTCGGGTTCATTTTATGATTTTTTTTATTATCCTTGCGCTATTCCCCCAAATAAGCAACAAAAGATACGCATTAAATTTCCTTTCTTTCTTCTGCTATATCTTCCGGCATGTATTATTATTATTATGCTTTCTTAGTCGTATCCGTTTTCTTTTAATTCTATATATGGATAGTCGATTCAAATATCGATACGGAGAATATATCAATGCTACGTACATTTTCATTACGTATGCACTCGTATATTGAAAAGAAAACTAATTTCGTGTATCGTAAAAAATGTATACAATATAATTGCGGTTGAATGAATTTTCCGAAAAAATGAAAATTCTATATACATTTCCTATTTTTATACACACATGGAAAATCCCCCCAAAACATAATTTTATAGTATAGTATGATTTTCCCCATCTTTTTGTTGAAATATGTTTTGTTTTATATGCGCTTGGTCAGATGAGAATGAAAATTTTATTATGAAAATGAGTATTTTAGTGTATATAGGAGTGTACACTAAAAATGTTCGTTTACATAAATCACAAAAAAAGTGTAGTGTGTAGTAGAATACTACAAAATATAGGGGGAGTAAAATAATATTTTTGTAGTATTTTTTTTTTGTTTTTATTTTTTATTTTCTTTTAAATTTTCTCAGCTCGCACAGTATCATCTCGTATATTATAACAAATATGTGGTGTCGTTTTAGTACCAATTCATCTTTTCGTGGCGTTACACCGTAAACTAAATACTCGAGTAATTTTTGTAGTCTGCGCGTGTTAGAATTTTTTATTTGTTATTTTTGTGTTGTGTACAAAAATGAAAAGCGGGAGGAAAATTATTATGTTTTCTAGTATATATAGTACCGTGTTGTAGTAAATATATTGTTTATAAATAAAGAGGAGTGTAAAAGGTGTTTTTTTTTGGCGTTTTGTTTAATGCAAAAAAAAATAAAAAATAAAAATCTCCTAAACCCGGAAGAGAACGTATCCAAAGCTACGAGTATATAATACGTATTTAGTGGAAAAGTGAATTTTGTTTTTTTGGGGATGCTTGCTACCCTTCAGAAATATAGGATCAATGAATTGCTAAACCAAATTACGCGATTTTTTTTTAATGTGCGCGCTTTTTTAATTTATTATTATTATTTTTGTTGTTGTGATTGTTTAGTTCATAAATATAGATATATTATATAGTACACTCTATCATTATTATTTTGTGATATATATGCCATTTAAATTGTAAAGTTCCTCCATTCTATATAAAATAAAATAAAAAAGTAATTTGTGATGAAAATGATTATGATAAAGTGAAAAAATGATTTGATTTCCTGTGTGTTTGTGTGTCACATATATGCAAAAAATTATAATAGAAAATTGTGAAAATGATTTACATATATTTAAATGTATAAATATTTAGTGCACCCACCTCTTAGTGATAAGAAATATTTATTTGGTGTATACGAATAAAATTAACAATTAAACAACACAAATAGCACAATGGATAGTTCACCTGATTTATCGTTAAAGCTGCGACGTGGCTCAAGCGATTCAAGAGATTCATTTTATATGGATTTTGCGCAAGGAATTGATTCCGATATTGAGGAGGTCACATCGACCGATATACCAAAAAATATTCCACCAAAAGCTAGTAGCACAAATATAACTAGTACGAATGATGATCAACAGCCGGATAAATCATCATCACAAGTAACAACACCACTCCAACCAATTATACCGGCAGCACCGCCACCGCCACCACCCACATTGGCGCTAGTAAATAGGTAACGTTTTATTATTTTAATTTTTTATGGTATTTTACCGAATTTCCCAAGTTCAAATACGAATACACTATATACAGAATATTAGCAAATAAAAACGAAAGTTTTGCTCTTTTTTTATTTAGTACATACATAATGTACCGGACTCTGATACATGCATGCATACAGAGCCATATAATCCTTCACATACTCTCTCAGCTAACATTTTATATACATATGTAGGATACGTGGTACACATTTTATTTAGTAAATTTTTACGAGCCATAAAGCATTTATTATACGAGTGAGCTGCTTTGGTATCCTCTCTTGTACATGGAAGTATGATTATGTTTTTAGTAGCAGCGTAATGTAATGGTAATAAGGAAATTTATTGAATGATATGATCTAATGTGCAATTTTAAATTTGATATCCTTAGGAATTTTTTTTTCTCGTGAGAATTATAAAAAAATCACGGGCAAATTATAAAAGCGAATTATTTTCCAGAATATTAAACAAAGTAAAAGAAGTTTGAGTTAATTTATCTAAATCTTGCCATAGCCTTGATTTGCTAAAGCTTGAACCATATTTCAAGACAATTACGAATGGCACGAGGTAACCAATTTGGTTATCAACGTCGTAAAGTTTAAAGTTTAAAGGAAGCTCCACAAGAGTTAATACCCTTTGGGCTCGGGACAGATAGCAAAGAAAATAGTCAAGCTGCTTTTAAGAGTTCGGATTTAAACCGTAATAATCCGATAATATTTTAATGATTTGATTGGTTAATTTCAAATAGTTGAAAGCAAAAAAATCGACCTTTACGATTTTTTGTCGTTAGGTGGTTTGTTTTGATTTGGTATCACTTCTGTCACTTTCAGATAAGATTCCAGAGCTCGACCTTGGACAAATGACAAAAAATTTAAAAAATTCTTCTGGAGTTACAGAGCCTTACGATAACTAAATACTGACTTGCTTTTTATTGAAATCTATTATATGTATATATCATTTTTCCAAGACAAGTAATTCTTAATCCAAACAATCTAAGAGAGGAATAAATGACCTTGAAATTAATTGGTCATGACCTTCAAGGTCATTTATCATTCAATTCAATCACTTTGTCAATGCAAGTCAAAATATAATAATTCAAAACCTCTAGAGGTATTTCAGATGCGTGTGCAACTCAACTCTTCTTTAGTAGAAAATTAGTCTCATAAGGTGCGTTTAACCAACCACTCCTCCTGGTTTGCCCGGTAGCTAATTCTGAAGAACATGAAGCTGACGTAATCAAATCTTAAATTGTTGGGGTATATCATTCTAAATGGCAATAGTCAACGGCATCAGTTAACAACTGTGCCACTTAACTAAATCGTTGCTAATTTCACGATTTTTTAAAAATTAAAATAGGAATAAATATTTAGAAATTGCAATTATTTGATCTTTTGGTTAACGCCCATTAATTATAAACTGGTAACATCTTAATCGATAACAATTTTAATTCAGACATTTGAAGCACAGGACTTTTATCAATTAACAAGAAACGTTTTGGATTTTGTTAGAAAAGCGTTTCACCTAATTTATAATAATAAACGGCTTTTACAGACCATTACTGGCCCAAACCGAGTCAACAATCTGGCTTCATCGGAATCGATTCTGAGCTTGTTCTTCGTATTGGTTTAGACAACCCGAAGAAGACGAATCATTTTTTATCCCAAAGGGCCATCGTCGTCCACAGCAACATCTGCGCCAGCCAAATTGCGATTCTTCTCTCAGAGATCGCGCACGATCCGTTTAGGCATACTTCATAGAACGTGACCGAACCAGCGGACCGGACCCACTGTCCTTTTATTTCATGAACGAGATCAGGAATTTTCATAATTAAATTCTAGATCTCGTGAATGAATAGAACCTGGTAAGTGTCGTCATCGTTTTGGGCAATATATCATGCGCATGATTCTTCTCTTAAATGTCATTAACCATCTCTCATACTCATCCATTAGGTTCCAATTCTCACATCCATACATGACAACGGCTCTGATCAACACTCAACACATTGTATACAATTTCAGCTTGTCGGCATTTGCAAGGTTTTTTAACTTGAGCAGCGGGCGTAAGGCACGGTTGCCAGCGGCAATACACACTTTAATATCCCTTCCCACATAATTTTCATGCGTGGCAAGGGCCCGAGGTATTGGAAACTTATCACTCCTCCAAATGTGTGGTCACCACTAAAAAAATCCTTTGCGTCTTGGTCTTTAAAATCAGTGATCATATATTTTGTTTTGAGCTCATTGATTTTGAGACCAATGGAAGCTGAGAATCATACAAATGGATACCATCTGCATATGCCAAAATCTGGTTGGACTGAGATTAAAAAGTGGCGTCGTATAAAAGCAACACGACACCCTCATCAAACCAATCATTTTGGACTTAATTATTACCATACCTACAGTCGCCTGGGCACTGACAATTAAAGTTTTCAACACCTCCCATTGAGCATTCACATCATCAGAACGGCGATTGGTTTCCATAATGCTAATGCTAATAAGATTCTGATATTGTGATTTATCATCGTCAACTATCAGACCTTCACTGTTGAAACGTAAGTTAAGTTTTCCTGTGATCCCTGACTTGTACAAAAACTGCAATCTTAGCTTTGCAGTGACGAATTGATGATCACTGCCTTCAAATTTAGCAGCCGACTGATAGGATCTCACATCGTGGATGACCCGGGACCTTTCCTTAGAAATAAACACATGCTCAATTTGACTTTGGGACGTCTTACGAGGTTGTGTCCATGTTTACAAATGGATATTTTTATGAGGAAAGAATGTGCTAGTCACAATGAGGTGACCGCAAAGTCCAACATTCTTCCCTCATTTTTCGTCGCTTGATCGTGACGGGAATACGGACCTATGTTTTCACATAAGTCAGTCTGATTTTTGCCAGCTCTAGCATTAAAGTCACCAATACTATTCTGACATCGGGCTCATTGGATTGGCTAGGTTGTGGCGGCGCGAAATATTCGCTAGCCACAATTAAACAAATCAGAATAAATTTATTTTATCAACTGATAAAATTTAAATTTATTCTACACCAGATTATACAGGTATATACCATGGTAGATAGATTTATATTTCATTTTAGTAACTCACCCTGGTCTCTGCACAATATAATTTGAACTACAAATTATAACATTAGTAGAGACACAAACCGATCATTAGACAAATAGGAAGATCGAAAATATTATGGGTTCGAGTCTGAAAATAATAATTATTTATTTTCATATGGCGGCGTAAATTTCGATAACTCAATTCGGGTTATATTAGGTATTCAATTCAATTCAATTCATTTTCAATTCAATTCATCGCCATGACAGCTTGCTTCTTTCTTTTTGATAAAAAAAAGCATCTATCACTTGAATTGTTTTTTCTCTCAAAGACGCACGGTAGTGAAGAAAATAATAATAATAAAATTAATAAAAATAATTAAATTAAAAATAAATTAATGTTTGTAACTAGTTTATAAATTAAACATAAAAAATATTTTTTTATAAAAATAAAAATAAATTAAATAATACATGTTATTTTAAAAAATAATAAAGGGGCTAAAGGAGCCCACAGTGGTAACCCCGACGCCGGTTTTTACCGGGCGAGGAATTATTTATTTTTTTACACAAGTAATATAATAAAAATATACAAATAAAGTATATATACAATATATATACAAAAATATATACAATATACAAATATAAAAATAAAAAAAAACACATTAAATCGGAGTCAGAAGGAAAAAAAAGCAACAACCACGTGCCACCTTACGCCACGGGGGCAAGGCCGGGCGTGGCATCGCGGGAACACCAAGGAGAACGAGAAAAAAAAAAACAAAGCAACAACCACGTGCCACCTTACGCCACGGGGGCAAGGCCGGGCGTGGCATCGCGGGAACACCAAGGAGAACGAGAGGGACCACCTTAAATAGAACAATCCAATTATTAAGTATTTTTTTTATATTTCAAATTTATTTAGTATTTTTTTACGCCTCTCCTTCCGAGCAGGAAAATTTTGTAAATTATTTTTTTCACCACCTCATTATTGCTAACAAAAACATGTTGGTGATTTAAACCCACATGTTTCTTTGAGAGACTTTCCCCAATTCAGTGATTCTGTTTGGTATTTTAATTTTTGGTTTAGACATAAGAAACATAATTTGTTTATTTTATCGACATAATATATTGTTTTGGTGACATAGTCACGATTTAAAGATGTCAGACGAAGAAAATAAAATGGATACCGGTGAGCAAAAGAAAGTAAACCAAGAGTCGATTGGGATCACATTGCAGCCATTTTGGCCGCAGAACCCGCGAGACTGGTTTAATGCCGCGGAAATCGTTTTCGACATTAAACAAATTAAAACCGACAAAATAAAGTTCGGACACGTAATTACGTGCCTCCCATCTGCAGTGATGTCAGAAATCTCTGACATCCTACAAAATCCGCCTAAGGAAAATCGGTATGAATTCATTAAGCAGGCGTTGATTGACAGACTGTCTCCGTCTGACGAGAGACGAATTGAGCAACTGCTGGCTGGACAGGAATTAGGTGACAGACGCCCATCAGAGGCATTAAGATATATCCGGGGATTAGCCGGGACGGCGATATCAGAGCCGGTAATTCGGTCAATATGGACACGTCAATTACCGGAAATAATTAAAATGACTATGCTCACACAGGCAGACGATGCCGTGTTGGAGGCGATGGCCAAATTGGCCGACAAATTATACGACGCAATCAAACCATCGGGGCAGTTGGCAATATTGTCGCGATCTCGCGACAGGACCCCCAAGCCGTCCCCGTCAGCATTTATACAATCAGGTCAAACTGAAACATTCAGTCAATCGAAAACGATCGAAGACAGGGTACGAAACTTAGAATCGAAGATGTCTGCGATTCTAAATCGGCTAAGTCAACGGAGTCGCTCGTATTCGGGCAACTACCGTAATCCGTCATATTCTCGGAACCGCAACGATTCGCGATCAAGGAATCAAACAAACAGAAATAAAGGCCTGTGTTATTTCCATGGCAAGTTTGGAACAAACGCGACAAAATGCGTGAAACCATGCACTTGGGTTAGTCAATCGACACCCAATACGTCTGAAATAAAAGAGAAAAAAAACGACTAAAGTCGCAGGTGGATTCGGTGACCGCCAAATTGTCGGCACCGTATCATTTCAAACAACCGACTATAATCACCTGCACTCCCAAACAATAAATCGAAATTTACCTATTACGCCAAACGTGGAGTCTGCGACCAACATGAAGTATGGTTCGCACAGACTATTTGTATTGGATACAAACAACCACATGAATTTTTTAATAGACACGGGCGCTGACTTGTCAGTCATCCCGTACATGAAATATAAACAAATATCACTAGATATCACGCGTAAAACGCATGACCTAGTATTATCGGCAGCAAATGGAACTACCATTCGCACTTATGGCACAAAGTTGCTTAAACTCGATATTGGACTAAGACGTTCATTTACGCATGCTTTTATTTTGGCTGCAGTGAACCGTCCAATTATCGGTGCCGATTTTCTTAGCAAATTTGGGCTGCTAGTAGATTTAAAACAAAAAAGGTTAGTCGATTCAGTTACTACACTGTCAGTCGACGCCACAACAATTTCGGTCACTACACCGCTACCTATACACTTTGTCATCGACAATGGCTATGGCCAATTATTGAAGAAATTTCCTTCACTTATAGCAGAGCCTAATTATAATCTACCAATTAAACATAACGTGGTTCATCATATTGTTACTGAGGGACACTTACCAGTATCAAGACCACGTAGATTAGACCAATTACGGCATAAAGCCGCGCACACAGAGTTTCAACATATGGTGGAATTGGGAATTTGTCGAACATCGGCATCCCCCGTCTCGAGTCCTCTTCACTTGGTGAAGAAGAAAGACAACGATTGGCGACCATGTGGGGATTATCGTAGGTTAAATACCATTACGATACCAGATCGTTACCCGATCCCCCACATACAAAATTTTAACATGCAATTGAATGGTTGTGAGATATTCACAAAATTAGATCTCGTAAGGGCATATCACATAATTCCAATCGCACCGGAAGATGTTTATAAAACAGCGATCACGACTCCATTTGGCCTATTCGAATTCACACGAATGCCATTTGGACTTCGTAATGCCGCTCAGACCTTCCAGCGATTCATGAACGAGGTCGTTCGAGGCTTAGACTTTGTTTTTGTTTACATCGACGACATACTCGTCGCTTCGAAAAATGAGGTAGAACACAAACTACACCTTGAACAAGTGTTTCAACGGTTAGTTCAGTTTGATGTTCATATTAAACCCTCCAAATGTGTTTTTGGAGCTAGCACATTAGATTTCCTCAGTCACAAAATAACACCCGATGGAATACTACCGTCTACAGAACGAATCAGTGCCATCGTGGATTTCCCAGCTCCGACAAACATTAAATCTATCCAGAGATTTCTGGGAATGGTAAATTATTACCATAGATTTATACCGAAAATTGCGCATATTCTCGCACCAATTCATGGTCATTTGGCAGTGTTATTGCGTAAGCCCAAGACACAAGAGAATTACTCTTGGACAAACGAATGTCAACTAGCATTCACGTCACTAAAAACTGAATTAGCGAGAATAACATTATTGCGCCACCCACTGAGTGAAGCGAAACTAAGCATCACGACCGATGCGTCCAGCATCGCAGTCGGGGCGGTTTTACAACAATGTCGAAATAATCGATGGGAGCCTTTGGGATTCTTTTCGAAAAAACTAACCGAAGCGGAAATGAAATATTCCGCATTCGATAGGGAATTATTGGCAATATATCAAGCCATTAAACAATTTCGATATTTTGTCGAAGGTCGGGAATTCACAATCTTTACCGACCACAAACCTCTAACGAGAGCTATCAATTCAAAAACTGAACGCAATCCAAGGCAAACTCGCCATTTGGATTATATAAGTCAATTTACAACTGACATACAGCATATTCACGGCCAAGATAATGTGGTAGCAGATACGCTATCACGAGCAACAATTTCGGAAACTTCCGAAATAACACTTCTGGATTACAACACGATAATCGAAGAACAAAAGAAAGACAGTGAACTTCAGATTTTATTATCTGGTTCTAGACGTCACCAGTCCGTTATGAGACTGGAACTTTTGAAACTACCCGGACTAGAGGTAGTGTGCGAAACAACAACGGGAATAAATCGCCCATATATCGCAGAGTCAATTAGGCTCAAAATTTTTAAAATGTTGCACAACTTATCCCATCCTGGCATACGTGGTACGCGTAAATTGATTTCACAACGATATTTTTGGCCGAATTTGAACAAGGATATAGCCCATTGGACTCAGGCTTGTTTAGCTTGTCAAAAAGCTAAGGTTCAGCGCCACACAAAATCACCGCATGGTCTATTCGAAATTCCACCAGGTCGATTCGAACATATCCATATCGATATTGTAGGACCACTACCACCATCGAATGGATATACATATTTATTAACTTGTGTTGATCGTTTTACTCGGTGGCCAGAAGCATACTGCATGACAAATATGTCCGCAGCGACCATTGCAATGACGTTGGTGACAAATTACGTATCTCGGTTTGGTGTACCTCTTCAAATTACCACTGATCAGGGGTCCCAATTTGAATCAAAATTATTTACAAAGTTAACTGAAATTCTGGGATCACACCGAATACGCACCACTGCTTACAATCCGAAAGCAAATGGCATGGTCGAACGGTTCCATAGACAGCTAAAAGCTGCACTCATGGCAAGAGAAAACACAATCCACTGGAGCTCTGAGATTCCAATTATTTTATTAGGAATTCGAGCTACCGTAAAAGAGGATTTGAAGTGTACACCAGCGGAAATGGTGTACGGACAAACGATTAAACTACCCGGAGAATTTTTCATAGAAAATCCCACAAACAATTTACCCGATCATAACACAGTAGTCGACCAACTTCGCAACACCATGCAAAATTTGATACCATCACCTACACGTAAGTCGAAGCAAACTGATATATTTGTTCCAAAACTATTGGATGCGTGTGATTACGTTTTTGTGCGAGATGATAAGGTACGAATTGGATTATCACCTCCATACGAGGGGCCATACAAAGTTGTGCGCCGCCTCCGAAAATCGTTTGTCATACTAAAAAACGACAAACAACAAACTATATCAATCGATAGATTGAAGCCAGCTTACGGTTTACAAGATGCATCCATGGATGTTGGATCAACTAGATCTGTTCGTATAACTGAGTAGGTTGGATAAATTTTCATTATTATGGAGGGGGAATTCACTTGCAGGAGAGTCCTGTGGCGGCGCGAAATATTCGCTAGCCACAATTAAACAAATCAGAATAAATTTATTTTATCAACTGATAAAATTTAAATTTATTCTACACCAGATTATACAGGTATATACCATGGTAGATAGATTTATATTTCATTTTAGTAACTCACCCTGGTCTCTGCACAATATAATTTGAACTACAAATTATAACATTAGTAGAGACACAAACCGATCATTAGACAAATAGGAAGATCGAAAATATTATGGGTTCGAGTCTGAAAATAATAATTATTTATTTTCATATGGCGGCGTAAATTTCGATAACTCAATTCGGGTTATATTAGGTATTCAATTCAATTCAATTCATTTTCAATTCAATTCATCGCCATGACAGCTTGCTTCTTTCTTTTTGATAAAAAAAAGCATCTATCACTTGAATTGTTTTTTCTCTCAAAGACGCACGGTAGTGAAGAAAATAATAATAATAAAATTAATAAAAATAATTAAATTAAAAATAAATTAATGTTTGTAACTAGTTTATAAATTAAACATAAAAAATATTTTTTTATAAAAATAAAAATAAATTAAATAATACATGTTATTTTAAAAAATAATAAAGGGGCTAAAGGAGCCCACAAGGTCATCTCTACTGTGAAGCAATGTATAACCTTGGGACACATGATCTCCACTTTTTGACAATCGAGTTTCCTGGAGATCAACGAGTCTCAAGCGATACTCTTTCATGGCTGATATTGTCCCATCAAACGCGCCTGATTTAATTAGGGACTTCACGTTCCACGTACAAATCCTAAACTGAGTCCGTTAACCAGACGGGTAGTCTGGTTAAATTTTGGCGGTATTCCTTCCTTCATTGAACTTCTTAACAAAGAGGTTGTTATGGATGCTTCGAGTCAACTCAGTGATCCAAGCTTTGTTTAGTGGCCTCCTATGATCAGCCAAGCAAGGAGACTGTGGTGGAATTCTAATGATAATGTGCTCATTTAGAAGTCTTTTACGAGGCTTGGGAGTGCACCTAACCACAGGGGCCCATAAACATATAAAAATGAAAATTGTTTTCAATGATGATTATTTTAGCAAATTTCTCAGTTATAAAACAAAAATTAAAAATTAAAAAATAAACAAATTAAATTTTAGAGATCCAATCAAAACATGTCTGATCTCTTAAGATCTCATTATTACATAAAACTCTAAAATTTATATAAATTGGATTAAATAAAAATTATTATACACTAAAATTAAATAAAATAATCGTTAAACTGACCAAAAATATCACAAATCCTAAATTTCCTTAAAACAGTTTTTATTATGGTTTTATGATTGAAATTAGTGTTACCATCCGTAGACCAACTTTAAAATTTTAAACAAATTCCAGAATGAGGGAATAACGTTTTTCCACCAATAAAAATATCGATAGACTTCTATATAAAGTTTACCCATTTTCCTGCTCTTAAATACTACCTGGTTGCTATTTTTTTTTATTATTCTATTTATTTAATTAAATTAAACCGAATTTACCAACTACAAAAATTAAAAATAATTGTAACAATGGAGAGAGCGTAAAAAATATGTTGCGACTGTGTGGCAAGGGCAAATCAAAATTTTACATTTTAATTTTTACAAATTATAAAATAAAAATTTTTTTTATTAATTAATTATTTAAACAAAATAATTTGCTGTTTATGGGATTATTTATTTAAATTTAAATTGGTTTTTATTTACTGTGCATGTAATGCTTGCAAGTCGGAAATTACAATGCGCGGTGTTTCTGTGGTGTTCATATAATTTTATGACGTTCTGGGTGTTAAACTGGAGTCAGTTTGATGGCGTATAATTCGACACAATATATAGTGTAATCATTAATTCTGATTAAAATTTCGCATTCTCATCCTTGTTCAACAAAATGAAATTGCGGGTGTTGGTGTGTTGGTCTTTACTAAATCTATTTTTTACTGTCATCGTTACACATTTTTCACGCGCGGAGAGTGATGGAGCAAAATTGATTAAATTTGATAAGAGCTAAGTATATATAAAATATACCTAGTACATATAAATGGAAAATTATGGCTAAATGATCCACTCAATCATTTTTTTTTTATGTGTGCTGTATAAAAAATTGGGAAAACTTTTCTATCCATATTATGGTATCGTGTACAATTGTAAACAGGGTGAATAATTTAAATTGAGAAAAATGTAAATCAAATAACTCGAAAATCAAGCTCTATAGAAAAATTAAAATTAATGAAACTAAGTTGTTTCGCTTTTGGAACCAATAGGGCTTTTTTTAGAATATTTTTTATATAGTTTCTGGTTTCTAATTATCTAGACATTTGTCTCAATTTAAATGTTTCACCCTGTGTATATATACACATAAGAAAATTCCATTCGTATTATCTTAGATAAATTGTATACGTAGAAATCAATGAGTTGGAAACGTTATAGAAAATACTCGTACATATGAAAGTTTTACCATTAAAGCATACAGTCCTATTTCAACCGCATTATAGGATGTGTGCCTGAGTGTTTGACTGGTTATTTATTTGTTTTTAAAATATATACTCTTAATCTCAAATATCCTAGAGTTTTCCGTAGAGTGGTCATATAATGAAGAAACCGATAAAGAGTGTATCGTTTATGGCCACTGATTTCTTACAAAACATCATTAAGATAATAAAATTTGATGAATTTGTCTTTGTGTGTTGTATTTATAATAAATAATGATGAGGATATTTGAAAATGTAGAATGAATTTTTATTCAGTTTATGACGTCAATGTTGACTAAAACATATTGCTATGGTACCCGAATATTTAAGTCGTAATGATAACAGATGATAAAACAAAAATGCGTACGACCTTTGCTCTTTAAATGCTCATTAAAGTCTGTTTCCATTACTATAATGTCATACACTAGGCACGTCTTCCAGTGCAACCCTATCAATGCACGTCTCATTGCCCATTCGAAAATCGCAGGCACGATGAGATTAAATTGCCATAACCAATAGCCTACACTTAACGCTGTCTTTTTTTTATCTTCATCTGCGACTTTTACCTGCTAATATCCGCTCTGCAAATCAAGTGTCGAGAATACCCGTGCTCCCGCTATCCTTTATTGTTATGGCGTTGAGCTTTCTATAATCGACGCAGATGTTTTCATTTCGGGCACCATTTTATTCACCTCTGCATCTCTGATCCTGTGTCGATCTTGTGTTTTACCATGTTTGTTCTGCCATTATTCTCTTCAGAGAGCACTACAAAAAATGAGCATGTATTTTCCCAGTAATGCTTTCGCTGCTTGTTTCGCTGTAAGGCGTTCTGTCCATTTCTGCATCAGCTCTTCAACTGTTTACACTCCAACGAAGTATATTTTGTACACTCTAACCAACATTTGCATTACATTACCGTAATCACCACGCTCATTTTTCATTTTGAAGATGTTCACATTTTTGTTGAATATTCTGTATAACTTGTTGAACTTCCATTTTATCCTGTTGAATATCGGCTATAACTTCCAGAACCTCCGTTTTAAGTTCTTCTTGTAATTTCTCTATACTGTACTTTGGAGAGAAGTAGACGATTCAAGAAGTTTTTAATCCATTTAATTTTGGTCGTCTATGATCATTTGGTTTGTCTTTTCAAACTGCCGTTCGAATTTGGTTCATTACACTCTGCTGCTGCTGCCTCATCATTAGTTTCATGGCAGCCATTAAATATGACAAATCGAAATTCAATGCTCCTCACCATCAGCATCAACCTTCTTTATCTTAGTCGTTTCCAATCCACTATCGTTGAATTCGTGCTAATCTGGATCCAAGCAGTCATTCATCGTGGTTTCCTGGAGTCTTAATAATTATATATTAGCATTTTTAAATATTTACAATCCCACCTCTGTCACTAATTGTTACGTTTTTGTCTGTTGTTGTTTCTTATCGCTGGATTGTGAATAACTTCCGCAGATTTTTACTGTCCATAAATAAGTACACAGCACTTCACAAACAAAGAAACGCTACGCAACAGTTTTCACTTCAAATACTTTACTCTCAAACATAATAATTTCCGAAATAAATAACACAATTATTCTTTATTTTAATCATTCTAACAACACTTTAACAAAAATAATTCCCTTCTTATAACACTTTTAATTACACTAGTAGCTGCTTGCCAGTTTTGGGGGCTATAACGCTAATCCTAACTCTTTCGCGTTTAAAGTACAACTCAACTCTATTTACGACAGACCACCGCTTATATACCAAAATTACTTGTATCTCGAATATTCTATTTTTTTAGTATTTCACTCTATTTTAGTGAAGTGTCACTACGCTATTTTATTATTTTCTAATTTCGATATTTTCCCTAATACTAATACTACTTCATAGATGTCTCTAGGATTAACTCTAGAAAAATCATTTCAGTGTATAAAATTGGTATGTCCAAAGCCTTATATTGGTACGCAAATAAGTCCAAAGTTTCAGCCGTTTTTCTTTTTTATTAGAAATTGGGCATTTATTGTACAAAAACTGTAGCTTATGTTTTATTCAAAGAATTGCCTTTCGCTAGCTAGATTTCTATTCGTATGCTAGATTTTTCCAATCTACAGCATACGAATACCACGTCTACTGAAGGCTTTATCTTTTGAGTCTATCTGTGAATCGACCTAATTTTTGGTATTTTCAAATGATGAGAAGTGCTGTTCAGACAGACCATGCGGTATCGATCGAAACAAGTGGTCATCAGTGAAGTAGTGGTGAAAATTTACTTAAATCATTTTAAATGATCTTAAACGATGTAAAATTGCTTAATAAGTATATCCTATTGTAAGTTTACTACTTTTAAACTTTTGAAATCATTTGATATATGATGCTGATTACAAATTAAAAAATGTTTTTATTTGAATCTAAATTAAACAGCAGTACGAACATTTTCAGTATATTGATCAATAATGCAATCAAAATAATATTTTCTCCCATTTCTTAAAAAGCATCCTCACCCCCTCTATATATACATAGTGCTGAAATATGATTTAAAAAAAATTTAGTAAAAATAAATTCATTTGTGTGAAAAACACAGCAGCCAAGTACATAAAATCGTGAGTGAATGTATTATTCATGAGATACTTTAACCAATTTCTTACTGTGCTGCTGTTGCTGTCTTCGCATTGAAAATGTTTTTTTTATGTTTTAACAAAATATCCATATAAATGTGGATACATACAAACGTTTGCCATATACATATACATATATGTATAGATATACATGAGTAGTGACTCCACTTACTAAGTGGTTTCAATGAGGATAACATTTCATCCATATATCTGCCCTTTTATGATTTTTATTATTATTATTCACTACGACTAGTAGTAGTTTGTCATTATACTATAAGGTCTCGTATGCATTTAAAATTTTGTAACAATAACAAAAAACATTTTATGATCTTCAAGAATTTGAAATGAATTGAAAATTTTTTTTTAAGTATTCGTGAGATGAATATAATGAGACAGACAAGGAGTTGGAGCACACAGCATAACTTCAACTAAAAAAAAACACAAAAACTAAATTAAAGAACTTCTAAAAGAGATAAGAACTATTTTTTTAGGTTTAGTACTGAAATTACATTTTTTATTTATTTATTAAATTATAAGAGGTGTATTTTGCATATAATTATGATTATGTGACTGATTTTATGAATAGAGCTCATTTATGAAATATGCTAACCAGTAATTGAATAGATATGTTTATTATTAACATAATTTTAATATTGTTAGGGGCAGATATCATTCAAGGACGATTTGGCATCTTATGGTTATTTTGATCAGTAGAAAGCGCTGGCTCTGGATTAGATCTGGAGTGTTGATACGGTAACCATTAATTATTATGAACCTACCAAATGATAAAAATACTTACTACTGTTGAATTATGTTGGCATCGTCTATCATTTCCAATCTAAACCAATTTTCATTTTTGTCTGTAATCTACATGTGTGGTTAATGTTTTGGGGACTATTCAAATGCGTTCTCGGTCGCATTTTGTGAGAAGATTAATATATCATTGAGCTAAGTTGTTTGTCGTTTTATTAGGTCAAAAAACTAATTTTTTATATTCGAAATTTGAATATAAATCATTTTTTTCCTCGTTTTTATGTCATCTCCTAATGGTTTCACAAAACTATATACATGCAGATTATACAGCAGCATATCAAGTACATAAATAGCATTTAAATTAACTGTAATTAGAGTTAAGTTTTTGAAACTAAATTTATAGTTTTTTTTGCAGTTTTTTTAAAAACATTTTTGGTTATATCGTATTATGTGTGTCTGGGATTTATTGATCCACCAAAATTATTACTATACATGGTACGTAGAAATTTGCATAGTTGTTCACATACGAGACTGAATCATGAAATTTAAGGAATTTCTAACGGGCCAAAATGTATGATCGTAATCATTTGACTGGAATGCTATTGCAGTTTACTTTCTCTAATTTATCGATAAGTATTGAATGATAAATTTTGTGAAAGGCTTTAGAAAAATCAGTATATAAAACTGATGCCTGGCAACTATTTCCCTATAAAGTTGGTTCCAGAAAGATACCAGGTTCGTAACTGTAAGCCTCCCAGAAAACCACAACAATGTCGGTGAAGCAACTGTAGACATGATGCAGCAAATGTAGAGTTATACTGATGGCCGCATATAATGAATCTGCGTCATTATCGCGTATCTCTACGAGGTCGGGAGGAGGCAACGAAACTGCGGTCACGTCTAAAGGGTTGAAAAATCGGTTGCAAGGCTAAACACAGTGCAGCACAGATATAAGTAGAAGGGACGGTGGGATTGGGATCGGAAGCGCATTCATATAGAAAGCATCGTCTTAACAGTGCAGCCAGAGAACTGCAGTTACAGATCCAGCTTTAAAGTTAAAAGATCTTAAAGGCGAAGAGTTACTTAACTGATGTGATCAAAGCCTTAAAGGCTAAGATCAAGTCGTTAAGCAAAAGTATTGCTGAGCGCAAAAGGCTGTATGAAGTCATTGGTTCCATAACAGATATTGGAGTTGCAATGTACCTAGAAGTAGTACGACTATAAGGTCGACTACAGGAGCGGATTGAAGTTATTCAAGCGCACAAGCCCACTGAGGAACCAAAAACTTTAACACTTTAAATGTTAAATTTAATTCCATTTCCAGGAAAAACTATGTCGATATGGCATTTGAATAGTCATTGAAATGAAATTTTCGAGTTTAACTTTTAATATTTTAGAGTTTTCAGCGAACTAAGCGATTAATTTTTTTGGTTATATTCCAGAATTAAAACTTATATAATTTGAGTTTGAAAATTGACAATAGAGTTTAGGTAAATTGGTATCAGAAGAAGAAGTTTAAAAACAACATTCGTTTTTAACACTTCGGAGTCGTTTGGACATTGTTTAAAAGATTCCGCACTTAAAGTACGTCAATTGCTCGAAAGGAATGTATTTATGTATAACCAAAATTTATCAAAAAATTATTCAAAATATCCAAAAATGGAAGTGGCATAAAATTTTCAGTTTTGTTAGGCTAACCATCATGCATTTTCCGGATTTTGGAAATAAGTACATACATGTTAACGACATTTTACCCATCTCTAATACACGAATAAGTTTTATCTATCGATAAAACATTATACAATTTTTAGACATCACTGTACAAATATATACAATTGTAATGCCCCCCAACTTTTAAAACCGATAAAATCATCTTACTAATAATAATAAAATTAATTCGATTCAAATACTTTTAATTACGAGTTTCTGCCTAATTGAATTTTTTAAATTTTAATACTCTCTTGAGGAATGAAAATTGTTTATATTTTAATTAAAATGAAAAACAAAAGAAAATGTTTTTGTGCATTATTTATATGTATAAATTATAATACACTAAAAATGTTATTTTTATTTTTTCATTGAAACGTGTAGTAGACTGACTCCCTAAAATCATATAGAAAGAATGTAATTCATCTTCTATTGTTGCATAAGTTAATTTTGTTTTAGCACTTTAAAATTATGTATATATAAATATATATATTTATATATATATATATATATATATATATATATATATATATATATATATATATATATATATATATATATGTATATATATATATATATATATATATATATATATATATATATATATATATATATATATATATATATATATATACCATGCATCATGTATCCTAATGCATTTAACGACCTTAGAACTACATGAGCCAGAACAAAAAAACTCAGCATCCTTCGAAATAGTTAAAATGGTGGAAAAATTTCAGATAATCGTCAACATAATATGCAGGATGTAGTAAATTGTTAAGAGAATTTTATGATGAAAATTAATATTTAGAGTGTTTAAATGCTAATGTTTCGACACTTTAGTTATCAATCAAAGTCGTATATTGAGAAAGATTTCTATACGTTAGAACTATACGTGCAATATCGGACCTGCAAATTTTAGGCATTAAGTTTGAGTGAAGCTTTAAATTACATTTGTCAAAAACCAATAGTTAATTTCATTTTGGTAGCTCCAATAAATAACTTAGAGTAAATTATAATCTACATTTTCAGGGAATTAAAAAACAGTAAAACCGTCTACCACGTCAATATTAATTGAAAGGAGCTTTTCCATTCTAAATTCCGAAAAGAAGATACAACTTTAAGAACGTTCATTGGAAGCTTAACATATAATATAACGTAACAGTAACGAAATTTTATGGTCGTATACCAAAATTCATCTCATTAGTGGTTTTTCATTACTGATGTCTCCGAAATACGTGGGAAATCTATTTGATTTCCACAGAGAGGTGACTCTAGGGAGAACTGACGATTAAAAATGGTTAGATCTGCTTAAGGGAAAGCTATATTGCTTTGAACCAAAATAAGTGGAATAAACGCCGCTGGTTATAGATTTATAGATTAAAGATTTAAGTTCAGAAGAACAGCGACCTAAATAATGTAAAACCGATAAAGCACCTACTTTCTGTCTGTCCTCTAATGAGTCAATAAATAAGCAATATTTTTATCGTTATTATTATGAATAACTCTATTATGAATTCTATCAAGGCATTTGAGAGTACCACCCTAGACAAACGAATTAAACTCCATAATCGGCCTAACATAAGCCTTGTATAATTTAAGAACTTTTATAAGGGTAAAATAAAAGTTACAGCGTCTAATGAAACCCCAACACTGACTAGCTTCTTTTACAATTGAATATATATGATCTTTCTAAAAAAGACCACTCGAAATTTCTAAACCCAACATTCTAAGACAGGATGACCTATTAAAGAGAATATGGTTTATTATGGGTTGAACATAATTTTGAATTTTTTTTAAAGTGAAAACAGACAAACTTTGAACTTTTGTGGATTAAATAACTACCCTATTGGATTTGTCCTATTCAATGATCTTGTCAATGCAAGTTAGAAGTGAATTATTCATAATTTGACGAGAGTAAGTTAAATAGGAATTGCAGTCCTTTTGACTGTTAAACTCAATTAAAGCAGACACTGTAGTATCATCAGCAAAAAAATGGATATCACAATGTAAAAATATCATTGATTAGGATCAAAAATAAGGTACGCGACAATTACTGCAATTTAATAAACCACCTGACATGAAAAAATAAAATTTTTCAAAACTTTGTATTAACGAATTCAATTTAACAATTCATTCATTAATTTTCTTATTTAAATTTTGATTACCAGCTAAATTTTTAATTTGTAGAGTTTTCAACCAAATTTTAACTATTACACAAATACGAAATTGTAACTCAAATTTATTATTTATAAATTATAATTATTTACTAATAAAAGCTTTTAAAAATAAAAATTAAAAACCCCTAAATTTTAAATTTTTAAATTTTGTTATGGTGTAAAATTCTGTATTTACTTGTGGTATTTTTAAACATTTAAATAAAATGAAAAGCAATACAGATTTTTGGCAGCTAAATAACGTTGCATGCTTGAAATTCATAAACTCTTTTAAAATAAATGTATTAATTATAATTCCGCCTTAAAATTTAAAAATTCGTTTCCGATTTAACATTTTATTTAGTTCTCATAATTTTGCATTAAATGTTTTAAATAATATTTTTATACCAAATTACATTTTTTTAACAGTTAATTCTGGAATTTAAAAATATAATTTAAATTAAGGAATTTGAATGCTTAATTTTATTGAATGCTTAAATTTTGGGATTAATTAAATTAACATCAAAAATTGTGAATTACCAGGCAAATATTTAATTTTGTAAATATTCAAAGCTTTCAACTAAATTTTAATCCAAATTTTAGAACACATTTAAAACAAATTTTTTTAATTGAATTTTTAATAATGGAATTTTAAATGTTCAAGAATTGAAAATATTATTTATGATTTTCGAATTTTCGGATTTCCTACATTTAAAATGTTAAACAAGTTTTAAACTGCCACAAATTTAAATTAAATGCATGTTGAATTATTTAATATTTAAAATTCTCAATTTGATTGCTATTTTCAAAAAAACTTAATTTTAAATTCTTAGGTAAAATTAAAATTTCGGAATTCAATAATTTTCAAGTCTTAATATTTGCAAAATGATTTAATTTATTTTTCTTCAGCTCTCTTATCACTCTATTATTCACTCTATTATTTGTTACAATATCAAAGTAATATTAAAGATATGCGACAACAAATTATAAATTTACTAGTAATTTGTAAACACTTAAAATTAAATCTAAAAACTTTGTGATACGTACTTTTCAAATTCGAATTGAATATTGAATTCTATTCCATACAGACAAAGCTTAAAAAACTATTTGTGTTTGGAATTTTATAAATTAATATTTTTAAAAGGAATAGTAACGAAAATTTTGGATTACTATAGTCAATATCGAGTTCAGACGGTCGGATAGAATCTGATATTTTAGTATTCTGACTTTTTAGCCCACAAACAACAGATTGAGTTGAAATAATTTTATCTTCTAACAAAAAAAACTTGATTAAAAATCAAATTTAAATCATGTTTTCAATATATATACTTTGAAATTAAAAACTAACAGTTAACCGTTTAACTTTTTTTAAGTGACAGTTTAACTTTACAACTTTAAGAGTTTTTCACTATCCATAATATAAGCCAGAAGCGATGAAATCGATACGGAGATTCTAGTTATTTCTTTAATCTTTGCATTTTTATCAGAATTCAGAGTCCAGAATATTTTCTAATTGTTTGTATTAAACAACGAATGGTTACCATCCTCTGAAATTCCTAACACACAATTAAAACCAATTACTAAATATTTCAAACTTAATTCGCAATCCAGTTACAGTTTTAAACGAATTTTCATGCACATTTATTCATTATTTAAATTAATTTATTTAAGTTAAAAAAAATCTTCTTTTAATTTTTCTAAATTGAACTCGAAACTATTTTTAAAACTATATATGTATAGTAATAGCAGATAGTTAGATTAGTGGGCTGATTTTTAATTTAAATGCTTATTTTAATTTCAATAAATATGGAAATGATGAAAATCTAATTCTCTATCTCACTGCTCTATACACTAGCGGCAATATATTCCACTACACATACTATACATATAACGTACAAATGAAAGGAAGGTTCCAATCAGAGCATAAAAAAAAATATAAAATAGATACAAAACTAAAAAATTGACCTTCACTTTAGATTTAGTATAGTTTAGTAGTTTATAGTAGTCAGACACTATACTCATGAATTTTCATTAATTCTAATTTTTATTTTATTTTTATTTAGTGCGTGCCTCGAAACAACAACAACAAATCTAAAATTAGTAACAACCGTGATACCATCTCCATCCACGTTAAGTGTTGGTGGTGGTGGACTTGGTGGTGGTTCTAGTGTTAATAATAATAATGATTTAACAATAAGTAATAATAATTTACCAAATGCAATCGTAAGTGATAATTTAAGTCATCGGTCGTCGTTAACAAAAATGTCAAGTCATTGTGAAAGTCGGGTAACGATTGAAGATGAAAAAATATCTACGTTGCCAGTTAGTATATCACAATCAGGCCATCATCAAAATCATCATTTGGTGCCAACCTCGAATATGATGGCACAACCCCAATCAACAAATTTACCAATGTCGTTAAGTCCGTTGGCATCACGATCGTCAACAACACAACATTTGGCCGTACTCTATCAATCGCATCATCATCATCATTTACATCCCGTATTATCGGGTATACGAAGGCAATCACGATTACCGCCGGACGTAAGGGCCACAACACATTTTAAAGAAATTAAACCGTAAGTACCGCTCACACTCTTTATGTATATAGATGATAAAATTTTTACATTTTACTTTTTTACCAATTTTCGTAAATGAAAAACTACCTGAGGCTATAATTGGTCATCGGTAAATTTTTTAATTTAACAACAAAAATATGTGAAAAAAAAAAAAAATAAAATTTCCAGATGATAGAACGAACAATTTTTTTAAAGAAGTTATATCGTAAATGGCAAAATATTTTAAATTTTGTTTGTGCTTGTTTGGTTCTAGATAAAAATTAATTTACGTTTTGATGGACATTTGTTTTTACAGTTTTCCATTTTGTTGACCAATTTTGTGGATACACAGAGTACAGACATATACTACAAGTAGATGTGGTATCTCTGTGTATATTCTTATGCTTGACGCTTATTGATCGTGAAGAACACTGTGTCATACAGATAAATATAGAAATTAAGTGAGATTGGTGTTTGCTGTGGGCGGTTCAAGAGTATGAAGGGAACTTTTACAAAATTACCATATTATGACAGTGCACTTGAAATACAGTGTAAAAGCAAAACAAGGTTAACCTGCCAGAGAAAAATGATAAATACAGGCCCTTTGGAAGATACCAATTTCCATCTGATTTTAAACGGCGTTAACTGCGTTAATAATGGCTCAAGAATAGAATTTATTATGTTTTAGTTTTGCAGCTTAGACAATTAATGATGACCAAACTTATGGCTTAAAAATTGTTTTTTTAATTCAAATTTATACACTCAGTCTTACAAATTTTTATAATGAGAAATAAATCACAAAATACAAATATTAATGAAATAATCATTAATTTCTGCCCAAGTTCAAGTTTATTCTGGTAGAGATGTGTTCAAAAAGACTGCGGCGATCCAAATCAGCAAAGTAGAAAATTTAGTACATTTTAATGATAATGTACCAATGTTCATATTGAATTACCTGAAAAACCAGATTTAAAATAATTAGAAAAATGTTTTTAAGAATTTGTGGAAGTTTGGAAAATATCACATATCATAATGGTTTTGGGTGCTATTAAAAAGACACGATAATTGTTTATTTTGAAAACTGTTTTTAAATTCATTACTGAAGTTGCTGTCGCATTTGTATGGCATACTCGAGCATTTCTGTTAGTTCATTGTTTATAACGAACGAATATATTAGTTTTTATATTAAAAAAACTGGCCAGTGCGAAATACAAAATGACAGTCGATGAAATTTTAAATGTACACTTAATTCTACTAAAGAACTCGATTTGTGAAATGAAAGGTTTAGTGAGAGCAAACCAAAAGTACTTATTTAAGTACAAAATTTGGAAATATGATTGATTACAAAACTCATATTATTTCCATAGGGTACCAAGCATTTTTCATGCTCCACAGTTTATTAATCTCATACGTATGTATACAGCTATAGAGACTCAATAAATAATATAAAAAAAAACATCCATCAAATTATGATCGGCTGAAAATATTATGTGAATTCAAATTCTATTTCCATTTCCAATTTCCCTAAAAAAATGTACATACACACGCACATATGTTTCAAATTTAACACTTCAAAACAAGAAAAATCACATATTTTTGATATAAAAATGAAAAAATAAAAAATAATAATAGTAAAAATAACAACAACAGTAATAACATGGAAAAATATGCGGGAAAATATAAAATGGAAAACCATATTAAAAAAAAAAAACAGTAATTTTTCATTAAAATACAAAAAAATGCGATGAACGTCGAACGAACAAATAAGAAGACGAATATGAAGTTGTGTTGCTTTATTTCTTACAACGCGCGCTTTCCGCACGAAGAAGACACAAAGTGAAAAATTTAATTATTTTGAATTTTTAATGAAAAAGCAAAAGTTTATATGTATACATACACGTTACATATATGTATATTAAAACACAAAAGATGTTGATGAGACATACGAGATGAATTATAAATTAGCTGTACCATCGTTCGTACTATTATGATAATGGCTTGGATGTAAATCATTAGACTCTAAAGCATTGTGTTAAGCTCAACACACCTCGCTCTATCAGTCCAATCGATCTGTCTTTAAACGTTAAAATTATGTTTTATATCCACTTGTCGATGTAATTACATAAATATGCTGTACAACATAAACCTATATGATAACATAATAATTATATATAAAATTAAAATGTTTATTTTTATAATTGTAAGGGATATTATTATAAGGGCACAAAAAATAAATCCGAAAGTAGTTTGCTAAGTATTGATTATTAAATTATTGCCGCCAAGTCAAAGACCTGATGTTATACAATTTCAACAAATGTTTAAACTTTACCAAACAAAAAATTGTTGTACAAAGATTTTAACCAAAAAAAAAAAAGGAAAAATTCCATGAATTGATTTCTAAATTTAACAAAAAAAAATAAAAAATTCGTTTAATTTAATTAAATATGTAACAACATAATTTATGTTGTTTCCCCCTTGTGTGTACGTTCTCTCGAACGAAAAATAATCGAGCAACATACTGAAAACGTTTTATTTTATGAGTCTATACTCATGGATACATATTTCACCCAAACACGACTGACAACAACAACATTATTTCCAACATTTAATTTTTTTTATAAAAAATTTTCATTTTTAATTATAATTTTCCATTTTGTTCGTTTTTTTTTATTTTAAATTTTCCAGTATAAAAAATTTACACGTGTGTGTGTGCGAATGAATTTAATCGGAAACACTTGTTTGGTGAATTTGCTACACGATTATAGGTATTAGGTGTGATGGATATGTATATAAATCGAAAATAATTTGTTTCCAGTTTTGAAGTTCAATGGCAATTAGAATAAGGTAAAGTTCAAGTGATATTGTGAAGGAAGGCAATATCATAACATAATAGCAAAACACTAGAGATTTTTTTAATATACCATCGCTCAACAATGATAACAAAGTACTAGCCATATTGCTGGCGAGGAAAACATACTTTGAACATTCCATTTTAACGCTCATCACTTTACATATATAAATAATATTTAATGTACGTCTTAATGTATGTCTAGACTATCAAGCACTAAAAATAATAGTAAGCTATTTTTATAGGCCATTGCTGGTCTTGGCTTATAATGTACATGATATGATACTCTCGACGGCATAAGGTAGGGCGTTAAAAATTAACCGCGAAAGAGTTGGGAGAGATTCGGTCCCAGAAAAGATTGCAGGGTTTAAACCACAGAGTTTCACAAAACAACAATTTTTAGATTTTAATGGCTTAAGTCGTAGTTTTCATTTCAACGTGTTATATAAAATAACTAAACAGATCGAAATGGAACCACAGGATTTTTTTTTGGAATATGATTTGCTTGATACCAAAGTGGAATATCTCGGTAATTATATTTAACAGTTTTTGCGGGTTTGTGGTTTTGTTTTATGATTTAAAATGTGAGTATTTTAGATGAATCAGACCATGCAAATGTTGCAACCACATCGATATCGATGAATTCAACGAGCTCAGCGTGTCGTGGAAAAGAGGAAAATAAATTGAAATTTGTGCAAATTTTCAATCGATTGGAAAAATTTTATTAGATAAGTCCCAAACGCCAACGATTAAACTTAAGAAGAAAAAAGCGACGAACAAAATGTGCGAAGAGCTACACGCAGCCGACATGTTGTGAAAAAAAGTCCAACATTAAGCAACGTTTAAAAAAAATTACCGATAGGAAAAGGGCTGGAAATTTGCCGATTGATCCGAGCCCGACCACTTACAATTAATACTCGTGAACATCTCATTTCCATCGCAAGTTGCTTGACCGTTGAATGAAGCCAGATTTTTGAGACCGTATTCATCGCCATAGATGTGTCGCTTTTTTATTGAAATGTGTGTATAGTCGATAGCACATATTTTTACTACTTTTTTCACAAATGTTGTTTGCCATCACAATCGGCACAAGTATATGGTATAATATGCAAAATTATTTTAAATAATTTTAATCCGAATTTAATTTCTTTTACGCGGCAACCAAAAGAGATCAAGATTTTTGTATAATTTAAATGTCAAAAGTAGACTCGAAATATTTAGGAAAATTGGCGGAATTTGACAAATGTTACTTTTTACGGCCAATTCAACAAGTTGCTTTAGTGAATTTGGTCATAAAAAGTTAAACGAAATATTTTTTTCAGTTCTTAAAGATTTCACTGATCAATAACAGGCGGTGCCGCTCTATCATATTCTTACTTAAAGTTGTTACTGAGTCGCTGGTTGGCCCTTAAGTTTTTATCGATACAATCTAATATTTTTTTCTGTTTATTCTGACGGCTCAGAAAAAAATTCAAATTAGCATGCCAAAATTATCTAAATAATAATAAATTTTCATAAAAAAATAATAATAATATTGACATGCTAACCAAAAAAAAAAAGTCTAAGTTTAGCTACAAAATGTAACTATAAAAATTGTCCAACAAAAATGTGTTGTACAACAATTTTTCATAATGAAAGAGATTTATTCCCCAATTTTATAAAATTTCGAAAATTCTAAATTATTAAAATTATTTCAATAATCAACTTTGCTCTTGCTTTACTCTCACATTAATTTCAGAGTTAAAATTTATTCACCGAGTGTTCTTATGCTGTTTGCCTCAAAAAAATTTTCGAATTAAATTTTCAAAATTTAAAGCTTTCGTTACTTTCTCATAGGCGAAAGTTGAAAAGTCAATCTCCGAGGTTAGTTTTCAAAGACTTTTCATTTTATTGTGTGAAGTGAATTAATGATTTTGTTAATTTGTTTTGACGTTAGTATAAAAAAAAATCAACTAAAGAAAAATAGAAAAATGGCCGGGTCGTACTCTGTTCGATGTAGTTTAATTTGGTTTTAATTTTTACCAATCGAAAACGATTCATTTAGTGCATTTTATTAGCGCATTAGCGCATTAACACTGGAATAAGAATTAAAATCATTAAAATATTTAACTTTTTTTTAAATTCTTAAATTTTATTTCACAAAAGTTTAGTCGAATGTAACAGATAAAAACTTTTGTATTAGTCATCTGTTGGCATATCGTTTGAACTAATAATCTATCGAAAAGTTTAGTCTGAAAAATCTTCTGATTGCATTCGCTCGGTGGATTAATAAATAGACTCATTATAATGACCTCATGGACTGAAGAACAATTTCATTTTTTTTAATTCTGTTGCAAACCATATTCTAAAATGATTAAAGGTTACATAATTTTATCTAGTACTTATGATTATATGCTACAACAGTTCAACATATGAATTGATGAATTTCACAGTTTTCATGGACAATACATTTCTCTAAGGATTTCCTGGGTGGTAGAAATATTCGATTTCTGGCATAAATTCGCAGTTTTAATGGACTAACCTTCGATTTTAGTTTTTTGCAAAATGTGCTTAAATATCTTTGTGTTTTCATTCTTGCTAATATTCCTGTTGATACAAATGGTTATGTATTTTCAGTCCAAATTTAATTTCAATATATAGTCTTGTTAATTTTAAAATGTTTTTTAAAGAAGACACATCTATCATGAATAATGTAGACTATAAAACTGTATTATGTAAATATCGAAACATAAGTTCTCGAAATGGGGCTGATTCATAATATAATAATGTCTTGTATTAAGAAAGATATTTTAACGTATATGTATATATGCATATGTATGCATGTATATACATTATAAATTAGACAAATAACTTCATGATCCAGCACAGTTTCAATATAATCTATAGATAGAGTACCGGATATAATATCACTGTATGACAGACACATTTAAAACCATTTCAATTCAGCCTATAGCTATATAATATGTCATTGCAATGAATCATCTTGACTATATACCCATGTATCGTGGCGTGCGATGAAACCGATAAAATTAATCACCCATCGTATTTTAACATGTCAATAGCACCGAGGACCAATAAATTATCTATTTTTTGACTGTAGTATATATGATATTCAATTAATCCGTATCGTATGCATGGGCCACAATGTACTCGTATACCAATTACAATTTACACAACAATGTGACATAAAGTCACCAAAAATAACAAAATCGACAAATTTTTATTATAAATCGAGGGTGGATCAACACTAGTTCCTATATAGAAGCGAGAATTGTAAAGTGATGAGGAATTTTTTTTTGTTAAGTTGTCGACCTATTCCCTTTAATTTTTATAACAGAAAAATTACCAAAATAGAAATAAAATCCACATTTCACTTTTTATCCTCGTATAGATATAAATAAGAAAATGATCTTCTACAATCTACACATTTATAAATAAGAAGAAGAAGATAAAGTTTAGGGTGTCTTATTGATTTGTGTATAGAGTTTTTCACTACTATTTCGGTCGGGACTATTCATCCCAATTCTGACGATTTTTGGATTTTTATTAAATTCGGAAACATCATACAGTAGATATATACGAGTATATGTCTATATAGATATAGAGTCATAATAGATAGAAAAATCTATTTTCGATCAAAATGAAATAAAAATGGTCTAGCTCCACTCGTTTATACAAACAAGACACCAAAAAACTATTCAGTTTTTCCATCACTTTTTATTTTATTGTTCGGGAGGATTTATTTGGTGTTTGGATAAAACTTAACCAACATAATAAATAATAAGAACACAACACAAAATACTTTGAAAATATTTTGATTAGATCAACAGCTTTGAAAACATATATCTCATATACTCGTCTCGCATAACATAATATTATGTTACAGTTTTGTTGTTCATTTTCTTATATACGAGTATACATAGCAATGCGGCGTTTAAAAAAAAAATCATATTCAAAATTTTAAAGACGAAATCAATTTAGATAAACAGGAAATTCTATAAATGTCTTAATTAAATTACACAGATTTCGACGAAGAATTTTCAATTTTGCATTTTTTTTATTTATTGGAAAAATCAATTTAAATTTATGATGTTCGGCGCTGTTTAGGAAATTAATTTCAACTGTGTATCTATCTATATACGAGTATATAGAGGTTAAATTG
This sequence comes from Tipula confusa, assembly GCA_963556175.1. Classification (NCBI taxonomy): domain Eukaryota; kingdom Metazoa; phylum Arthropoda; class Insecta; order Diptera; family Tipulidae; genus Tipula; species Tipula confusa. The sequence goes on from OY744475.1 coordinate 230,660,427, forward strand.
AATATTGGTGAACATTTTATAAATTCGCGTTATGTAAATAGAACACAAATATATATATATATATATATATATATATATATATATATATATATATATATATATATATATATATATATATATATATATAGACTTCCTAGCTAGAACAGAGCTAATTATGATACAACTATATTTTCACTGGCTATCAAAAAACTAGCAAAGAAATGCAACGTACAATTTAAAAGTTGTAAAGTTACACAAAAGTCAATGTTCATACAAGCGATTTGTTATCAAAAGTCACGGCATCAATGGAAAAAATTGAGCAAAACATTATAAAAAAACGGCATCGTCGTCAAATTGTAATAAATTAAACACAGCCGTACCTCACTCTTTATGTACGTCAGTGATTAGTACAAACTGGAATAGACAGTACAATTTTTTTAACCTAAATGTGAAAGAAACTCTAGATCGTTGGGAAGTTGAAGAGTTTTGTGATATACAAAACTCTCTACTGGTTCAACCAGTAAAATTTTGAACATTTTATTTTGAATTGTTTGCATTTTGGTTCAATTTGCTTTTTCCATGCTAACCTTCTACTGATGAAGACCTAGAAATTCGGGTCTTTCAAGCCGGATTGGGGTGTCAAACGAGTCAATATCTGCGAGAAATTTCCATCAATACGCCGGGTCAAGCATATTGTTATACATCCTAATACCGCTATACCAATATTGCAAAGTGTAGTTTGAGTGGAAACGAGAGTGATACTGCACAGTAATTGAGTGCAACCAAATACAATACGACTGAGAGTTTAAAGAGACAACGCTATTCCTTTAAGGATAGTTGAAAGAAAATTGTTAAATTCGCTAATGATTTAACAGATGAATTTTCAGTGCCTATAGATGAAATCAAAACCAGGCTTGTATATGCAATGGATTTGTTTGAAAGATTGTTGAAGTAAGAAGCACCCATACTTGAGACCAAAGGGGAAGAACCGCCAATTGGAGATTTCGAGGATTAATATTAAGCCGCAGCAATAGCGAAGTTAAATATGGGATTATGCAAACGTCAGGCACTTCCTCACCAAGAATTGTTGTCAGACAACCACAGTGAAATACACCTTTCAATAACCAATATCGTCAAGTATGCTAAAGTAGATATTTCAATATTCTCAGGCGATCCAATCGAGTTCCAAAGCTAAATATATTTGTTTAACGCTGCTATACCCTGCTATACCAATCAATGACGCAAGCTTTGCTGTGACAACGTTGCGTTTAAAACATCGTTATGATCGTAAAATCCAGTTTTTGTTCAGTATATGAATAAAACCGGCTAATCGTTGAACGCCAAAAACAGCTTCTTTCATAATTACTTTCAATTACTTAAACCACGGAAAACGTGTTAAGCTATACAGTTTAAAGCCCAGATGTACTATCTGTCACCGAAGACATCATAGGTCAGTCCCATACTGATGAACCCAACACCAACGCTGATTCAAAACGTGCAACCGTCAACTCCGCTTTGACTCAGCCTATCTAATTTACCAGCTGCATCGAATACTAGTACAATTTTTCTGACAGCTATGGATAGTCGACAACCATGAAATCGAGCGAGTATAAACTGGCTTGCAACGATTTAATGGACGAATTAACATCACTGGCATCGGAAATACATCAGCTATAAACTATAGTGTTCGAAACCGCACCGATAAAATAACAACAAAAGCACTGATTCTTCCAAAAATAGCAGCTATGACTCGCGATGATTTGAAGTGGTTATCCACCGTGCAGCTGACAGTTTCGAGGTTCTATCAACCAAGAAGTATTGACATACTTTTAGGGGCCGACGTACTGCTCAAATTCCTGGAATAAGGTCGACAATTCAAACGCAATCTAGAACTTCATCGTCTATATATTGATTTTTTAACTGAATATATAGTAAACTTGGCAATTTGATAAAGGTTAATGGTCCAGTGAAACGTTTACTTCATGCATTTACTTCAAACGTTTACTTCATGCCGCATCATGGCGTTTTAAAGTAACAAATCTCTACCACTAAACTAAGGGTAGTATTCAACGCCTCGTCATGAATAGGTAAGAATCCGTCGCTTATCAACATGCCCTAAAGTCCAATCCATAATGCTATTATCCTGCATTTTTGCCCTTTCCAAATACGCGTTCTCAGCCAACATTGAGAAGATGTATCGGCAAATCTTGATGCACAAATAAGACCAGCCGTACCAATTAATCCTTTGGTGAGATGACGAAAACTGACGTTTCAACTTACTACGGTTACACACGGGACATCATCGGCTCCTTTAGTCATGTACAAACCGTACAAGTGAACAATAAACGCATCAAAGCAAAAAAAAAGTGTGACTAAAGATTAACAAAGAAGAAATTAAGTTTTTAGTGAATTGGTGTGGTTTTTCGTTCGCTTATGCAATTTAGCAATAAGCCTTGATTGATAAACCGAAGTTGTGGGTTCTGTCTGCAGTAGTAACAACAAGCACCCATGCCCGAACAAATCGGAGAAGGACCAGTTTTCCTTCTTTGGCACTTCCGCCTTTCCGCCACGTGTTTAGCCATTTCTCAACTTTGTACAAATGATGTTGCAACTCTCTTGATGCAATTTGGGGAGTTTTGTATGTAAAAAATTCCACCATTTTTTTTGCCTTGTAATACTCCTGTAATACCATTGCCTTGTAATACTCCTGCTATTATCTCAAATAGGTCAGTAGTGGCCGTATTATGTTAACCTGATAACAATACTTAGTCGAAACATTGCGCAATATTTAAGAAAACTGCCAAACAGTTTTTTTTAAGTCAAGCTATATTGTTTTTCGTATTACACATAAGTCAATTAAATAGGGAATGTTTTTTACTATCTAAAGGCCAATATGGGATGCAGATCATAAATATCTAGATTTTTTAATTGCTTCGTTTAATGGCTTTCCTTTGAGGGACGCCAATCTTGAGAACTATTCTACATGCTTACCATTTTGTTTTGTCCCCTACCAGACGTTTAGTTCCCAGCTGTTAAAATGTCGATTGCTATGTTTAATTGCATGTTTCGGTGGGAAGACAACGGCAAATTTTCCAGATTATTCTTTCAGGCAGGTTGAGGTGCCCCTTGTGCGTTACCATCTGGATGTTGAGTGTGGTAAACTGAATATTAAAAAAGTTATGTTTTCTCAAATGGGTTTTAGATATATTATCATGACGCTGATATTATGGTTGATAAGAAAGATTACTTCATACCTAGCTTAATGCTGTAAAAGCTCGTTGGCATTCCATATGTAAATTTTTAGAACTGCCATTTTCATTTTTTGAGGATAACTTGCAGTATCTTATTCGATTAACCATAAACCACATTTTAATGGTTTTCTTTGTTTTACATTAATTTTCCTCAATTTTACTTTATGTTCTTTTGATCAGCAAAATTTGAATTTTATTTGATTGTACCAAATATGAGATAAGTATAACATTATTATAGTAATGCTAATTGCATGTGTAGTACAAGCACAACAAATTGGTGCGGAAAGTAGTTAAAACACAATACAAGTGGTCAAGTTAACTGCATTGACTTTATTAAACGTACAATTTATAGAGGCAGTCAATATAAAGTCCCAATTATATTTACGACTGATATTTTAATTTCAACAATTAGAAGTGTTAGAAATAAAAGTAATTTTATTCTCTGAAGCACAATGTAAGTCACTTTTAATTCACATTGGAAGCAGTTGAAAGCAACCTGAATGTAATTAAATTCTAACTCACGTAAATCAAATTACGTAATTAGGCGCATGTAACGGTAAAAACTATTTTTAAAATTTTCCTATTTCCACTATACCAAATACAAATATATAGTTTTAAAAGGTACACAAAAAAAACTACGAACAAAGCATCTTAAAAAGGGTTAAAAGGTTACGACAATTAATACGTGTATACGTTTTTATATTTATTCCGTGTATATAGGATCTTCGAGTTTTTCGAATATGGTTCGAGTGTGAAATTTTAAGTCTTAAATAAGTAAAATTAATTGCGCTTCTATATTTATCCAACCCTAATTTTATATCTTTCAGGTTTCTTAAACTACAAAATTTATAACTAAATTGAAGAGCACAAAAACTGTCATATTTATCTATTTTATCACTCTATCTGCCTAAGATAAAATTATATATTTAGATATAGAAATATATGAGAGTGTATTATAGTTATATATATGTACTATATATATATATAGTTCCTAAAGATGTTGTAAAATCTTTAAATAAAAAGATAAAATAAAAATAATAATTTCCGTAAAATGGTTTTCCATGTAATTAAATTATTTTGTTGGTTTTAACAAGTAAAATTTTCTCTTCATTTTTTGTTCAATCAAAGGGATTATAAATGAACAACTTTAAATTTAAGGAACGCCAAGAGCATTGATTATTTGCTTTAAATGTTATCATCCCCAACCCATCCATTCAATGAGTTTGCTTGATTTGTAATTGATATTTGTTAAACTTCAACTTTATTGTTTTTGTTCTGTTTCATTCGTTCGGATTACCGGCTTACTGTTAAGCTGATTAAAATTGGTTTTATAAAGAAGCTTGAAATTAATCTGTTCGTTATGTTCGTGAAAATCGGATACAGAGATTATACTATATCGAAAAATTTAATTTATATGATGATTATATTTGATTTTGGAACAAAATATTTAACCTATGTCTCAAAATTTTCCCCTAATACGAAGTTACCAGTTGATTTTACCATGGTACCACCGAAAATGAATACATCAAACTAAACATAATTATATATAGGCACAAAACATTACTTATATAATTTAAAAGGGTTAAAATGTGGCTCGTTTATATTTTATTCTCGTATCTCGCGGTGTTACTAAAATTTATGACAATTTTGTCATTTTCCAAAAATACAAAAAAAAAACAAAACCGCAACGCGCACAATAAAAATTTTATCATTTCCAATTATATAAAACCAACTTAAAATACTGTCACGTTCTTAAGTATGGCGTAGCCCTTTTATGTATCATTTTCGTTAAACAAAAAAAAAAAAAAAATGTTTCAATGGCTACACGTTATACACTTTTCAAACATACCAAAGTGGAAATAAAACATCAAAAGGATAAATTTGGAAAATTAATTGATATTGAAAATGAGGCCATTTAAAACATGTATTTTATGTTTAGTGTTGTTTTAATGCGGTTTATGCGCGAAAAAAATGTTGCGTGCTATTTTTAATGATAAAACGTTTAATAATTGAATGGATGTATGGCAATAGATTTTATTTAGGTTTTAATTTAAGCTAAATTGGTATTGGTACAATTACCAAAAGATCATCAAGATAAAACTCAAGATCGCATCAATTAATAAGATACGCATTCACAACAAGAATCGCATCACTAAACTTGGCCTTTATCCATTATTAAAGGCCAATGGGTGGCCATTATTAATGCTTAAATTATTTTAATAATAAACGAAAATGTAGAAAATTTATACAACATAAATGCTATCCTTATCATAACTCTCCCTCTAAATTGGGCCGTTTCATTAAATTCTTGATCTCGTGGTTAAAAAAAATTTGTTAAGTATCGTGTTCGTCGCGTTTGGGCCTATATAATATGAGCAAGATATTAAAGTATCGGAAACTTGTCGCTCCATCAAATGTGTGGTCACCGCTACTAAAATCCAATGCGTCTCAGAACCAACAGAAGCCGTAAATCGCACAAGTGGATACAGTAATTATTTAACATCGTTGCCATTCAGCCCAATTACACAGGTATAATTTGTATATGCTGGATCCAGGTTAGACTGATTGTACTAGATGTTGTCCTTAGTCCTAAGGTATTTTAATTTTACGAGAGATAAATTCTAACATGAGATTAAAGAGAAACGGAGATACTTTACATATAAACGCACACATTTTCAGGTATTACTAGACGCAATGCGATCCATAAGCTATCCTGATGGATTGAGTCTTAAAAACTTGCTGAAAATGTAAAAATACCTGATGAACAACGCGGGATGTTTCGTATAATATTTAGAAAAAATCATCCTCAGCGAAAAAGCTTAATCAGAGACCGATTCGGACAAAATCCTTCTTAAAAACCTCCATTCATCAAGCATAACTTCGCTTTGCCTATTAATCGTATAAGGTTGAAAAAATATTTCCACAAAGCATTCCCTTCGAATATTAAGAGCTTGGAGTTAATGCGATCAACCTCTGTAAAACGGTTTCTATAATTTAGTATCCGCATGGCCAACATTACTTCATCGTAGAATGGGTCTCTCTGCCCATCTTCGCAGTATGTATTTGACAACTTTCAAATACAGCATTTCGCACTTGTTGAACATTCAGTAATTGAGAGAAATGCTTCTTGCAAGTGCAAAGTATTACATTGATGTTAGCACAGAGGTTTTTGTCCGGGTGCCGAATAGAAATAGAGCTAGGTCTAAAAATATGGTGCAGTTTGGTGCCTTCTTTAAATAAGTTACACTCACTCCACTGAGGTTTGTGAGATTACACAGGATACCAGCTCCTTGAAACTTAAGCCTGTACTGAGCCAGGCTAGAACAGGTACAGAGATAGTGGAGAATAGTTTCTCCTTCTCTTCATCCATGCAACTACGACAGTAAATCTTGAGAGAGAACACCAAGTCTACTTGCATGCTCTCCAATGAGACAGTGTCCAGTGATGACTCCCACAATTTTACCAATACTACATCGCTTCATAAATATTAGTTGGTTAGACCTGATTAAGTCGAGTATAGGCCAAATCTGCCGCGTAATGACGCATGCGTTATGTTTTGACCACCTTTCATTTGTCGTTTTATATGCTTTTTCTTTAAGAAGTAGCTTACACGTAGAAAGTGGTACCCCAATGTTAGTCTTACTTGGTAATATGCAACAGGAGGTAACTAGTCTAGCGAGTTCATCGGCTTTAATATTCCCCGTTATGTTGAAATGCCTTGGCATCCACGTAAGGTGTACTATTTTCGTACTATTTGTACTATTTATAAGGTGTACTATTTGTGAGAAAGCCTGATTGTAGGACCTTAATTGCAGCCTGACTGTCCGTAAAAATGCCAATATCCCTTAAAGATATTACATTATACTTCATCCAATCTATGGCCTCCTTAATTATGAGCTCTGCCTGAAAAACACTACAGTGATCAGGTAGGCAAACAGTTTTAAATTTAATTCCAACCCTACAGCTTTACCATATATCTTCGAGCCATCCGTGAAAAAATTAATCGCATCGGGCTTCATAATTGCTTCACTCGCCCAGTCCTCTCTGGAAGGAATATCAGTTATAAATTTAGCCTCGAGGTATGATGATGGGATGGTATAGTCGATTGATTTGGGAATTCCTTAAATGAATTAAGGATCAATTAAGGATTGATTTGGGGATTCCTTTGCCTTAGTCTCTTTTCTTTTGTACGGGATATCCGTTGACATTACCTAATGTAAAATCTTGAAATTCGTTTGAAAAACTTTTGGAATATTTCCATGTATCGTTAGATCATAGTACAGGTTAAAAAAATATGGCAGGCATTTTAATTTTAAATTTATAATGAACAAGAATTTGCAGTGATATATAAATAAAATAGGCAAATGTTGTTATATCGAGAAGCTTATTAAGTTCGAAATATTAAAAAAGATGTTTTCATTCTTAGATTAAATTTAAGTATAGTAAAACTGTCTTCAAATTATTATTTAATTATTTTTGAATCAATCATATTTGGTTTTACAAAACTGTAGATTGATTGATTAAGAATGTACGGCAAGGACTAACCAGGATCTCTCGGAGATGGCCGGGCCCACCGTAGATCCGTTTTTACAAATACTTGGAAGGATAAGGTAGGATACTAGTTAAATTATTGAGATCGACCCGGTTCCAGACACCTTGACGACCAATAGTTGGTAAATTTTTGTGGGGTAGGGAAAGGCCAGATATGTCAGTAATGACAAAATTGGTCAGGTTTCTCGGCAATATTCAAACTACTGTTAGCATAAGACATCACAATTTTACTGAACTGTTCTGCATTCTGTCATCTCTTGTCAACCACTCCAGTCACCATTCGTCTGTAATCTGCAAAGGTTCCCTAAAACAAAATGGCCTTAAAATTTAAACGAGGACGGGGAACTTTACGGGTTTGTTCTTTTTTTTTAGGTAGATCTTGATATGAAAAATTCAAAAATACTATTTTCATCATTCTAGGACGAATAGTTTAGAAGGTACAGCCATTAAAATTACCCATTAAAATTTAAACGAATATTTGGTTTTACATAACTGTAGAAAAAAAAATATTGAAAACCCATAGTTTTTGTTGTTGTCAAAAAATATCTTTTTTTGTTGTTGTCAAGCATATTAAATTATTTTTTATTTATTTTATAAATTATATATTTACTTTATTTTTTTTTTGATTTTCGTTGCAGTGGTGACGCCTTAGCTACAACACTATCAGCTTTATATGGTAAACTATTAGTAATTATGGGTATAGCATTTCCAATGGCAGAAGTTATATCAACGTACATACCACCATCATTTTACGAGGCATGATAAAAATCAATCAATATTTTTTTTTATTTATTATTTTTCGATTTATTAATAATTGAATTATCTTTTTTTCCTGGATATATATATATATATATATATATATATATATATATATATATATATACATATATATATATATATATATATATATATATATATATATATATATATATATATATATATATATATATATATATATATATATTTATTTTTCCTGTATATAAATAAATTTTGCAAATAAATAATATGAAGAAAATTGATGATAACATAGAAAGGAAATACAATTTTATTGTTATTACTATTTACAGGGTTTTTATTTATATCTGTACATTGGCAGCATGGTATTTTTATTCTTTATGTATGCAACACTGTTGTGGGGTAAACCAAAACCAATACCTGTTGTACACGGGCACAAAACCAATCGTATCCGAAAGAGACATTCGTCGTCTGGAAGTGGCGACGAATCGGATGAATGTGATTCATCGGAAACCAATAGTCATATAGGGCCAACTGTTATACCGTTGCGTAAACCATCTCTATTGGCTGTGCCTGGACGTTATCATTACGGGAGTTTTTATTTAAGGATGGGTGCTGTTGGTAAGTAGTTTTTATGTTTATCACTTTAAATTTTATTGCCAAACATAAAATAATTTTTAAAAATTATAAATATATATATATATATATATATATATATATATATATATATATATATATATATATATATATATATATCAATGATGTACTAACCACTTAAAAAGCAATCAATTATTAAATTCTGTCATGAGTTTCCTCTTGAACTTGACGTTTGATGCACATACGTAAAAGTAAAGCAACAACTCTACATATATAAAAAGTAGTCAATAGAATTTTTTCGGATATGGAGTCTTGCTGTAGTCAATTTCAATTTGGTATAAATAAATTGACATAATTTATGTTGCTTACATCTTGTATGTTTTAATTTCTTTTGTTGAATGGTAATGTTATACAAGAAATTATAAATTTTACTCATCGAGAAATTTATTTTTGCAGTATCATTACTTCGATTTGCGTGCGCTCCAACGATACCAAGAAACCAGATGCAAAACCTATAATATTAGACTCAACTTACTATAATGAATCAAAAAGTCATTGACACCCGCATATACATAATAATTCCAAACACTTCCCATGAATAAATTCAGAACATTATGCTCGTATTCCATACAAAATGATTCATTTTAATTTATCCAATTTACATAATGTAGAGATTTTGATCATTTCCAGTTCAAACCAAAAATTATAGTCATCCATATGATTTGTCTATTATATTTATGAATTCAACATTATGTATGTATCAAGTTCAAGAGGAAATCATGTCACATTTGATAATATTAATGGTTGTATTTAGTGATTTTATGTATGTAGTTTGTTGTGGTTAGAATCATTATATTGTAACTTTAATTTATGCTCGTCCTCTTACTCTACCTACTTCTAAAATAGTCTAACCCCTATTGGCTATTAACTTGATGCTTTAATATTTATTTAATTATGTTATCACTGTCGCTCTCCATCACCGCAACTATCGAATAACAAGATAATGTTCGTATATATATAGAGGTAGATAAATATTATATACTAACCATAAATTTACATAAAAAAAACTACTTTAGAGGTAAATGAAATTCAATTATTTACAAAAACAACAACAAAAATAGTTTGGCTAACGCCTGATAAAATCATCAACGAAAATTTTAATTATAAAAAATAATCATAATTTTTTTTGCTATGTAAATTTAATTGAATTAATTTTTTTTTATTTACAGCATTTGGAATTGGTAGTATGATTTATTCAGGATTAGAATTTGGACAGTATTTTGAATTGGAGAGGAATACAAAATGTCATAATGTTTTGTTGGCGCTAACACCAGCGACTCGAATGGCATTCATATTCATTCAAATGTATTTTATATTTTTGAATAATGAGGTAAAATATGTTTTATGTAATGTTGTTGTTATTGTTGCCATTTAAAATTATGATTATTTTTAATTAATTTTTTTTTTTTATGTTTTGATGTTGTGTAAATAAATAATAATTTGGTTCGTTTTTTTTTTGGCGAGAATGGGTGTTGTTATGGTTTATGAGGATTTTTTTTTTTTTGGGTAACAGTTGGTTACCAAAATTTTAATTGATTGAAAATTTGTAAATTTTTCAACACAGACAATATATAAACATTGTTTTTGAGTATCGTTCATCACATAAAGGCAAAAGTGTTAAATTAGTAATTTATTTGTAATAAAAAATGTTCGTCTGTTATTATTTTTTATCGGAAAAGTTGGTGATTTTTTATTACTTGAAATTTTATCAAACTTTTTTTTTTATTAAAAAGCCAATTAATTTTATGGAATTGAGTGTTTTTATGGAATTGAAGTTTTAGACCGCAATAAATCAAATGTTTTGAAACTCAAAAGCTTAAAAACTATATTAGATTATAAATTCATATATTTAATCATTCGACAAGGAATATATTGTCGGCTAAATGTGAGCTTAAATTGCAGTCAGCAGTTTAATTAAGTTAAGTCGATGAGTCTTATTTTATTTAGTTTAAAAAATGACTTTAAAACTCACAAATGTCAAAATACACGTATACCTGTATGTATATTATATTTTTTAAATAAATCATATTCAGAGATTGTTTTCAGCAACTATTTTAAAAATTGATCTTCTTTTTAATCCGAGTTGTAAGTTTTAATCCCCAAAACGTATTTTTGACGTTAAAATCATCGCCAATAATGAAATGGAACCCAATAGTAATTTAAGCTACAAGATATAGTCTCCTTTATTTAGATTACGGCGCAAAGGACTATAACAGATTGAGGAGACATTGTAATAGTTTTTGATATTTAGTTGAATATGGATAGTGGCTAATTGTATAATTTTCTCTTCAACTTTTATTCGTACCCGTTTATTCAACTTACCCAATGTAAAGCATGGCAATTTAATTTTAGTCGTATTTTGGTATCCCTAAATATACTATTCAAGTCTAATGAGTTTGATTTAAGCTATTTTAGTTTACTAATGTTAAATCTTAAGCATTAATGTTGGAATTTGAAAATCCAAATAGGAATTCGACTTACAAAATAATTAACAATTGAAATTTGTCGAACCTTTAGTAAATTAAAGATAATTTGGTTTTTGTTTCTATTTTTTAAAATAATCAAATTTTTAAAGTCTGAACTAAACACGACGAAACTTTGACGAAAGTAAGAATATTTTGTTTTTGTAAATATTTAAGTTTTAAAGTGTAAAGTAAACATTTAAATTTTACTGTAGGTTTCGGATGTGGTCGAACTTTAGTAAAATTTGTCAGCTATTGAAAACCTCCTTTTTTCAAAATATCGAATTTCAAACATTAAATATACATTAAAATTTAAAGAAGCTATTCAACCAGATTTATATTAGTTTTGATGGATTCCTAAGAGACGTCGTGACCATTAATCAACATTGATGGCAACTCCAAATATTCATGGTTTTAAGCTTCTTTATTTTAGGAAATTATACCAATATTTCGTTATTGTATTAATTTTAGTAGGGATTTGAATTTCAAACTTTAAAATTTGACGAAGTTTAGAATTTGATAAAATATTTGATTTTAAAAATGTAAACCAAACATAAAATTTCCAATTTTTGAATAGACATCGTACAATTTTTTTTTATGAAAAATAAACTGAAATCTTGTACTAATTTTGAATTTAAAATAGTTTTTAAAATTTGACGAAGCTTTTAGAAAACGATTTTTTTTTGAAGTTTTTTTGAAGACTTTACTCAAAAACACAGAATTTAGTCGAATCCAAGTACCATAATTTTCAAAATGGCTAATAATTTTGAGAATTCATTATTTCGTAATAATTAATTTTGGAAGTAATTAGGACTATTTTCATACTTCAAATTGTAGGATTCAAGACTGATCTAAAATTTTTTGTTGCAGAGTTGATTACTATATCCTAGTAGGCATTTATGATTTGAGGAAAAACTAAAAAAAAAAACCAAATCCCTTGTGTCGTTAAATGCGAACATTATCTCACATCCTTATTTAACAAAAATTCCAGAATTCTGTTTAAAAAAAAACAGCGTTACAAACATTTTTTTTTACGTTGCTCTTGTTATGAGTAAACAAGCAAAATTATTGTGTTTATGCCATTCGAGAGATTTACGCGATAAATATCGCGTATACGTATACACATCACAATGATGTGATTATTTATACGTAATAATTTTATGTAATCATAAACACAGCATAGTAGTAATGGCAAAAAATAAAAAATAAAAACAGCACCACATAAAAAAATGTGTAAACATTTTCATTTTTATTGTCACAATTATGTTTTATGAATGAATAAGCATGAAAATTATTGTTGTATCTTTTAAAAATTCGAATGACGCCATGTTATACGGGAGGAAAAACAATATATTTTATTGACATTTTTTTTCCGCGACGTGGAAATTGTCAATTGTTTTGTTTTCCAAAGAGATGATTGCACTTAAAGGATATAGACTATAATATAGTCTACAATACTATCTCTAATGTGATGTATTTAAATATCATACTTATATTTACACTTCCTGCACACACAATTTGTTATTATCTAAAGTCCCCAGAGAGAGGGTTACAAAGTCATGAAAATACACACACTCACACACACATTGTTAAAATAATGTTAATCGTTTTACTCACATTCGAGTCGAATTTATTTTTATTTTCTATCCTTCTTCGTCAGCCAATTTTTTCGTTTAATTTTCATATATTTTCATTTAATGATCATCAATCTGACAAAATGTTGATTTTATGTGTGTGTGTAATACAACGCACATAACACTGGAAATATACGATTTTTTATGCTACACTTATGTTGATAACTATACAATGTCATTTTGAATCCTTTTTTTTGTTTTGCTAAGTGGAAATTTTTTTTATGATGTTCTTTAAACAGTCTGATCCTTTATTACTATATAGTATTGCCATCAATCATTTGTGATTTATGAAATTTATTTGAGTGTCACATTGTTTAATCGATACAGATTGTTGCTTAGCGATTTAGAAACCTGATGTGATTTATTGACTTAAAAACTATTGGTGCACAAAAGATTGGCTGAGTAAATATTATTCACTAAGGAAGAAAATAGAGCAAGTTGTTGGGTGGGAAATACACAAAGCTGAAGTCACAGTTATATAATGTGATCCCATTACTATCATAAGTTTATATAATAATGTTAAAAACATAATTTACCGGAAAACATATAATCCATAAAATAAATGGTAAACATATAATTATGAAAATTATATATGCTTTCTATTTTTCTGTTTAATATTATGTTTATGTGGATAGCATGATGTTCATGTGAAATTCAGGAAAGTTTTTAAAATATTAAAGTTGTGCGTAAATGTTGGCTTGAAATAAAAACTATTTTCTAAATATTACATGGGATCTTTCAGATAAAAAGCTTTTAGGGAATAAAATTCTTATAATCTTTGTTTTGTTTTAAATATGTAACATAATAAGATAAAAAGTTTTCTATTTTGAATGTCAAGATTTTAAAATTGAATTGTCAACGATTTTCAACAATACAATGTTTTGCCGACTATACAGTAACATGAACTTTGAAAGCTGGCGGAATATTTAAGACAGTAAATACAGATTCTAGGGAACATTCTAATTCGATCGATAGACAACGAAAAACAACGAATTTTTGTAACTCATTAAAAAAAAATACAAATGGCGGAAGACTTCCGCAATTTTGTAAAAAATACGGTTTCAATATCTGAGATTGATAGCTTGAGACAATATGTTAAACAATCATTAACTGAGTTAAATCTTTATCTAATATGTAGGCAACAAATACTTGTCTGTATAAATAAACAAATATTTTGCAGCATATTGGCTGGGCTTTTGTAATGTACAAGTTTTTCAAGTATATACACTTTCGTAAAAAAATTATTAAATTTAAAAACGCTTTAAAGAATTGATTGGGCGGAGAATTTTACTTTGTTTATAATGTTATAGTTAACGTATGCTAAACTAACGAGCTTTTAAACTTTTTTTAGTACTCTATCAGCTCCCAATCGAAAAAGCTCTCAATTTTTAAAAAGCTCTCAAGTAAAAACAATCAAGTTTGGTTATTGAAGTTTAAATTTGTTGATTTTCTAAGTTAATTTTTTTAAAAATTTTATTATAGTTTTCAAAATAGGATTTAAAATTAAAGAAATGATCAACTTTTGTTTATCACTTAATGGTGAGTTTGAAATCTAACGTCACTTTGAAAACTTTGAGTTTATAACTTTTGCTTTTTGTATCTTTATCGACTAAAAAACTAAATCGACTTTGCTTCGATCGGCTAGAACTAAAATCCCAATATATTCATTTTATGCGAGACTATATACATAACAGCTTCGTGGTTTCACTGATGCATCCAAAAAAGTATACAGAGCAGCTATATTTATATTAGAACTCGAAATAAAAATAATAAATATCAATTGATCTCTCATACGGACATCACTCGGTTAGAATTATCTGCTTCGAATCGATGCAACCGAATTTTCAAAAAAATATTTCTTTGGTCAGACTCTACAATCGTTCTGAAATAGCTACTAAAGGAGCCATATCTCATATTCATTGCAAATCGAGTTTCTTAGTTTGAAACATGTTGTACTAATCAAAGAGGGTAATCTTCCACCCATGTCATGGCGACTTGTTAGGATAATTGAAGTGCATAAAGGAATTGATTAAGTCTTCCGCGTTGTTAACATAAGGACATTATTAGGAGAATTCAAATGACCGAGCTCATAAATTTCTACAAACCCGGAAAAAATGGAGTACAATTTATGAACTTAACTCACGAAATAAATGGTTACGTCGAGTGAAACCCGCAACATATGTGACATTACATTTATATCGTATATATTTCAAAATTTCAAGCCCATTTTTAGAGGACCGACGATTTTTAAAATTTCATATGCAAAATCTAGTTTGAACATAAAATTACTAAGCTCTGAAATTTTGATCGATTTTGGAAATTTTTGATTTCTGATTTAAAAGATAAAAAAAAGATTATGCGATAAAAGCAGGATTATCTGATCCTTAATTATTTACCATGTCCTAGTGTTAAAATGAAACGAGCAACTTTTTGTGTTACATACTAATCTCCTTAATTTAAAACTGATGAACACCTCACACATAGTAATCCTTAGCTAATCTAATTAAATCGGTCTTATTACAAAATTTGCTTCAATATTTTGTGATGTTATGGTGTGCTGACAGAATTCCCTATAGCTATATAATGTAATAAATACACAGACAAAAATTCAATTTTTAATCATTTAAAAAGGATTTAAGGAGAAAATAAATAAATTATCCCATCGTTTAGAGTAAATATTGAATTTAAATTTCATTTTGGCTAAATATTAATTAAATTTGTTATTATCAGAAAATACATAAATATCGATTAAAATATTATGTTGGCACCATACCATAAAATTATTTATTTATGTATTCATTGCCCATTCTGCCACAACGTAAATACGCATAATTTATATTTATAATTTATGAATGGGTGTATATATGGTGTGTATATTCCTAAAATGTAAACAATCTTATTACCATTAATCACAATTAGGATACGTATCCCTTTTGATTAGCGAATTTATTATCCTAAGGTTATGCTGTTTTTATTATATTTTCAGCAAATAAAGGTGTATCGACATAAAATAATCGCTCGATTTGGTTTAATGCATATGATTGGAACAAATTTATCGGTATGGTTTAGTGTGCTGATTCAGGAGACAAAACATGAAATTTTAACATTTTATAATCCCGAAAATGGAACGTTACGTATATCACATCGATTAGGTGGGTATATATATATAAATAGATGAAGTGATATGAAAATTATAACAATTTTTTTCTGTTTTTAGGTAATAAATTACATCAAAATCATCCATTAGAAACGACCGCACATTTACGAGTAGCACGTGGTTTGAAAGGACCTCATCATATTTTCGAGTGTCGACGTACCAACATTATCGGTACACTAGTCCAAGATGCTTCACCATTCTTATTTCCCTGTACCATTGAATATTCGCTTATTTGCGCTGCAATTTTATATGTAATGTGGCGAAGTATTAGTCGACCGACGATAAAAGTACCTGTGCGGCAAGAGGAGCAAGGACATTCACCGTGTAAACGTTCACCGCATCATTACTCGGTTGATTGTGCTCGAGCCCATAAAGGCTTGTTCGTTGGCATATTATTACTAGTTTTAACTATTATTTCGTTAATTTTATTTTTCGTCCTAATATCCCGACCGGAATTTGTTAATCTCGCCGTAACCGAGGTGAATATATGCGAGTTAACACTATATGTAACCTCGACGCTAGCGACACTGATTGGTATGGTACAAGTACGTCATTTACAGTATGATGTCGATCGAAGTTTTGAGCTTGACGATATATTACTGGTGGGAGCACAAACTGGTTCATTTTTATACAGTACGTTTACAGTGATCGGTGGCCATTTTACAATGCGACAAGATACGGTATTAGTTTTAATTGCAGCACTTGCATCATTAGTACAAACCGCTTGCCAAACAATGTTTATATTGGATGCAAGTCGACGATCGGCCACAACACCAGAACATATACGAAAAAAACCAGGACGCGAAATAGTTACATTTTTACTCGTAGCCAATTTAGCAATGTGGGCTATAAATACATTGGAAAAATCGCGTGCTGAAAGTCATCCGATTCAATTACATTTCTACGGACTATGGGCATGGACAATCATAACACATGTATCGATGCCACTCGCAATTTTTTATCGATTTCACAGCACCGTGTGTCTGTGCGAAATATGGAAGCGGGCATATAAAATGAAACCGGCATATATGTAATCACATTTTTTATATCGATTATCGTAGATATTCTCGTCTATATATATATAATATTTATGTTATTCTTTAAATTATTTAAAAAAAACGAATACATGTTGATTCGTTTCCGCCCGCATACATATAACCAATCGACATAAATTCACTATTCGGGGAAAACTGATATTGTGCCAAAGATAAGCAACAAGTTAACGATATACTCAAATCTTATTTTATTGTTTAGTTTGTAATATTTTTATGATATATTATATATTTATATTCGCTTTTTATAAAAAGCTTGTACAAATTGTATTTTGCAATTTTTTTCTTATTATTATTAAATAATTAAATATGATTATTATATTATTTAAACAATTAATTTAATTAAGAAGAGAAAATTTAACTTCAAGATGTTATATAGATTAAAATATTAACAAAACTATTATGTCGAATTATGTTTATTACTATTACTATATTGCTATTATATTAAAAACAATAATATAATTATTTAATTTTATTTATATAATTATGTTATATTTAATTATGAAATTATATTAATTTATATAATTATGTTGATCATGCTTTTCTTTTATGTTTTTGAATTTTTATGTTATCGATTTTAGTTGCGGTAATGCTTTGCTGGTGATTTTTTGTTATAAATTTAATATAAGTTGATTAAAGCATGCGAGAATGCAAAGGAACTAGTTTAAAAGCAGGTGTTGATATTATGCTGAGCTTTATGGGTGTCAAATATGTTGTCTAGCAGGGTAACATTTAATGAAAGATATTTACATTTCTTATTTTATGCAAAGAGAACTATGTCCAATGTTTAATCATAGTGAATCTATTTACCAAACCATCGTCAGAACCTGATGACTAAATCTTCATACAAAGTGCTGATACATAATGACAAACTAGGCCATTTTTGTAAGAATTTCAATATCCTCTCTTCGTTAATATAATGGAACTTCATCATATCACTGATTTTAAAAATATCAGGTGTCATTTTTTTTCGTATAATAATCTGCCTAAACAATTTCCACAGCAAAATATGTATTTAGCGTCGACATACCATTCCTAACTATTTTAATTGACATGGGTTTTGCAGTAATCGTAAGTGGTTTGTATTTCTTTTAAGTAACAAAAATTTTCATGGCCAAAACTTTAACTATCCTAATAAAGTATCATATTTGAATTTAATTATAGCTAAAGAAACATTTGAAGATTTGTTGTGAATTTCTGGAAACTTAAAATTGCTAAATCATTTCCAAACTCAAAAGCAAGCAGGATTTTTTTCTGTATTTAGGTACAAGTGCTACTTTCCAGAGTATTTCAACGACTTGAAGCAAATATTCAATGTTTGATGAAGTTGGCCTAGAGCAACTCCATTATTCATAATTTTAAATTCTAAAATATTACTAAGCTTGTTAGCTAAATAGCTGAGTTTGTTTCGTTAAGATCCTAAAAAATATACGAATAAAGGAAAATGAAAACAGAAGATTACTTCGGTAAAAACCATCGATAATTTAGTACTTTAGAAACTGCTAATAAGAAGGATCAAACTACCAAGTCAGCAGGGTATTTAACATAGATGCAGTCACTGAATATATTTGAGGCGAAACTTGAATGTTATCTTTTAAAGTTTTGTTTAAGTAGAATATCTTATGTCGTAAAATGCTACTTGTTATTAATGCCAACTGTTTTCGGGCCACAGTTCTTTTTAAACAACATAATGGACTTTTTTAGTCTAAATTAGTATTTAAAGTAAAAAAAGCATTTAATTTAAAGGTAGTTGTTACTAATTTATAATAATATAGAACAATAGACTTACCAAGTTCCTTCTTTCCAAACTGGGTTGGATGAAATCGATCTTGCATCGTAAAATTACCTGGAAAAAGATCAAACTTTAGAACAAAAAATGACGTATGTGTGTTGAATGTTTTAAAACCAGTAAGATTTTCATAACTATAGTAGTTAGTAAGGTCTGCTTTGTTTAAAAGAATCGTGATTATTACGCTTGACATCTTTTTAACTAAGCGTTACTCGAATAAATTTTGATTCAGGATTCTCCAGGTAATTTTAATTTAAGTACGGCATTATAATCTTTACCAATCTAAATTTATCATTTATAATGTTTTTGTGAATTAGATTTTAACGACAAATAGTAGCTTCATTTACGATGTTGAGGTCCTCATATTTGTTATCAGATAACAGAACCAAATTCCTCAAACCGTTTGGCAAAATACAGCCACAGAACATTAACTTCCTATCGTCATGTGGTAAGTATGGTGAACGTTAATTATAATTTAAATGGGTTGGAAGGTAACTCTAGTATTTTTGTGTAGGCCTATCTATAAGTAAGAACTGAAACCTCCAATTTAAATTGACCTTAATCTCACTAGGGAAAATTATAATTTCGATTCATAGTCTATCGAGTAAATGTTGCTCGGCTTTGCTGTGCAATTGGGGCTAAATATTCACTTAATTTTCTGGCACTGATAAGGTGGCTTTCACATTTATAAAGCTTTTTCATTTTATATTTGTTGACTTTCGTCTTCAGGAAATTTATGGTTGCTTCCTCCAAGAAATAAGTGATATTTGAAAATATAACGATACATAAACCTATTATATTCTTATATGTTGATCCATTCAATTATGAAGATGTACAAATTTTTTTGTTAGTGATGTTTTCGGATTTAACAAAACATTCATCCGGAGCAAAAACATAGATACAAATCAGCTTATTACCGAATATACATTTATGTAAGTATACCGTAAATATAATTATATACCGGAAATCTGTCTGCAGTAAAAAAGAGTTAGAAATTTCTACCTGTACAAGTTTGCAAAGTGATAGTTTTGTTTCGACTGAATTTGCTTACATATAGTTTCTTTGGAGGTGTTCGATGAAATATCAAGATTTAAATTGTTGTTAAACATTCATTGGCTGCAAGAGCCAGATTAGGGTTTGGTCTGGATAATTTTTAAATATTCCACTATTTAGATCGCCTAAACTATCCTAAGAAAGCGCATACAATTCCTTTATTAACAGAACTTTAGTTATTTAAAATCAGATTTATATATATATATATATATATATATATATATATATATATATATATATATATATATATATATATATAAAATATATATATATATATATATATATATATATATATATATATATATATATATATATATATATCGAAAACTATGTATATGTCAAGGAGCTGCTCCAACCACATAATACTGCTACAGATAAATTGAAATTTAAAAAAAAAACAGAGAACATTTACAAGAAATACCTAAATTGTTTGGCTGTCAATTAAATATCCTGGGCAAGCACACTTTTGTTTACTAGAACCATGCCCGGATTTTCGAAAGAAATTGGTCTGTTTAACTTTACAATAAGGCATCACTTTTAGGTAAAAAAATCAAATCAATTCCATCAATTCCTATGACTGGGAAATCTTCTATAATAGAGCAAAAATAGTTTTTGCATGTTCCAAAAGTAATATCAAAAACGAAAGCAATATTCGCCTATCATTTGGTCGTAAAATAATAATAAAAGTTACAACTTAAATTATTTACCATTTTATATACGGCATTAATGTCAAAAGTCACTTTTTTGTTAAAAAAATAATGTAATCCATAAAACTGTCAAACTCGTCAAACAAATCCACTGAGTTGGGAGAATGTGTTATTTGTGAAAAAATCTAAAGCGATTCTAATTTATTTCTGAGGATTTCTGAAGTTTTGATCGCGGGAAAACGGCCTGAAAAAAGGTCCTAATTCTTTCGCGAATAACCTTATACCTTTCGGCGCTCGCATTCTGAACTTCAACAACGAGTTATAGATTATTTATGCCGGTTCATTAGCATTCAACAACCAAAAGTTTACAAATATTGAACATTAATGATATTCCACTCTTTATTAAAAATATCAACAGCTGAACGCCGGACACATTTTTGTTAAACATTTTAGAATTTTTTAATTAAATTATTTTATCTTGCGCAAAAAATATCACTACTTGATTAGGTACATTTAATATATAAATATCTTGCTAAATTGTTGGATGTATTTTAAAAATTAAATTAAATGTTAATTCTTGTCGTCGAAAATTAAAAAAAAAAACTAAATTAATTTGTTAGAAATTAGAAAGTAAAAAGTACAATAAATAATAATTTATTTTATTAACGTTTTGATATATACGAAAATAAAATAAATAAAAGTTTAAAAAAATATGTAGGATTCGTAAATTTTTTTTATCGCTAAATATAATCAACCAAAAACATTTTATTACATAAAAAATTACGATGTACCTACGAAAAATAAGAACATTAATTTTGATACAAAAAAAAAAAGTAAAAAAACGTAAATCTGAATAAAATACATAATCTTAAATTTAAACCAAAAAAATATATTTAATATTTTTATATCCTTTTTATTTAACATAATAAAGATACAAGTAAGACACGCAAAAGTGGAAAAAATGAATTAGGCAAAATTTAGCCGGGAAAATAAAAAAAAAATAATAATAATCGGACCAATTTGGTACACGCACATTAAATTATAATGTCTGTATTGTGCAAGGTATTTTTTTTTTAAAGTGTAACATAAACATTTATATAGTTGCAACATACAATTTATATTAAAATAAAATAAACAAATAAATCAATAAATATTTTTTAATGAATTTTTTAACGATTTTTTTTATGTATAGCAGATAAACACTGTATACTGTATAGACGACCAATTTTGTAATTTTGTAATTAAAAAATAAATAAAAATCATTAAAAATATCATCATCATATAATACATAAAAACAGTAGATAGGATCTTTTACATTTTTATTAAATTTTTGCATATTATTTATATTTTTTAGACTGGACACAGATACAGTTTGTAGCACAACTAAAATTCCGATCCATAATACAATAAATTTCCAATAAAATATTTTAACTAAATAACTGAAGAAATACAATAGTTAAAAAAAAGTTATTATTCTACAAAAACAAATTTTTAAAAATGTAAATAAAGTTTTAAAGAAACTTTTAAATATTTAAATCAAAATAAATTTATAAAGATATACAATCTAATTTTAATTATTTTTAAGTAACCGCTTTAAATATGAAAATAAAATCTTTGTTTTATTTATTAGATAATTTAACAAAAATCAAATAAATTTAACAACTTGGTGAGTAATCTGACGGTAATCAGCAGACATTCGTTTTAAACCGTCTTTTTGGATAATTTTTCGAAATATGACCGAAATCATTCGGATCGTCACGGATTTACCAATTAATTGCTATTCGGCATTGATTGCTTTAATCGTTCAATATTTTTCGTACTTTTATAGGTTTACCTATAGAAAATACACAGTTGCAGCCTGCAGAAGAGTAAAGCTACTTAGAGCTTTTCAGAAAATGTAATAGTATGCAATCGTTTAAACGGGTAAGCCAGTCAATTGATCCAAGCAAAGTTTTTAGCACCAAGATAAGTATTTTTCTAGAGGGTGGTTCCTGAGAGCAAAAGCTCAATTCAGGAAATTGTCCATACCCTTTCCAAAAATATACAAAATTATCAAGTTGCTTTTACATCTACACTTAAGTAATGAATTGCAATTTTTATGATTTTCTAGATATGTTAATTCATCTCGATATATGAACTAGCCGATACTAGTTTTGTGCGAATTCAATTTACACTTAACATTTTAATAGTTACATGGCGTACACGCGGGTAAAAATAATTCCAATTCCATAACCTCAATAGTCTACCATAATTTATCACATTCCTTTTAAAGTAAATGCTACATACAAAATTCTTTCGCATTTTAAACAACTTACATGAGCACTTGTCTCAAGATGTAGAAAATTAAAAAAAAATCTCAGCTATGCCTTGACAAAATTAAGAAACAGAACAACAAGAATTATAAAATCACGACTACAACATAAGTACACAAGAATAATTAGCATTTAATTCTTCGACAATTATTTTTGTCTTTTTATCCATCGTACACGTATATGCACATAATATATAAGAATTTTCTGACGAAAAGTACATTTTTCGTGAAAACACATCAACAACAGTAAAAAAATGTGCAATGTTTTATTATTAAAAAGAAAAAAAATGTAATTATTTTTGTTGTTGTTGGATGTGTAATGGAAAATGGTTGTTTGTTCTTAAAAAAAAAATTTATTGTAAGAAATAATTGAAGAAACCGGAAATTCTTTAATTTAATTTCTTTGTGTTCTGTTCAAACTCAAATTTTTTATGGACATGGTAAAGAAATTGGTGTGCGAGTACATTATGTTGTAAGTCATCATAAATTGAAAAGAAATTTAATTGATTTATGAATTATTAATGCATTTCTTTTTGGTTAGTACATAAAATAATTGAATGGTTAAAAGATTCTGGAAATTATATTTGTTTACAACTTCCGGCCATTTTCCATTAAATATGACTAATATGTGGGCATATTAATGCAACAGCTAAAACCAATGAATGCACTAATTGAATGGAAACCAATAAGTATAGCAAAACATATAATAGTACGTTTATACTCGAAAATGAGGAATGTTGCATGATACAACAAATCATTTGGTGCTATAAGCTCCCCACAGTTTGGTGCAAAAGAATGCAAAAATTGAAATCCACAACACTGAAATTGTGCCATTTATGGAATAAACATGAACTGGTTATGATTCCATGATAATGGTATAAACAATAATACATATATAATAATCGCATGTCAGGTATTTAATGAATAAATACTGACACATCCTTGATCATCCTTCATCGAGACATCGTGAAGGGAAGGTATAATGATTTAAGCATATTGTTTAATTCAAATTTGAAAGAGACACATCAGTTTGTTTTCAGCCACGTCTAACACATTTGAATATAAAACCAATTGTTTTTGACCAAAACTCAATATATTTAGGCCATCGTTTGGGCCAAATATTTTTTCACCAAAACGAATAAATAATCAATACGGTCCAAATCTGGCGAATATGGTGGATGAGGAACCAATTTGTATCCTTATTCTTAGTTCACCCATTGCGACAGTAGATACGTATGCACATACTTGCATTTTTTTGATAGAAAATACTTTTTGGTTAACCGGACTAATTACATCAGCGAATCGTTAGTTTAGTTACGAGTCGACGCAATATTACTATTAAAAATTACCGCGCTGCGATATCTCCAAATATTTCAGTACTCAATTTAACTCTTT
This sequence comes from Tipula confusa, assembly GCA_963556175.1. Taxonomy (NCBI): domain Eukaryota; kingdom Metazoa; phylum Arthropoda; class Insecta; order Diptera; family Tipulidae; genus Tipula; species Tipula confusa. The sequence goes on from OY744475.1 coordinate 230,685,100, forward strand.
GATCATATAATATGGCACTAATCGACTACTTCTGGTAAGGTAACGTTAGTTAGATTCGATGTGTCATGCATCATTCGTTCATCATTCGCGACCACATCGAAATTAACTAAACCACTTATAAAATTTGTAAAATGTTTTTTAAAATTCTAAAAATTGACAGATCCGTTTGAACATTTTCCATGTACGATTAGGTGTATTGTCAAGAGAAGCTAAGATTTGTATCTTTAGATTATGATGAACGAGATCATACGATATAAAATGCATAAATTTAAAATTCGAAATAAATCAAGGTTTTCGTCGTTTGTGAGAAAGAGTGTTTTGTACATAATTTGTATAATCAGTGGTGTCATCAGTGGTAATGCGACAATTTGAATTTTAAAATTTATCGAAATTATATATCAGTGGATTATTTGTGTCCTACAGATCAAATTCAAAGCTATAATCAGAATAAAAAAATAATATTCGTGATGGGTTCTACAATATACCGTAATCGGCCTTGACCGCATATCATACGATGCATTTTTAACTAATTAATCAGCAGTGTCATACATTAATTTCTATGGTAAATAACTTATAGAGTTATTGACACTGAAATAAATAATTTTGAAGGCCAAAATTTACATATTCATAAATCATTCATAAAAATTGGTATGAATACATCATAATTTCATGGGATACGAATAATAACACTACCACTAAAATTTTATGATAATTCAATGCTTCCTATACATATGTATATATTCGAACCATATATGTTAATCAACATATATAAATCGTAAATATTGACATAAAGGATATTTACCGAATTCATGAATTATTTTAACTATAAGAATCTATTGTATAGTTTAGTTATATAATGAATAGAAACGTGTCCGCTCATTCATCCCTCGTTTTATGTACTTTAACATAATATTATACAACAAACGACGTAATAAATTTCAGTTTATTATTTTCTCCGTCTTAAAGACATAAAAAAACTGCATTTTTAAAGATAAAACCATCCAAAATAATATTTAGGACTTATGTTCTATATATTCGGTTAGGGTGAATTTATATGTGTTAGTATTCGATGGAATAATATTATCATAATTATTTATTATGCAAGATTATTAGAAATCCAATATGATATTTGGAATTATGCATAAAATGACATTTTGCGGTTTGGAAATATAATAAAGAGTTTTATTTTGTGTTCCTAGGTCTTTACTCCACTTATTATATAATTTATAAAGTGGAATGAATTTGAACTGAATTTTTTTTTAAAATTTGATTTTAGTTCAAAAAACTGAACATTGGAGAAGAGTCCTGAAAAGAATTTAAATTTTTGTAGAGTTAATTGTAGTTTAACATTTGGTTTTCAGATTTGGGTCATGGGGAAAACGACTGTAATTTATTCAAATTTGAAGAAGCTTTTGCTAACGTAAATTTTATTCTTTAAGACACTTACATAATAGACTCACTAAGAAACTTAAAATAAATATTAGAGTAAGATCATTCAGAAACAAAAACTATTTCGAAAATGGTTGACAATATGCTCTTGATCACAATTATAAGGAACTAATGTACTTATCGAAATCATACCCATCAAAATCAATTTAGTTTTCTCTTTTAAACATCTCAAAATCGAAGTAACTAAAAAAAGGATTACTTTTATAATTTTTCTTATACCCTTAGCCACGACAAGAGCTAAGCTGACTTAATTTTAAATTGACTAATGTTTAAAGGATGTTAAAGTTAGATATGTTTCCGGTAGGTGGCTACAATATAACTTCTATACTATAGGGCTGATTGTGCCAATATTCGCTCTATAAGTCATTTTATGAGTAAGCAATAAAAGACAATTCTATACTTCGCTAAGTGGTGCTACAATCTAAGTTTCATTCAATTGCGTGCATATACTAACCAAAATACTGTTTTAAATACCATTTTAACATACTTTGTATAAAAAAGTTTATAGTACCTTCTTGCACGCTAATCTGCTCATATATTTAACCAAAAAACTGAACATTCTTAAGTCCATACACGACGAGTGAAATGTTATGGTCGTTTCACGACGAGTAAAATTGATAATAAATGGGTTATGCCGTATTTACTACTAGTGTTATTTTAAACTTAAAAAGCAAACTTTAAGATTGAGTTTTACGTAAGAACTTCATTTAAATAATTTGAAATAGTTAAGATACAAGATATATAAAAAGATCATAGCTCGTAATAAACCGGTTAGATAGTTTCTGTTGAATGATTCATAAAAATGTTCATATGTTAACTGGCCTAGCTCGGCTTACAGAGATTTGCATATTTAGCCGTATACGGTATATGGATGATCAGACCACTGATAATAATTAACCGTAGTGTTAATAATTAACACTAGAATACGTTAACTCGAGAATTTGGTGTTCCGTTGAAAATAGGCCATCGTCCGTTGAAAATAGGCTCCCAGAGCTAAAATTACCAACGTTTTCAGGTTTAGACATAAAGTGGCTCAGTTTTCAAGATTCGTTTGACGAATTGATCCACACAAGGAAAATGGATCCAATTTTGAAATTTCATTATCGCAGTACTCATTTGATAGGTCCTGTTTTCCTGCAGAATTATCAACTTGCGTGGGATACTACATATAACCACCTATTCAAAACAACCTATGCAAAACTCTGGCACTTCTCTTTAGTCATGTATAATCGTCGGAGTGAAACACTACCTTCGATAAGCTTAAAAGAATATTGCAGAGTCCAGTTGTTAGATTCTCTTAGTTCTGATGACCAATCAAATACATCCAATACTCTTCGTTATTCAGTGCAAAATGTGGAATCCAAGCCATCATATGATGTGTTTGAATTAACAAGAAGCAAGAGATTATGAATTAACTGTTTGCTAGACTCACGTAATGTTCGCGAGTGACTTCTAACGGCATGAAATAAATGTTTGTTAAAATACCATGAGTTGTTACATTTAGGGAATGATTATTCCAAGAAATATCAACGTAATAATCAAACCTCATTCTTTGTTAGTTCAAATGCAAAAGATGCTTTAAATGGTGAGCCATCATCAATTTTACAATCGTACGGCGCTTCTAGTGCTTGCACCGCTTTAGCCTGTTCTCCGCGACATATCATGCTATCAAAAATCCATATAGTTGGCATATGAAGTGGCATATCCACAGTTTCATTGACCAAGTTCAATTAACGTTTTGATTGGTGCCGAGCTTTATCAAAAGCTCTTCTGTGGAAAACCGTTAAGGATAGGTCTCACTACCAGGGAATTAATGGATCGGTGATTTGGGAATATCAAGCGAAAATGCGCGCAATCAATTTTTAAGCCTAGAAAGGCACTTGACTGGTCGACCTGACCTATATAAAGAATATAGGGACTCCATGAATGCATATTATATAGCCTTAAGACATATGACTGTTGTAAAAGATCTTATCATACGAAAAAGAGCCACAATAAATCGTATTATTTTTTACATCACTTCGTAAAGAAAATAGTAAAACCACCAAACTTCGAGTAGTGTTCAATGGTTCATCAAAACCACCGTCGAAAATTTCGATGAACCTACAATTCAACAAGATTTTTTTTTCAATTGTGCTACGATTCAGAAAACATGAATGTACATTTTCTGCAGACATTGCCAAAATGTACCGACAAATTAGGGCGAATGACTATGATCAAAATCTACAACGTATCTGGTGGTGAGATAACTCATCGAATCTTTTAAAATGTTTTAAATTACAAACGGTTACATATAGTTTAGCTAGTGCACCTTATTTAGCAAATAAAATACTTCAGCAACTTTCAGTGGATCAGCTAGAAGCAACGTAGTATCAGGCTCCGATAGTTTGTAACTTTCAATCAAGTTAAAAAATGACTATGAAAAGCTTTTGATGTTAGGTGGATTTGAGCTCAGGAAATTTTGTTCGAATCACGTCGAATTGTCAAAAAGGGAATCTCCATTCGCAATTGCGTTATTATTGCGTGTTGTGGGTTCACACTTGAGTTCAAAGATTACAAAATGTATTGTGCTGTTTGAAATTTGTCAATTGTTTGATTCACTCGGGATCTGTCACCAATTATTATGTTTGCCAAATTGTTTATGCAAACGTTGTGGGCTATGCGAGATTTAAAATGGGATAGTATTTTAAAGGATGACCTGGCAGATGAATGGCACTTTACAGATTTGATGATACAAGTGACAAAGGACACTATAAACTCAGACAATTCGTTTTCTAAACAATTTGTTACTACCCACATAATTTATTTTAACTTGCACAAGTAAGTGCCACCAAGTAACTCTAAGAGTAATATACATTTCTCCAACGGGAAAACTTAGTCGATTCAATATTCTAATTTAAATGTTTTTATCAAGGCTAAAGAAAGCCTATACATATAAAGCAGTTTAAATATGGTCTTGCAACTGTAATCAAATTTTAGAAGCCATAACCATAAAAATTAATTAATTTAAATAATTAATGATTTTCTAATTGCATTTCATCTCCACTCAATCATTTAACACCACATTTGCAATAATGGGGAGAACATATAATGCTCAATTGCATTATTTCGCGGTTAAAAATTATAAATAAAATTATACAATTTAGACATGAGTATTCAGTCAGTTTAAATTACTGTTAAATTACACGAATGACTTAATTAGTTTATTGGCCTAGAGATTAATAAATTATAGTACACACGGTTGCCATCTGGAATATGTTAATAATATGTTGATACTAAACACAAATTTCAGGCCAAAGACATCAAGAGCACGAGAGAGTGAAAATTTAAACTAAATATCCGTTGAAATAATATATTTTTGTTATGTTAGTTATATTTATATATCATTTCCAATTTCCAGATTTTCTTTTTCACACTACTATATATTTACAATTCGGTGTTATTCCTATACTTTCCTTTGTTTGTTATACCGGAAAAAGAATTAAAAATTCATAAAACGCAAGCGCAAAATATTGCACATATCGTGAGTTTTTCTCTTGTGTTTTGAGGAAAATTATTTTGTATTGGTGAGAAAATTTTATATACCTAAAATCATATATTTGATGAATTATTGTAATGCTGTTGGTTTATTAAATGTTTTTGGTACTTGTTGATTTGAATCCATTCTCGAAAAATTGTGGAAAAAGCAGAAAAGTCGATCATAGCATTTTCATTTTTATTGTGTTGTCGTGTTTACATTTTATTTTTTATAAGAAAGTTAATTCCAGTTTTGGGGGATATTATACATAGCGCGCGGTTACACCATTTTACAATTTATGTTGACATTAAATATGAAAAGTAAATGGATTGGTATTTTCAAATTTTAATTGTATTGCGGGTTTTAAATTACTGTAGCAATTTGGTTTTATGTGATGAAAATAAATTTAAGTGGGTAATATGAAGATTGTATAAGTATATCAGATACCTGACAATATACATGATGTGTTAACTGTATGCTAATTGGTTCATTATAATTATTGAAGAAATATTTTAGGGTCGCAAATTTATAGTATGCAAAATTTTATGGTTGTTGACTGGCGGGAAGTTTACTAGATCATTTAATTGTGAACCGTGTTGATAATAAACATTTTATAGAGCTTTACAAGTAAATTTGAAAAGGATTTACATTTTTAATAATAAAATGTTTGTGAGTTTTATTGGAATTACTAATCTTATTTTAACTTAATTGTCGTTTGGATTTTAGTTAGTCTTTAAATGATCATTTTAATTCATACTCACTCCAGAAATAAAATTTTTTTAAAATCTAGAACATAATTAATGGTAAGTCTATTTAATTTTTGACTTATCAGTAACTTTTGACTACATATACAGCACTGGTTTCTTGCAGAAAAGTAAAATTCATTTAAGCCATCTTTAAGTCCAGCTTGTCTGAAGCTATATTGGTAAATGGTAAATCATGGAAACTGTGTAAAATAGACTTTTAAAAGTGAACTGTGAAAGAATTAGAATAAGATACGTTCCCTAAACCGATACTAGTAAAATCAAACACACAACTTTAACTGTGTTCGAAAAACTGAAGTTATTGTTACCCACCTTAAAACATAAACATATAACGCCTATAATTTGGTTGAAAAGGTATGGTAATAGAAGGTGTAGCGAGTTAATTGAAATCATAGATTATTTACCAAATTACTAAATTATAAAATTAAATTGAACATTTACATCAGCAAAATTGGAAGTTCTCCAAACAAATTGCTAAATTAGGTTTAGTCAAGAAACTGGAGTAAAGTAGACCTGAAGGAAGACCTAGAAAAAAATAGGAGGTAATTCGTTCATGAAACACGTGAAATCAAACAATCTAAAATACAAATTTTAAATGTGTACGAATTGTGTCAAAAATTTAAGTTATTCTTGAACAACCCTAAAACGAAAACACGGAATGACTAACATGTGGCTAAAAAGGTATGGTTATAGATGATGTAGAGGGTTGATTAGGTTTATTATTTATCAAATTAATCAAGTTAATATTTAAAAAAATTAGATAATTATAGATTAGGAAAATTATGAATGGGGAAATATTGGTTTGATTCACCAATTACTTACACAATTTAAATTTGGAAGTAACGAATTTTAAAAAATAGGGATAATGGAACTATAATAAACGGAATTTATACATTGTTTCAGAACACAATTTTGCAAATCGAAGATAAACTATTTGTAGCAAATGATTGTATTGAAATACAATTAATTATAATTTACAATATGAGATTTGGATCAGCAGAATTGGAAGCTTTCTTGAAGAACTCCTAACTTGAATTAAAGGCTTTAACTTTACTGCAGCGTCTGAGTTGATGCAACTGGCTATTTCATTAAACTATATTTTGTAAATGTTACAATTAATATTGAGCTAATATTATGCTACCGTTTATGTCACTAGAATCTCAGAATGAATTTACTAATCTTTGTTCAACACCAATTTAATGTACAAGTGCAGTATGTAACGGATAGTAGTGCACGTCCCTGTTTCTTTTTATAAAAACGAAAGAATCTATCAGTAACGATTTAAGATTATCCAAAGTCATCGTTGAATTGATTTTCAACTGTGTAACCCCAAATTTCAGCATTTCTGTATATTTTAGTTCGAGCTATAAAAGCTTACTTGTATCACATTATCTCGTTTTGGAAATAAAAATGTATATTAAGACCATATTAACCTGCCTCTTTTTTACACTCTACTATTGCTAACTATAGTCATGTGCCATTTAGTAAATATTTATGACATCATTCTGTCATGATATATAATGAGATACAAATTGCTAAATATAATAAATTAAAACTATAAATATAATAAATATAGTTACTATAGTAAGTTCACTTACCGTAACCGAAAAGAACTAACCTACTTGACTGGCATATTATAAAACTAATATCGCAAAATTGTGAGACTAGTCGAGCATATAATTATACGGGCGGTTGATGTTTATAATAAATTTATGTATATATATATATATATATATATATATATATATATATATATATATATATATATATATATACATATATATATATATATATATATATATATATATATATATATATATATATATATATATATATATATATATATATATATATATACATCGTTCAAGCATTAAAGTTATGTTCAAGGATATCGAAACAAAATTGTAAATTGATAAAGGACAAAAATATTCGTCAATCCGCACAGGGACACGTCTTAAAAATATAAAACATTTTTTTTTCTTTAAATTAACGTAATTATGTTATCATGATCTATGTATCTCCCCTTATGTTGTACGTCTTTACATAATATATTTTACATACTTTTTTGTGTATTAAAAAATGTATCACTTGCATTCACAATGATGTATTGACTTGTAGCATGATATGGCGTATGTACAAAATAAAATTACTACGCTACTGTTTTCGTTTACACGAAATTACATATTTATGCTGTGCTCGAAAATGAAAATAATTCTCTCTTGAATTTATTTATTCTCGCGCTAACAACATGTATGCATGTGTATATGAATACTGTACATACTATGTATACAGTTATTTATGCTACACGAACTGAATGTGATGCTGGAAATATATTTCCTTTTTTTGCTTTTGAATTCATTTCCTAGTCGATACGTTATTGAATCACCGACACCACTACTACTACTACTACTACCTGCTGCGTACGTATTTAAATGTTCTCAGAGTTTTTCCAAATATATATATGTGTGTACACATATATTTTTCCGAAAAAAAGAAACTCTCACTGTATGTGTGTGCGTGTTTATATATAAAGCAGCTAGATATTTCCCTTTAAATTAAAATTATGAAAAAAGAAAATTAAAAGTAACAAAAAAAAAAAAAAAACAAAACAAAAATAAAATAAAATAAAATTTTCCACTTTAGTTTACATTGTGTAGTGCAACCATCAACTCTCAAACGATTTTATGTGCGTTGTTTCATTCAATTCGTCGCTATCGCTATAGTATAGCGCAAATTTAATTATTTTCAAGTGTTTTATGATTTACAACTTAAATATTTTGGGTGACTTAATTTTAATCGGCTTACATAAATTTATAAAATTAAAATTACATTAATTTTTTAAAAATAATTACTTTATTATATTAAGTGTTGACATGTAACATGGTTTGTTTATAAACAAAGCATAAACCGCGGCGGCGATATAAATCATATGTATATAGTGAATTCAAGACAAATTAAATTAATTTTTCTAAAAAAGTGATTAACACTTCTTCGAATGCATCTAGCACAAAGATGCATAAATAATAGTTTGTTGTTTACGTTATTTAATTACAAGTAATAAGTGATAGTAAATATAATTGTGGATTGAAAAGTGTATTAGTGTGCATATATATATGCAGTTTTTCTTTTTTCTTTATGTAAAATGAGATTTTCTTAACGAATCCAAGATTACGATGTATTAGATGTAATCGATACATATTTTAGTAATTATTGTTATAAAAAAAATTATTAATTGTGGTGTGAGGAGAAGGTAATTTGATATAATTACACTACATTTTTTTTTCAAAATGTATGTTAACTTTCAGTATATACAGTAGGCTAATACCGATAGATGTATATGGGTCATATACCTTAAGTGCAAATTAATTTTATTTTTGTGATTTACCAAACGCAGGTTTACCTAAAATTTCGGAGATACATATATACGTACACGATAATCAATAATTTTTAAGGTAAGCATTACAATTTATGTATATAATATGTATATTGTTATGATATCCAAGCATAAAATCCTCTTTTTATGCCTGGAAAATATTTGTATATGTCTATTGGAGAAAATGTGTATACAGTTAAACATATGACGTATATTAGTACATGATGCGATTTTCTCGTTTTTTATTAATGATTTTGTCATATTATGTACGTGATATGTAGTTGATGGGAAAATCTAGTGCTCAACATACTATATATATATATATATATATATATATATATATATATATATATATATATATATATATATATATATATATATATATATATATAAGTGGAACAGTTGGAAATGTTCCAAAATTTATAAAAATGTTCGAAAATTTATTAAAATTTATGTAAAATGTCGGTAACTTTTGTACCGGAAAGTTAGTTGACCCATTTGAAATCGGTTAAAGTTCGTTGAAATATAAAATTGCTTTACTATTTTAAGCATTGGGATGAAGTATATTTTGACGGAAATCTAATAAATTTCAAACTAAATCTAATTAAGTTCAATAGGTCAGTATATAAATTTAATAAAGTTCAGCTCAGTTTAATGAAATACAAGATTTATGGCCCGTATATGATGACTATAAGTACACAACCAACATCTTATGTATTCGTGGAATTTATGGATGAGTCTTTATTTATGCCTATGCTCTCGCCGGTTGCTACCATGGCTTTGAATTGTATTCTCGATATAACTTGCTCTACTTGTTATATCCGTTCTTCGGATTTACAACTTAGCTGTCACAATGATGCGATTCAAAACCTCGATTTGAACATTTTTTATGGTATTCTGGTTATTATTGTTTATTTAGAAGCAAACCAGCGTTTCTAAAAATCTGTGGAAACTTGATTTAAGAAATGATTTCCGAAAAGTGGAAAATTGGAAACTATTGGTTTGAAATAAATTATTGAAATGAAAATGGAATAGAATCGTTTTACTAAAAAGGTACAGGAATATATTGAATATATTGCGGTGAGTGTCAATTCGCTCTTTATTTTGCCTTGCCATTATGTCTTCGTAAAAAGCACGGTTTTCATTACATTTTGGTACAAAAAGGTTTTCTAAAATATTTTCGATACCTGTTCTGAATTAGCTTAAGCTACAACAATGCCAGAATTGTAAAAAGGTTTTTCTTTTAGGGGTATCTATCGCATAAATCTTTATTGCACAAATGTGTTGGTAAATAAAAATGTCAAAAGTTTGTTTTACTATATATAAAATATCTCATCGTAACAAAATTTTAATTTACACAATTGTGTAACCCTTTGGAAGTGTGGTATCAACCAGCTGACACAAACGTGTAGGTATGAATTGTTTTTTTTTTAAATCGAATGGGTGGTATAATCTAGACTGTCAAAATTTATGTGGTAAAATAATATTTAATTGTATAGTTTTGTAGCCTAACAAGTGACTACTTACACAAATGTGTCAGTTGGCTTTCAAATATGATTACTTGTGATCCGAGCGAATTGTTTTGAAATACATACACAAACGTGTAAGTTGGTTTTAATTTCATCTATAAACAACTTGCAACATCTCTTACTAGAACAATCAAAATTTACTTACACATTTGTGTAGGCAGATAAAGGGATATAAAAATATAGTATACGTATTATAAAGAGATGATTTTTTTAGAATAGTTTTATTCATTTTGTGACCAATTTTTCAAACTGCGCTTCGCAATTGCCGAGTATCTTTCAGACATAATTTGATGAATTTTGACAGATCCGGTCAGAATATTCGTAATTAATCTTCTTTTTTTAATGAAATTTAATCGATTCTGAAAATTTAAGGGAGCATTTAAATTAGCTCACTTTTAATTAGATCTTTTGTCTTTTTTATATTAATTAGATGTACTATTTTGTGTTTGAACTCGATTTGCATTTGTCTTTGAAACATTGAAAATTTTTACCACTTTAATTAAAATATTTTGAATATTTTAAATGCAAACTGAATATACTTACCATTCTCTTGTGCTTTTTTAATTTGTTGACCATTTTCAATATGCAATTACTTAAACTTTGTGGCTTTCATCATGTCTTTATATATTTCCCTTTTTATGTGGGAGTAATCTTAATCTTAAGAAACATTTTATTAAGCATTTGTCTGACACCGGCAAAACGGGACATTTAAAGGGAACTTGAAAATGATTGAAATAGTTTCGTTTTCGGAACAACATGTTTTGTCCAGGACAAACTAAGGCGTAATTTTTGGGAACATCCATTGATCGTCCTTGTCTGAAAAGGACTATTTTCACCAAGTTATTGAAAAAAAATTCAAAATAGGTAATTTAGTGTTCTACACCAATATGTGATTAAACTAAAAATTACACTATCATTTCCTTGTTGATCACTTAATAATTATGTTTAGGGCTAGTAAAATAAGCAATCTATGAGGATTTTTATTGTTTTTTGAGTTATACATTTTTAACTTCTACTATTTATGTTAAGGTGGTGCAAATGAGTTTTTAACTTTTTGCATTGATATATTTAAGATTAAAGCATTAATACAAGCATGAATTAAAAATCTGACTATAGCTTTTAGAAACAATATTGAATTTGACTGTAAATTTTTGCAAATAATTGCTTCCAATTTTATTTTATCATGATTGTTAACATTATATTCTTAATGTAAATTTTTAAACTTTTGGCATTGTTGATGTTCAATCGAATTTGATTAAAAAAAGTTTACACTCTAAATAATTTTATTCATAACAATCATCTAGCGATCAATCAAAGTGAGCTGAACGAATAACACCGTGCTGCTTTTTTATTGAAGAGGAACATAAAATTATAAATTATTAAAATTTTTTTTGTTTAAAGTAATTACAAATTTAAATACGGTTTTATCTCTCAAGAGGAATTAATGTGATTTCTCTGAATTTTATAAATTCAAATCTAATAAATCACAAAGATTAGATTCAATTGAAAGTGTTCACGTCAAAATCATAACTAAAATTCGGTTCCTAGCCCAGGAGCAAATTGTTCCTAAATAAGTCACTCAACAAATCACAAAGTATTGCGTCTCACTAAATATAACTAAATTAGCCTTAATCATTAATCATCTGTTGGAGTCACTATTCTAGATGTATAAAAGGCATTTGGCAATGTCTGGCTTAATACTCTTTTATTAAAACTCAAGTTATGTAATACTCCTTTTTTTCTAATGAAAATCATCTAATCTTATCTAAACGGACGACAATTTTCTGTGAAAATTGGTAACGATTAATCTGAGGTTTATCGTTTTTCAGAAAATGTCTCTCAAGGGAGTATCTTAAACATGTCTGCAAATTCAAATCTCGTTTTAAATATCTGCATTGAAAATATCGTTGAATGTATCCGTTTTAATTTCAAATCTTTAACTATACGACTGATATTATTATTGATTACATGATGAACTCTATATTAGAGTTCAGTTTGGCACAAAGCCTAGGGATAACTTCTAATAATGCAACTTCTTTTATTTAGATCGGTTCTTATTTGCTGATTTGGGTTAGTAAGGCAACAGTAATATGATGTTCTCCGTTTGACTGAAATTAAAAGTTGGGCAAACTTTTATTAACTTTTAAAAAATTATGATATTGAGATACATAATTATTTAAAACAAATTTAGTATATCTACTATTAGTGTAATTAGTGGCTGAAGAATCAAAAGATAATCCGAATATTGTAATATGAAGCTCATTAGATAAGTATATCAATAATATAATAATACAAGTTTTAAAAATATAATCAAAAGAGAAATCTGTAATTTCCAGTGTTTTTAAGTTATTGCCAAAACAACTTTTTCAATTTTCTCAAAAACATGATTTTCTTTTGATTGTGTTTTTAACAAATATATTCGCATAAACATAGCAAAAAACTGAAGGAGTATTATTTTTTATTTTCTTGCAAAATTTTTATTCTGAATTTAGAATATCAAATTTAGAAAAACAAATTAAAAAAAATTATAGAAAATCTGAGTTCGAATTCTACAATTTAAATGTTGATTCTTTTAATGAGTAAGTGAAGAACATAAGCAAACGGTAATAGGTATCACAATGATGATGATTATAATTCCAGTTGATTCAGATTCTTTCCTAATGGAATGCGGTTATTAATGGAAAACCCACATTACCGAGACGCGAAAATTCATCAATATTATGCAATGAACCTCTACATAGGAGTATTTGGGTTAACAATTGCTCTTGATAATACAAGAAATCTAAAATTTAAAATTGCAATTTATGAAAGGGACTGTTTGATTCCAATATATTTTAGTTGGTACCTCTGAGAATAATTTTTGATGAAGTATTGTCTTCTATGCATAGTTATGTATATATAAGAAGCGCCACATTTAACACTTTACACAAAAAAAATCGTTATTAAAAATTATTCCAAATGTCAATCACTTGTACGAAAAATCAAATCTCTGACCTCCAATTTCTATTAACCACAGTAAATATTACAAAATACCGCACATCTGCCGAGATTAATACTATTATAAATCAAAATTGACCTAGCACGTGTTTATGATTATTTAAATAAAAAAATTAAAATACAAACTACTTTACTCTATGCACACGTGCTTCGGCTTAATCACACTATTTCAACATAACAAAACATAACATTCCAAAATATTTGACATCATCGCTCCTATAAATACGTATAGTGTACATATTATATATATATATTAAATCTACTCCCCATCTATTCGCGTCTAGATAATATTTTGAATTCGTATATACAATCAACAATAAATCTACAGCTGGTAAGTTAATCAAAAATAAAATCAGCTAATTCGATTTTGTTATTTTATAAGAGAAAAAAATCAAAAAGAAAGCTACATTTTTATTTAAGAAAATAGAATTTTCCTTATAAATCTAAATAAAAATAAGCAGATGAGTCTGTAGAACGTATGCCTAGAAATTGTATTCACATTTGCAGTTAAAAAACGACGTCATCGCGAAAAATAGGAAATTATACGTGAAAATTTTCTTTATATTCTTTAAATATAATTTAGTTGTATTCGCGAATATGAAAATAATAAAATTTTATTTTTAATTTATAATCGAATTCAAAATTGTAATTTCATTTTAACATGCTGGCTACCAGTGTGGAATTTTTATATTTTATATACATAAAAAAACGAGCAATTGGTGCAGTGGTTAAAGCTGCGGTGTTTAGGACGGAAGGTACCGGGTTCGAATTCCAACGGGGGAGGGTTACAAAAGGGATTTTTCATCACCTGATTACGATCGGTGATGACGAAGAACACAACTATGACCCCCTGTTGGAGTGCAGAAACCATGGGCCGAACCATCGTCCATGTCAGTACAGGCTGACTGGAGCAATGCAATGTGCAGATGGATTTAAATTCGAACCTGTATTCGTGCGTTCTCGATTTGGTTGGAGTGACCATGTTGATTCCAACCATTTTTACTCTCTAAACAGTGTTGTACTTGGTTATAACTTTGTTGTACTTGGTTATAATTTTATCTAAATTTCTTTTCAGGAATTGGAAAATCCTGGAATGCGGTTTGGTTTCTACGATTTTCCCTAATAAGATGCAACTAAGATCCCAAGATTTCGATGTGAAATGTATTTTGCGTATCGCTTTAAAATTAAAGAATTTCAATTCAAATTTAAAATTGATCAGAAAATAAATATTCATCTGGAACATACACCACACCCTGTACTTTATCTGTTCTAGATAGGTTATAAATATGTAAAATCATCCAGTAGCATAGTTTAGATTCCAAAGGTTGCAAAAAATTAAGGTTATATTTTTAAAAAAATGTTATTACAGTTTTCATAGACTGAAATAATCTGAATTTACATTACAATATTGACCATATCAACAAAGGAGCTCTTTTGGATCCGATATCGTGCTTGCTCTTTTTATTGTTCTACACAAGAAATGTTTAGTCATTCTTTAGCAAGAGAAGCCAATTTTACCAACAGTGAATTCTGCGTTTTCTAAATGGTGGCTCTTCTGTCAAATGTCGCTGCACCATTATTGGAAGACTAAGGCGACGATGTAACCAATAGCCAGATTTTGTTTTCGTGATTGAAAATAATTTGGTAATTTCCATTATCTTCATACAAAGTGTAAATGGTTACCACTATTTTAGTTCTGGTACTGTACATTTTATTTGCGTTTCAGACTTATTGATTTTAAAAGAAAAGTAAAATTGAATCGGGGACAAAACAATGCCTTTGTGGGGACAAAACAATGCCAAAACAACACTTCATTGTGGCTGAATTATTGGCATATTATGATATTTCAAAGCCAACTACAATATCGTCGACTTCAAAAATTAATCTTTAAGAATAGTGAAAGCACTGTCAACTTTTTACAAAATTGAA
Source organism: Tipula confusa (assembly GCA_963556175.1). Taxonomy (NCBI): domain Eukaryota; kingdom Metazoa; phylum Arthropoda; class Insecta; order Diptera; family Tipulidae; genus Tipula; species Tipula confusa. The sequence continues at coordinate 230,700,658 of OY744475.1, forward strand.
ATTTATTTTAAATAAAAACCTGTTAAATATAGCTGGGAGCCACTATGTTAATAAATATTTTATTTGATTTATAAATTAAACACGAATCACGCATAAAAATAAGAATAATATTATTAAACAATGGATACTAAATCGGATCGAATGCTGGGATCGCGATTTGTTTGGGAAAGATGAAAATTGTTTATTTTGTGTGGAAAAATAAAATTTCACTTGTGTTTGTTTTTCATATTACATTCTACCTAACGTTCAACATTATTTTAACAGCTGGACTTAAATTCGGTGTCTAAGCAATTATTTAGTCTTTATTGTTTTCTAAAATTAATTGTTCGCCATATTTGATTAGAATTATTAGAGAAGTAATATTTTATTGTAATCATATCAACCGGAAATTAATTAGTTAACAATAGAGTCTATATAATGTATTTATGTGTAAATTATGTTTTCATGAAAAGTTATGTGTGCGCGGTTTTGTTTCCGTTTTTATTGGTACAATTCAATTATAGCAGTTAAAGCAAGGTGTATTATTGATTTATTAGTAGCGACTATATAAATATACTCGTATAATATATAAGATTTATGGGATTTATTTATAAATTTATAATTTATTGCCAAGAAAGTATATTTAGTTTTCTTATCAAATAATAAACTGTTGTAAACATAATATAACCGAGTCTAGACTTATATTTCGTTATATAAAAATAACAAAAACTATTATATAATTGGTTTACAGTACTATACTCTAAATAATAATAGCGGATATAATATATAGTAATTATGAGCCAAATATAGGTACATAATATATGGATTGTTTGCAGTGAGCACATCGATTATAAATATCCATGTAAAATTTTCTTTGGAAAATTTATTGCCAATGACATAAACCATTTTTAATGGTCTATGGCCACCCAGTATTTAATTTTTTATTTATATTTATTTTAGATAAATTGAACCGTGTATATGATCGTCATAATCCACGCGTTATTTGTTAGTCTATATAGACTAAATCGTAAACATCAACATTATTTATTGGCCTAATTTCGCATTTCTTTGATATCAATTATTTTTCATGTGTACGCTCTATTTTCTAAATTAACAAGCAACATGTTTTATATAAACATGATTTTAGTGTAGAACCAATGAAAATTACGTAATACAAACGAAAACGTGTAGTTAATAGGATTATTAGCTACACGCATTCATTCAATCAAAATATATGTGTGCATGTACTTTGCAAAAGAAAATTACATAATGTCTCATTCCCAAGGTGTTTTATTATTGGTGTGGGAAATGCAGATTCGGTTTTATTTTATTTTTTACACATATGTCCACTTTACAGAAATTTAAACATGCGTAGTGTACTAATTTTTGTTTGTATTTTATTTTTACTGTCTTTCGGAGAATCCCTGTGAAAGCATTTCAATATTTTAATTTACCATTTCGGGGAATTCCGAAATTACATCGGACTGCAAATTACATGATCTAATGTAAGTACAAGTTTATTTGATAAGTACATATCACGAGGCGTTTCCATGCCGGTAAACATTTTTAAAATTTTTCATCGCCCAAAAAACTAAAGAATGATGAATTATCACAAAGACCACAAAGACCGGTTTAATCTCATGTAAATATTAATTTTTCTTGCGACACTTTTAGTCGGAGCAAACGCTGCTAACATTACCAAACTATTATTTAATATTACTGTTAAACTGGAATGGCATTTTAAACGGAATATTTCCAAAAAAGCATTGCTTATTATATTGACAACCTATTAAAGAGGTTATAGTGTTTACCAAGAAGTACAAAAATAGTAGATTTTTCTCCTTTAAGGGAAAAAGCATGGACAAGTCGCAGCTCGAGTTACGTTTTTTTGATAGATCAAGAAATTGATGTCATGCTAATATCCGAAAGGCATAACACCAGCAGAAGTTGCAGAAACTATCCTCATGAAACAGCATGCTGGCACAGCACTTATGTATAATCAAAACAAAAATAAACACCAGGAGAATTAAACACCTTCCAGAAGACCTTTTTTGGAAGGTGAAACAAGTACAAAAGGAGCTGACCAGTCGTAATGAAAAGTGGAGAGGTTTCGTTTCGTAAATTGGCTAGAATGAATCATCAAGCTTCGATGGTTAACCAAGAATTAAAAGAATTTGGTCTAAGAAAAATCCAAGATGATGACGGCATAAAAACTTTATACCTTTTGAGGTTTCCAGTAACTTCAGTTAAAATTTATTTCAGTTAAAAATAAAATTTCCTAAAACTGTTATTAACTTACCAAGTGAAAGTTTTTATCAAAAATGTCTAAAATTTTCGCTCCATCGGAATGGCTTTCGCCAGTATATATCGTCCGTAAAATAATATTTAAAAACTTCGGCTACAGAACATATTATAGGATATTGGGTTACCATTAAAATTCAAATAAAAGTGTGGTATGCTCCGGAATAAATTGGCTTACAATTGCCATCCGTAAGAATACCTGAATACCGTAAGATTTAATAAGGTATTTTTTTTTTAAATATTGATCAGCCAGTGGATTTAAAGTCCTTTGACAGCTTAATTTTAATCAATACTTTACATTTACATAATCCATTCAACCCAAGCACACACAGGTACTTATTTAAATTCGAACTCGGTATCTCCCGCTCTAAGCTACACAGCTCTAACCACTGCGCCACCTCATCAGACGCATTATGGAGAAATCATATCCAGCTGTGATTTACACTAAAGTCAAACAGTATAGAAAAAGGTTAACCTTTATTACGCCATAGAAATGGAAAGACCAACTATAAAAATTAACCGAAATTAGAGCTCCGTGGAGCGCTCTTAGAGATTGCACACAAGGTGCCAATAGAGGTTTACGCTTAGACGTGATCAGAGTGCCGGCAATAAGGTAATTTGAAACATAATTAGAAAGCAGCATAATTACCTGAAGTTAAAGAAACAAGAAACTACGCAAAACAATTTGTGGGTTTGTCCTAGAGTCATAACTAAGAAACGATGTCCGCTTTCAGAAACAGAAATAAATGAACTAAGCTGTTCAAAGTATGTTTATTAACGAACATCATACTAAAGTCCTAAGCATAGTAAAATAATAAGCACAAAAAAACTTTATATCACAACATAGGGACACCCAAGGTTCCACAGCCATCTAGACACCTCTCTTCCTATATCATTTTTATCATATGTAAGAGGTTGAACACTAATAACTCAACGAATATAAAAAAATATTGACTAACCTTCGTGGTTTACCACTGTGACCTTGAAGAACACTAAATCTTGATACATAATTGTGGAATAACAGAATGGCAATGGTGTAGATATATCAGAAATACAGAGTGCTACAGCCAGCGAGAAAAACGTTCGACTCAAGTAAATATATTTACGTACATCTATAATAACACTGAGAACCCTTGATAGTCCTACCGCTACGGTATCTATATGGATATGTTCGAATATATCATTGATCGTATGACAAAAGTAACCCAAATGACGGCCGTCAATGTCTAGCAGGATACAATTGATTTTTTACTTAAAAGTAACTTTAAGAGTTTAAGTATTAAGTGATTATAGTAAGTGAATCAATTTGAAAGTTTTGCAAAAAAAAACATTCCCCAAAGAATGTCTTACCACGTTCGTCGGTTACACCGTACATATATAGAGTTGTCATATGGAATAAACATTATGCAATATAATTTATGTTCTACTACAATATTTATCTTGATGTCATAATTTAACATTTTCTTCAAATTAAAAAAAAAAAAAATTATTTAAATTTATAAATTTTTGAGATAACTATAGCTTTTTTAAAAAACTATCTACGCTTATTTAAAAATATTTATGTTATATATATATATATATATATATATATATATATATATATATATATATATATATATATATATATATATATCGTACAAAAATGATAAATTCCATATGGCACTCTTTGGAATGAAAATATTTTCTTCTCTTAATGTGTGTGATTTATCTCTTTTATTATAGTGTTTTGATACGAGTTATTAATGGGAATCTAAAATAAATAGAAAATCTGTCCAAGAATTTTCATAACTTGTTTATACTATATGTGTTTTGTGTGTCGTGCATAACAGATGGACAATGATATGAATGATTGAATCAATCATCTGGTCGCTTCCTATTTCATGTAACATCAAATTATGGTTTTATAGTTTTACTTGGTCAACATGCTTATATAAATTTGTACACATGAGATGCATGTTGCATACTTTATTCGGATTCAGAAAAACAAAATATATAATTTTGGATTTATGCCAGTGACACACATATTGATTTACAACTGACAAATTTATTAAAATGCAACAGAAAAATTAAATTTTTTCAAGCACATACTTAAGCAGATAAATTAAATCATGTATCCACATTTACTCTAGTGACGAGGCTCAACGCAATGAGTCAGTACAAATGCAATTATTTACGTATGTACATACATAGACCTCGTAATCGAATTGTCGCCAGAATTACGATTTTATCATTGTAGACAATAATTAAATGGAATATCCCATCAAACAATAATAATTGTCTTTTACTTTAATATTGAAATATACATTTATTATGTGTCCCTTATTGACGGTAGGCAAAATGCATAAACCGCACACACCTACAGCACGGAGTAAATAAACAAAGAAAAAAATGGGCACAGCTCGTATACAGGATGTCGTTCTAAATAAAAATAGAATTACAAGGGATACACAAATGAAATTATCGATACATATAGAAATTGTGTTTGACACAAAATAAAAATATCCTTGTGCCCGACTCCTTCCACTTCATATGTTTTTATATTTTATTAGTTCATATATATATACAATATAACAACATATAACTACATGGATGCGTGCTAAAAGGGTCACTGCACGGAAAATGGATTGGAAATTATAACAACAACAAATAAAAATAAAAATTTCCCTCCATTTATTTTTATAATTTTAACATCCTTTTTTACGTTTTTACGTACATATACGAGGTATACAAGAAAGGTATAATATATAATACCTTTTAGACACACAGGTGGTTACCACGGAGATAATTATACACTCATTCATATTACTTAAAATGTCTGTAAAATAGTTATGTGAAAATTATGAAAATTAAATGGAATATAGTTCTCATTTAGTTTTACATTACAACAAAAAAAAAAAAAAAAAAAAAAAAAAATTGGAACATAATTTCTACTATAAGCATTGTTCCATTTTAAGCTTTTCTATAGAGTCAGAAATATACGGAAACTTTTGTGGGTTAAATTATTTAGTGAAATTTGGCTTTCTAATTCAAATTTTAGGAATTTTTCTGTATAATAAATCAAACTATGTGTGGAACATGTCTTAAATTGTGAAATTTAAAATAATAATATAATACCAACCATATGCGCACATACGATACTTGTAATTTCGTACAATACTGCATGCGTTTTTGTATAACAATAAACTACATAAATTATGTGGATCTTGTTTTGTCCAAAATTTGACCATTGCTAATAAAAAATAACGTCTGCAGGAATCATTCTCTATAGTACCGCTGACACGAGATACATTCAGAAAGTATCTTTTACAAAATTATTATCTACATAAATTGTCATATTTGATGTTTTTTTTTTGATAGATCATTATAGGCGACAATTTTGTTATTTAGTAAAACAAAATGAAATTTTAGTATTACATATAAAGATAAAATTGTGGAACATGTTTTAATCTACGAAAAACTAACTTCCAAACTTTATGGCAATATAATATTTACCAAAGATTTCGTGATACTTGATTGATTTTATACAGTATCAAAACATACATGTAGTTTGTGGAACACGTTGAACAAAATAAAATATTGAAAATATAAGCAAAAAGATCTCCCACAAGTGTCGATACTACAGCAAATGTAAAATTCGATAATCTTTTTCATTTGATTACAAACGTTTCATTAACTGTTTTTTTATATTTTAACGTAACATCTTATTTGTGGAACATGTTGGTTGAAATAAAAATACTTTACAAAATAAAGCATTTTAATAATTTTTATTTTAATAAATAAAATTTATGAAAATAACTATATTACATTAAGGTGTTAGTTGTGGAACATAATATGTTTGTTTTGTAAATTTAAAATAATATATTAAGTTATATATTTTATTTTAAAGGTAAAGGAAAATTATTTTTGCCTTTATAATTAAATGCGTTATTTGACCCAATTATGTCAAAAGAACAACCTGGATAGGAATGATAAAAAAATTCTGTTGGCTTTATTTATAGAAAACCATGGAATCTATGTAAAGGCTTAAAATATTTTAAAGAAACTCAATGAACAGAAAATATTTATGGATTATACCTTTGGTAACGTTACCAAACGTGTGTAGTATAATATGTCAACGTCTATGGATTCAGCAAGTACAATAAACATAGTATTTTTATAGTAGACATATTTTTAATCATAAATAATACAAAAACTTGAAGGATTTGTATTTTTTTAATCTCAAAAATATATAAATATTCACCTTCCGGTTACATTTCTTTGCCAGTTCCATTTTGTTTTTATAATTACGAAAGAGTTTTAGTATTTTTACTCCCGCGTGGTTTTGGCAAATGTAATGAACTGTACAAAATATTTACGACAAATTTAACTCATATTTTATTTTCTTAAATCGTATTTTATTACAAAAAAATTGTATATATGTACAATTATTTCGTGGCTCTGTGCTAAATATATGTATGTGATATGTTTTTATGTGTCATTCTTGGAAAATATTTTTGTGTACACTCAGCTATTTTTATTTAACTACAATAATAAAACTAGAATAAGATGTACATATGCTACCAACAAGTGTCATGATTTTATATGAAACATGTGTGGAGAAAAGAAAATTTTTTGGTTTTTAGATCTATTTTATACCTATACATGACTGATTGATTGGAATGTACGGCAAAGGATGAACCAGGAACTCCCGGAATGCCGGGCACCACTTTACACCCGTGTAACATATAACAAAACCAAAGGAGTGGGTGAAATGTTAGTTATGACAGACTCGTCCCGATTACTGACACGTATGCGATCGATAGTTAGTGTTGTTTTGTGGTGTAAAAAAAGGAAAGGTATGTCAGTTATGACAGAATTGGTCCGGTTTCCCAGTAGCTAATATTCAAACTACTGTTAGCACAAGACAATCACATTTATAAAGAACTGCCCTGCATCCTGTCATCTCGTATCAGCAACTCTAGTATGTCACCATTCAAGTGCAATCTGGAAAGGTTCCTATAATATTATAATAATATAATAATATAATAATATAATAATATAATAATATAATAATATAATAATATAATAATATAATAATATAATAATATAATAATATAATAATATAATAATATAATAATATAATAATATAATAATATAATAATATAATAATATAATAATATAATAATATAATAATATAATAATATAATAATATAATAATATAATAATATAATAATATAATAATATAATAATATAATAATATAATAATATAATAATATAATAATATAATAATATAATAATATAATAATATAATAATATAATAATATAATAATATAATAATATAATAATATAATAATATAATAATATAATAATATAATAATATAATAATATAATAATATAATAATATAATAATATAATAATATAATAATATAATAATATAATAATATAATAATATAATAATATAATAATATAATAATATAATAATATAATAATATAATAATATAATAATATAATAATATAATAATATAATAATATAATAATATAATAATATAATAATATAATAATATAATAATATAATAATATAATAATATAATAATATAATAATATAATAATATAATAATATAATAATATAATAATATAATAATATAATAATATAATAATATAATAATATAATAATATAATAATATAATAATATAATAATATAATAATATAATAATATAATAATATAATAATATAATAATATAATAATATAATAATATAATAATATAATAATATAATAATATAATAATATAATAATATAATAATATAATAATATAATAATATAATAATATAATAATATAATAATATAATAATATAATAATATAATAATATAATAATATAATAATATAATAATATAATAATATAATAATATAATAATATAATAATATAATAATATAATAATATAATAATATAATAATATAATAATATAATAATATAATAATATAATAATATAATAATATAATAATATAATAATATAATAATATAATAATATAATAATATAATAATATAATAATATAATAATATAATAATATAATAATATAATAAGCCTCTCTGATCTAATAAGTAGTTTTTATTTAGTCTATGCCAAAAAAATATTTATCATAGAAGACTACCAAATGTACAGTTCCAATATGTTTTATACCCAAAATATTACAGACGATAATCACTAACCTGAACACTCATCATTGATTTTAATTTTCTGCAAAATTGGTATGTTTCTAAAACTAACACTCTGCATATATCGTTAAATATGTGATATATTGAAGGGTTACACCTACATACAAAGCGAATTAATAACCCCCTAGAGATGTATAACGTATTTAGTAATAATGATTTTTTTCGGCGTTCAATTGTAAGTGTTCAAAATACTCCCTCAAAAATCGACAACACTAAATATTAATTGCGAGCAAACTACTGTTGATTTTGAAAGTATTGAATGGTCAGCTGTATTCTAATCAACTTAAACATCTGTTTAAAATGACACTGTTGATAGCACAATGATATAAAATATATTGATCCTGCAAAACCTATATGAAAAACGAATTCGATCCTGTCTTTTGTTTCGAAACTCTCTAATTTAAATAACTCGGAGTATAACAAACAAATTCGTTTCGGGACAATACAAATACGTATTGCAGGAGAAATGAACCTCAAATACATACACAATATTATTATATACGTATTTGTATATGAACATGTCGAAATTATATTTTTTGAAGGGATAGATTTATAGGAATATGGAAATTCTGTATTTGTTTGGTATTCGAATTTTTATGCGATTTTAAATTCGGCGTGTGGTATATTGTTAAACGCAATAAAATGTTTTTACGTATTTTTTGGTAAAATATCATTAGGGTTGATAAATTATTGTAAGGGTATAGTTTAAAGATAAATTTCTTTATATCTCTGAATTGAGCGAAGTATATACGTTTTTACCGTGCTTCAGGATTAGATAACCCTAATTCATTGTAAAGTGGTTATTGATGATAAAAGAAGCCTATCTTAATAATCTTAGTACTTTAGGTATGATATTTTTAAATGACACTTTAAAATGCAAATCGATATATTTTAATCCAGATATTCAGTAGATCTCTTAATTAATTAATATTTTATTTATTTAAGTGCAAATAAACTTTATGTATTTAAAATAGTGCAATTATATTTAAAAATAGTATTGCGTTACTCGTATAATATGTTGAAAATTTAGGTATTAAAATTTAAGAAAATTTAGACACTCTTTTTAGTCACGGTAGAGTTACGACCCCATTTTATCGCTCATCACATTTCAATTATAGAAAAGGTAAATAAAAAATTAATTTAAATAATGCCATTTTCAAAACTCATTACAATAAATTAATTTTGTATCCAGAAATATATATACGAAGCTGCAGTAAAACGCTGTATTATTTTCATTTGTGGTTGAATTATTTTAAAGTAAACTCAAAATGGTCAAAAGTCACTTATATTCGATATGGTCTCTTTTTGCTTTAAATATGGTCTTGATTGAGTTTGTGTGAAAAGGAATTGCACCTTACACGAATGTGAACCTTCGGAATGCGCTGCATAGTTGTATAGTTATTATATTTATAGGCGGTTTTCATTCAAAGTTAGTACTTAAAGGCATTCCAATGGCCTACAAGTTGGAAAATATTTTTTTATCGAATGATTATGTTCGCATAGTTAAATTTTGGAGCTCATATTGCCAAGCTATTCAGAATCAAATAAAATCGTATATTAGAGAGTTATACATTTTACGTGAATTGTGTCCCATATCTCTATTAAAATCTATTTATTTTGCTTTAATAAATTCTAGATTTGACTGTGGGCTGGCTCTTTTGAGTGGAACGGTGTACGAAACATTAAAAAAAATTAACAGTAGCTCAAAAATACATAATACGAATCATATAAGAAAACCATCCCGAGAACATACCTTTTCTTTATTCGTTGGGCGTCAAATTCTACCACCGACTTAATCATAATTTTATAAAGTACTTAAAGTTTTTTATAAAAGAGGGCGTTATGAGAGAGTTAAGCCTATTGAAAGGTATAATCTTCGACTAAACAATCACTGCACTATGAACTTCACAAGGAAAGAAATTGGTACTTGCTTCGATGCCCGTTATATCCAGATATGGAGATAAACGTGCCCTGGGACTTTGAAACCAATAAATTCAAAATCGCTGCAATATTTTTCTCCGTTTGCTAGTCTCACTTTAATCTCTTCCACGTGTGTCGCCAAAATTTATATTCTTGATAAATGTAAGAATTTCCGTCATATAACCTGTTGTGTGCACTTTTTTTTTTTTTAATACAATTTTCCACTATTTTATTCACTTATGTACAGTCACTTCACTATGCACTTTCGATCTTATATTTAATCTTTTATGACGACACGTTTAATTTGTGATACTTGCGTAATGCGTTAATATCCAATCCGGCTTGAAGGACCAAAATATGTTTACATCAGATATAGGATTCCACGATCTAACTATTAATCTAGTATAAACATATTTTGGACGGACAACTGCGCAGGTCAAAACAGAAATTTTACTGTTGTAACATGCTATTTTTTGCTTCGATGTATTCCAGCATTAAAAACCATAGTTGAGGGACCAATATAAATTAAACAAGTCATATAATGACGTTAAATGATTAAACAAGTGAGTAATGTTATTTTAGCATTTCTTAAGCCGAGTTTGCTTAATGGCATTCTTCCATAAAAACATTGGAATGATACGAATTCATCAATTTGTGTATTGTTCTCATATGATATATGTATTAAATCACCCAACTGTCCTAAACTTCGTCCATTCTAGCGATATTGGGTATAATAATAAAGAATAAATTAAGGAAGACCTAATATAATTAGCAAAGGAATTTAAAAATATGCAGTTAGGATTTACTAATTTAATATTGGAGATTAAAATGAAAATTTAGTATGTAAAAGCAAATAATAACATTCCACTGTTCACTTTGAACGAATCGTCTAGTAAAGTCCACTAATTGGCAGCATATGGCTTTTTATAACTTATTACATCTGTAAACTATCAAATAATTTTTTACTCAGTTCATGTAGTATTAAGACTCCATGACAAAATTCCTTTGAAAATATACAAATTTCATCATTTTAAAATATTCAATTGATTGCATTTATTCCATAAATAAATTACCATAAAAATTCCAAAAACATTTCGAAGTTATGCATTCTAATTAGTTAGCCGGTTTTAAGTCATTAACATCCCATTTTGTATTCGTTAACTATATACACGATTATGACATTTTTGTTATTTTGTATATAGATGCTATAATTTCCAAAATAATTTGCTCGTGTTACAAAATTAGCATCTCATCAAAAACATATAACTATAAAAAAACTATGTATACAAAAAACAAGAGCACCAGATCTAAATTTAGGTTGAATGTATCACACAATAGAATTATTTTGTAGTTCTCTAGCTAATTTGCATATTTTAACATCATTATACATAAAAAAAATAAATAAAATAAAAACTATAATTATTTTTAATAGTTTGTTATGACTAAAATAGTTTTTAATTAATTTTTTTTCGCACTAGCTAATTATGAAAAATATGATTTTTACTTATCGATTTTTTTTATTTATTGCTATCTTTTCAGATTACATAATAAAATTAAAATTGGACCAACATTTTTGAGATTATACAGGAAGTAGGAAAGTGATTACGGTGGTGAATACACGGAATGCAACGTTGCCCATATTTACATGAAATGAGAGAACGATTATTAGGTCAACCCCAGGAACTAGTACCAATGGAAAATTTAGAGAGAGATAATTTAATAGATAGTCATACACGACAATTGGAAAATAGTAGTAATCAGGTTGGGACTGTGGTGAAGGTAGGCAATGGTTAAGAACTAACGTTACCATATGCCTGTTCCCTCATAAATTAATGTCATTTTGTGTTGTGTTTTTTTTTATTTATATTAATCGCATTTATTTTTTTATGGCCCAGAGTAGAATAAACCAAATCATTTCAAATAAATTATGATACTATTCTGGGTTTCATATCATTATAGCATGCTTTATTTATTTTTATGTTCATACGAGAAAAAAAAACTAATTAGTTATTTAATTCATTTAGCATGATTTGAATGAATGACTGATTAATAAAATTACATAATAAATCTACATCTGGGATTGGCTTAATACTGTTATAAACATTATCTTTAAAGTGGCAATCAACAATTTTTTTTTCGATTATGTAATTAAATCTATTTGCACTGTAATTACTGAATCTGAAAACGAAAACTGACTTTAATCATTTGAAAAAATATGAACAGAAATCATTGAACTAGAATCGTTATTTACTACAATTGTTAAATATGTTCCTCTGTTGTTGGTGAGAGAATGTATGTGTATGTACATTGTACACCTACGTAATTGCTTATTGTATGCATGAATGATTTTTAATACATTTTTTGAGTGCTTTTATGTATAAATATACGGGTTCGGAGTGTTTTATTATTCGACTGCGTGGATGGGTGTAACGTGATTCGATGATTTTTTTTTTTAATTCAAGATAAGTCAAAATTTAATTTCCGGACAATTTGGTCAACAAATAACATTTTATAACAGATTAGACTGGTGAAAACGACTAAGGCAAGAAACCTTTTTAACTTTGGAAAATAATGAAAGATTTTTCAATTTTAAACCAGATAAAACCTTAACAGAAAAGTTTGGGTTATACAGTAAGTTTTAGAATATTTTTAAGAGGAAAAACTAAAATTATTCTACAATAAACAATTCTATTAAAAATTCTGGAGTTATTTAAAAACTAAATTCCAAATGATTAAACGATAGGTATGTGGTTAAATTATAATATGTTCCACACATGTAAAACAAAACCAATTGGATTTAGATTCCACACAGGTAAGGTAGGTAGGAATTTAATTTACCAGGGAAATTCGGTAAACCATATTTACTGTGGTTTGAATTATGTTCACACGCTTCTGTAAGTTATACAAATTTTTTCGATCACAGCAAAACTTTGTCTTTTTAGTGTCTTTGAATATCTTAGAAAAAAGGAAAAAAAGAATATTACACAGAATATTACGGAATATTACAGATAAATTCGTGAAACGATAAGTATTTTAATTTAAATATAATATGTTCCACAACTTTTGAAGGTTCCAAATATATTAATTGTCAATCCCATAAAGTTAATTTTAAGGTATTTGACGTCATTGAATACCTTACAAGCAAATTGGAATATAGCGCGTGATTATTTACAATAATCTGATCCATTATTTTCAATGTAAATTTAAAAAAATTGCAAACGTTGCTCTGGCGTGAGTCTATATTTATTATAAATTGACAAACTGAACAAACTGAATCGTGTGCCCCTGAAAAAGTGTTGCCGACTTAACTTTCTATACCTCAAAATGAAACACATTTTATAAAAGAGTGATCGAACTGCCCTAATAAAAATAAAGGTCTACTGTAATTTGAGATAAAGGTCTATTGTCCTTTGGAGTCAGGATTAAAACTCCGTGTTAACATCGATTGGGTGCGTAAGACTTGATAGGGATATTTTTTAATTTCGGATTTGGTGTTCAGAGGGACTATCTTCGTGGAACTATCTTTTTAACCTGTTTCGAATAGTAACGTAAAGAGAAGTGTTTCTCTATGAAAGATAATTGAAAAAAATTTAAAAACTCTATCAACCAGAAGTGATTATGTTTTCTTTGGGATATCTGAGAATATCTCCAAGATTTATGCTTTTTTTAAGAAAAAAGTTATCGGGAATATTTGCAATTAGCTCTGGAGTACGACCAGAGATGGAGACAGTGCAGCAAGTTCTAAGGATATAGCGCACAGACCTTCGATAGACACAGAGAATACTACAGGCGATAAAAGCTCCATTTTAGTAGAGAATAACTTGGCTTCTTCTAACTGCCTAGAGTAATACTAAAAAAAATGTTGACTTGGTCGGAACCCAAAACTATTTGGAGTAGGTTCTACAATTGTTAGTTAGCTAACAAACTTATTTAAATAAGTTAGGTTGCACAAATAAATTCCTGTTACAGCCATAGAAGTGGAAAAATGGACCTAATATCAATGAAAAAGGTTTAATAATTTTTTGTAAAGCTTCTGATTTGGAATGTAAAATCAAAAGTTAAATAAAATTGTAATTCAAATATGTACTTATAAAACTACTTCTTCGTAATAATAGAGGCTTAGCATAACTAATTTATTTTGAATTAAAATAGTTCATTAAGAAACATCAGATTACATCTCATTATAAAATAATTTAAAAGTTTTTATAAAATTCGACATCACGTGAAATTAATTTTAAACATTTTGCGATAATGAATATAGCTTATAAAAATCGCACATCATGTGTAAACTTAATTTTATCAAATTTTTTGTTGCATTGATAAGAGGATATTGTTTAAACTATAGAAAAACTATATACACCTCTCCATGCAACTAAATTATCAAAACAGCTACACAAAATAATTTGGACATTTCCGAAATAGTTTATAGTAAATTGTACGCCATGCACATATAATTTATTTATGATACCATATGATTGTTAGAGAATAATTATTTATACGGGGATAAGTGTAGTAATAATTAAAAATAAACGGACAAACCATTGCTTGGCCATGATGTCACGTGTGTCATTATCATCTCTATTTCGTTAAAACAAATAATTTGTTAATGATGTCACATAAAGTGGTTCCCAAAATGTTTGTTGACGCCCCTATACTAAATCCTGTAACTAATGTCACTGCTCAACCACAGCAAAACTATTAATAGTTCCATCTTGGATAATAAACAAGATTATTAATAATAAGATTTTTTGGCAAGAACTACTGATTTCATGAATTGATTGAAATTCTTAGATGTATTCTGATCAGTGCATCACCAAAATAGAATTAATAGTGTTGTTGGTGGAAAGAATGTTATGGATTTACATTGATTTACAATCAATGTAAATCCATAACATTACAGATTCAGCGTAAAGCACAACATATTTTGAAGTACGAGGTGGAATACCTGTATTGTCATCTAGAAGTGATCATAAATAAATCCATATTTTAATTAAATCATAGTTTTAATTAATTTAAAATTGTTTGCTATTTATCTCGAAATGTCACAATTACAACAGTCCAAATTATTAAAGAATTCGAAACGCAAACGACCTCATTACAAAATATGAAAGAGACAATTATTTCACTTACGTCAAAATTATTACTAAGATCATAATTATTATGGAAATCGAACGGGGGCTTAATCATAAATCATTTGCTCGGTCACAAAACTAATTTTTGATAGCATAAAATTAAAACATCAGCGCACGCGAGTAATAATTACGACCCACACATAAATGTTATTTTAACTATTTTATATCAAAAATATGGTGTCAGCTGTCGGTGTATCGAAAGGTATGCCAAAATAAAATATATACACGTAGCATAAAAGTTATAGTTCCTATATATCCGACACATAATGTCTCTCCACTTAATTAAAACGATCCCAGAAATTTACGACAAAAAACAAAATTAAAACTGACCTACATATAGAATCCATCAATAAATTATGATATTTTTGAACTACTTATACCCACTTCATAAACTTTTCAAGCATGAAATCAACCTTGCATATGAGATTTTTTTTATGTATCAAATTTTTTTTTTACCTTAAACTTCACACATGACTACCATAAATAATATCGACAAAATTAATCCGCGCACCGCGTACCGCATATATAAATAAATAAATGATTAAATTACTAAAATTGTGTTATGTTGATTTACAGTGCAATCCTGATGGATATGGATCACATACAAGCCCGGCTCATCAACGTACACCGCTAGTGCCCCGTGATTTAGGTGAAGATTTTAGTCTAAATGATTTAGACGACTATCACCATTCACCATATCGAAATGGGGATCCATCGAAACGACCAAAAAATGCAAAGTAAGTAAAATTATTATGTACCTATAGATATGTGTTACGCGACGGCGTCAAAACAAAACTTGTAACCAAACTATATATGCTAAATGGGCTATACTATACTAAAATTAGGTTTGTATGATTTTATGCTTTGATTTTTATGTTGTTATAATTTACGTTTTTTTTACTCTATGTGAAGTTCTTTGTCTGATTTATAAAAATTTCTTAGCGTACAGTGGCAAATAGGAAATAAGTGGGAGATGAAAAATCATAAAATGCTTCTCAGAGTACTCACTGTAAAGTATGTTAACACAATAAATGTACGAGTGCTAATGTATACTCAACAACAAAAATCGATCAATATTCTACCGTATTGTTCTCGTACAGTACAGAGCATTTACACACACACACACTCGAATACGAGAAAAGAAAATTTGTTTTCCTCTTTTTATGTTTTATTTTTGCATTTATTCGGTGTATTCCGTTTCCATTCAACTCCCGCAAAAAAGATATTATACGATATAATTTTATATCCACCATTTTGAAAAATTGAATGGTTATTCCCCTTCATTTATATTAATAAAGTTGTAATCAACAATACTCAACACAGGACACCATGTATACGCAGCATCCCCCTACATAAATATTTTCTCATACATTTTCTTTGTATTATTTTAAACATGAAAATGTACCATATCAAAATTCAAAAATACACTGGACCTACTATTTGGTGTGGTATGCTGTATACTATTTTGTCGGTTCTCATTCAATCTATATAGAAATCGTGATGTTATGTGTTGTTGAGTACTCTACATAGTGTTCTGTTCTCCAGCTTCCTCAATCGTATCGTCGTTTTTTTTTGTTTTTTTTTTTTTGTATTATTGCCGTACAGTGTTGTTGTATTTTTGTGTGTTAATTCCTAATATTGCAAAATTCTTTGCGCTGTACTGATCGTACGCGCGTATAACGCCGTTGTAAACAAATTGTTTTTGTGTGTTTAAACAATAAAAAAATAAAAAATAAAAAAATAAAGTTAAAAAAATTTTCCGAGTTTTTCATTCAGTTTGTATCGAGAGTTTTTCAAAATACAATACATATATATATTTATATAAAATCGAAATAGAAAATGTAAAAAAAAAAGAAAAATAATTTTCCAAATACACAACAAAGTTTATTTATTTTAAATTTTAATGTGCTGAGTTTAAAATTTAAAAAAAAAAAAAAAAAATTAAATCAAAATAAAAATAAATATACAATTTTCTTTTATACTCAAGTGTGTTGCTATTTTAGTAGTGTGGAAATTATGTGGAAATTTTATTGTTTTAAATTAATTGTATCGAAAGGAAATAGTTTTGTTAAAGTTGTGATCGACGGAGGTCACTAGGTCGCCCGGGCATCCTACAAAACTACAAAACTATATATCGCGCGAATAAAATATTTTCTTTTCTTTCCGCATATATATTGTAAAAGATAAAAAAAAAGCTTTAAGGGCCCCACCCCAAAGTATCGTTATATCAAAAAAGTTTATTTAATTTTTTTAACAATTTTTTTTTATTTTTTTATTTTTTTTTATTTTTCTGTGTTTTTCATCTTAATTTTTTCCCACTGAGTTCGAAGTTCTGCGCAGCTTCTTTTAACAAACCAAAAAATCAAAATCATAATATTTAAAGCTTTTTAGTTTTTCTTCTAACAATATACATACTTATATATATATATATACATATGAATATTTTTTATGTTATTAATTTAAATTAATAAAATAAGGAAGCGCTTTTCTAAATTTTCCAATAATTTAATGTACTAAATATTTATATTAAACATATATATATATATATATTAAATAAATTAAATGTTTAGTGAATTATAAAAAAAATTGCAAAATAAATTTTTAATTTATTTTTAATCGAAAAAAAAAACAAAAAAAAAAAAAAAAAACTTAAACCATACCAAAAAATAAAAGTTCAGTTGAAATGGTTGGTGGTCCCGATTTAAAAGTGGCTACAGTGGATGTAGAAAGTGGCGATAATATGGCAACACTTCCAGTGTCCCGATCGCATACCAGCACCGATACTGCTGAAAAAAATAATGCGGCCAACAAAGAAATGGAATTAAAAAATGTTATGCCGAAACCATTACTGAGGTGAATATCGTTTAGTAAAAAAAAAAATAATTTGGTTACTATAAACTAGTGTTAATCATTAAAATTTTAATTAATCAATTAGACAATTTTATATTTCAAAATTAACAAAAATTTTTTTTTTATATTTTTATTATATTCATACATGTAATGGCGCTTTTTCATTAGATTTTCACCTACATTTTCCACTTCTCTATATTTTAAATTTATATATACGTAAAACGGAAAATCTCCTCTCTTTTATACCAAAAAATACAGATACACACACACACACTTAACATGTTTTATGGGAAAAATCAGGAATTTATGGAATTTAATTTACAAATTTTGATTATATTTTTTTTTATATGTTCGTTCTAAGAGAAACAATGGAAGTTAGTCGCTTCCTTTAGTGCTGCTGTGGGAGTTGTTTTTGTCGTACGAGAGAAGTACTACTTTTAACTCTTAAATCTAGGTCATATAATTTTTTTTTAATACTATGTTAAACAAGAAAACTAAAAACTATTAAACATGAGATTAAACGAGTGTACGTTTTAATTACAAAAAGATTAGTGTTGAAATGTTTTATATTTATCAGTTATGATCGCACCTTAGAATAGAAGTTATGTTTAACTCGATAGTCTGAAATAATTTATACACAGCATTAATATATTGTAAACTTATTTTTACTTTTCGATTTAAATCGAAAGTTTTGTCAAAACCTAATTTTTCAATTAATTTACTTCAAGTAGCTTACTTAAGGAATATTTTAGATCTATATATCATATTAAAATATATGAGCGCCATTTAAAAAAAAAAAATCAAAAAATTTAATTATTTTAAAATTATAGTTATTAACAAAAGGGTGATTTTTGTCTTCGGAATTGAAATCTAAAATAATTTATGTCTAATAATTGAGCAAACATGTCTTAAGCTAATTCTCTTAAACCAGTATCAATCGATAACCTTTTTTTTTAAGTCCTTTTATTTTTATGCCACTTTCACAAAAAACTGAGCAAATAAAATGAGTAATAAAGGTTACAGGAAATTTTAGAAAATATAAAAGCAATCTCTCCGATGCTCCAACTACCAATGCTTGGGTTTATTTGGATAAAGTTGCCTATAGGTTTAGTACGGTAAATTTTGCAATACCTTTTGTAACAAAATTGAAGATCTTTTTAAGAGTAAAATCGAACATAATATAAAAGGACATGATGTTTTCGATCATTTGTAATTTTTTCCACCTAAATGTAACGCGCTATTTTTTTTAGTATCAACACAAATTATTTAACATCAAACTATAATTTTTAATTTTAATTGCTCAGTGAAAAATAATTGGTTCGTTATATTCATGAGGAGCCGGTATTGGAAGCTACTCTGACGGCTTAGATTGATGTAGTTTCGGATAGCGAATAAAAAGACTTATTACAATGAACTTAAATTTTTTTCCACAGAGTCACCGGAAATGTCATCGCTTTAATTACATTTAATTATTCAATATAGCTGAATAAGGAAATTTTCGATCTGACAACAATTCGGGCTAATATTTACATAGTTAGTTAAGGAGTCAGTATAATACCTTATTTTTCTTATAAGATGCTATATATATTTGCTATGAAAGAATTCTAAGGGTATCTTGCCCGTTTACGAGACAAACACTCGATGTTATGCGAAAAGCTAAGTTTTGAGAAGCTCTATTATTCAGTGCTTTAAAAATAGCTATCCCATCAACAAACCAAATTAAAAGGCATACAAAAGGAAGATTTTTAGAACTATTCAAGGGTTAGTTGGAAGAAATAATTTAAAGATCATCTAAAAATGACGGAAAATAAGTAAATACCAAAACCCGGCGGTGCCTCATGCTTGTGTTATTATACACACATTTGATGCGCTTTCAAGAAGCTCTTTGTAAACATAAAATGTACTGTCTACACATAGCTCTGTCTTATATTTGAAATCAATCTAAATGTCATTATCTTTGTGATATAATTTGATCCTACCAGTTCCGTTTTTATTTGTACGAAGTGTTTATCAGAAGGGTCACAAAACAGCATTTTGTGCCCGAGCCTTAGAAGTTCAGGGTTATGCCGATACAAATATATTTAATTGAGCAGAAGTTCAATTACACACTAAATTCAAGATAAATTTAGAATCAATTTATTACTGTGTTGTTGTTAACTTTTGAGATGGTGGCTAGCCAATTGATACATTTTCATCTTAATAGTGCCTACAACAGAAATATGCAATAGAATATGGGTTTTATCTTATACAATCGTATGAAGAAAAACAACATTTACAAGGTATATACAATACAGGCGTTAAAGACTATATCGGTTCATTATCTACATTGCTTACAAGAGGAGTAGTTCAGGTAGGCTCGTGGTTGGTATATCTATGGAGTTTGATTGTTAATTAGATTAGGCTTCAGTTTTCCTTTAAAAACTTCTTTTAAAAACGTCATTTTAAAAAACTCTATGACCATAGAAGATCTTGAAAGGTTCGTTATTACAAGGTTCATTATCTAAAAACAATCAAACAATTTTGAAAATTTTAAAAAGAAGCAAGCTAGGTTGTTGCTAAAAGTAATATTACGGACAAGTTAAACATAACCAACCAATGGGCCTGACGATGTACTCAACTATAGGATCTTCGGTTAAATATATAATTGAAGTAAAACTCACGACTAGAGTATTTAATTGGTTGGGACGGTGTAATTTTCAACATTAAAAATAAACCCCGAATTAATTAAGTTTCATAGTAGGATAGATTGCTTTGAACTAGAAATTGAACTTGGTATTAAAAACCAAAAATGATGTACTTGGTAATTTAAATTGTTCCTAAACATGGTCAGCTTACAGTATATTGACCACTGGATTTTACATTAAATTGAAATAAATATGAAAAATTAAACGAGTTTCGTTCAATCGGAAACTAATCTCAAATTCCGTTTTATACAGGTTCAACTCATTTATAATTTTCTTTGTTCGAGTAATAACAAAAAGGAATATGAAAAATCAAATTTTTTAATTTGAATTTTATAAATTTTACAAAATTCAATACAAGTTTAAAAAAAAGATAGTGTCACAAACACATGAACCGCGATGCTCATTATGCATCTGGCATCTAGTACTAATAATTAATCTTACAAATTAAAGCACATACAATATACTTTTGCAGGTACCTTCTAACCCCTTACACTGTTAAAACCATAAATGTTTGAATAATTTGCTTTATAACAACCAATATATATTGCACAATGGTTTAGCAGGGTGTATACCACACCAGAACGAACTTAAATCAGATAAAGCGGATAAATTTCTGTAATCTCAGCACTTAGCAAGTTGTGGCTCTTAGACATCACTGAACTATACAAAGGGCCGATTCAAAGCCGATTGACATTGGTTTATTAAGCCCCTGTGGTGAGGGTACTCTTACTATGTCTTACTATGTCTCGTATGTCTCATGAAGTAGAAATTGAAACGAGTATAATATGTGTCCAATCAATTACTGGTCAAAAATATCCATACAAGGATACGCTAAAATAAAACCAAACCTCCCACTCATGTACATGGACATACAATTTAGTATTGCCAAAACCAGAAGACTTGTATTCTAAGGCTTTACAGAAGACATAGCCTTGGCAATCGTAGTGCTTAATTTGTTCTCCAGTGTTTGGCTAAAAATCCTGTTTTGAACTTAAAAGCAGTCGATAATGGTAGGTATAAGCAACTTTTTCGGAAGCGATTAGCCGACCATTCTATGTCATTTATCTTCACATGCCCACTAAATTGAGCAAAAGATCTCATGACGTGCATCTGTTGTTCCTGTATTTTCAACAAGTGCCATAACGGAGTATTTGTTATGACTTAACTAGTCGGGAGAGTTTATAGTTTGCTTTGAGATATCTAGGAATACCTCAATAATATATTCGAAACTATACTTGTAGAATTCTCAACTATCATTGGTTTTAAAATCAATGAACCGTTATAAATTGATCTCGGTCAACTAACAACTCCTACAAAAAATAAGGATGCTGTATTGTAGATTTGATTCTACAAAATGACACTTGCATTTGCTTAGAACACGTTTAGTACTAATCTGGTTTTGACAAATTAATTAAAGTGATTATTCAGAACATTTTAAACAGTCTAATATGTAAGCTTTAAACAGTCTAATATGTAAGTGATTTAATCGAAAATTTCCTCGATGTAAATCAAACATAAATCTTATTGACACTTGCGTAAATCTAATTGACATTTAAGTTGGATTTGAAAGTTGAGTTTGAAAGGCAGACTTTATGCAAACCATTTCACTATATAACAATACGTTAACAGTTTGTTATAAATTATACAATAAGATTAAATTTATTTTAAAAGGTACCTACCTGTATTCAGGGCCGCGATTCTAAGTAGGAAACACACATTGAAATTTACGTGTCTTTTATCATTTTATACCATTTAAGTACCACTTTTATAAAGCTTGCTTTCATGATAAACCAACTTCAAAGCACCATTAAAGAAAATTAAATATGAGGCCTTCATGTTAAAATAAAAACTCTTTACTTCAACAAGTTATCACGATTTTCAACGTAGTACGATCTTGTAATCCATATCTTGCACTAAAACCGAATTTAATATTTACATTTTGTTACAAAACCTTTCATTTATAAATTCTACATAATTTTAACTTATAATGCAGATTCATTCGAAATTTATATTAAACCACAAAAGCACAAACATCTTTTTTTTGTTTCGAATGCTGTTGTGTAAATTTGTATAATTTATATTACATTACCCCTTTTACAAACCAAATTATTAAACACTTCTAATATAAAACAATAATAAGTTACAGTCCACCGTATTTCAATTTAAAATAAACATAAACTGAATTTAAATAATTTTACGACCGTTTTCTTTGATTTATTCGCGACACAACGTAACGCCATGCGATTTTTACTTAAATGTCAAATAATTTTCTTGTTTATCAAAGGCAAAATCACGTATAAGTTAATAGCTCATAATGGTGTTTACGCCTAAATGATGACAATGTATTACTTTTTTATAATTGATTTTAATTCATATACAAATTCATATACACTTATTGATTTTAATTCATATACAATTTAACATAAATAACATATTTGTCTATTTAAAATATTAACACATTTTTAATTAATTCATTAAAAATAAATTATGGTGTTTATAAAATTCGCATCGATAGAATTGGCCACAATACTAATGTACAACCCTATTTCAATGATAAGTGTCAATTTGAATATTGACAATCACCGTTATAATAGGTCGTTTAAAGTTTTCAATTTCGTATTTTCGTTCAAAACTAAAATCCATTAAATAAATTACAATAATTTCGTTTAAATATTTATAAATTAAAATTAATAAGTATCAATTGAATAGCACACACCGTAAAAAAAATAAAAATGTGAGAAAACGATGCCAAACAATGGCGTAACATTTTTGTGGCGGTGTGATAATCGAGAATAAATTTAGGAAAATTAAAATGTTATTAGTTTATTTCCTTTTTGTGCCGATTTTTCATTGTAAAACATAAGGTAATATACAATATTTTATATTTTATATAATTAATAATAAAAATAAAATTTGAATATTGAATTTGTGTTGTAAGTAATTTGCAGATGTTAGGTGTTGTGGTTTTGGATGATCGAATTTTCAGTGTGGGAGATGGTTGATGTGCGGTGTGTTTAATATTTCGAATGTATAATGTTTTATTTTTCGGATTAGGCTGCCTGTTATTTATAGGATTTTTTTGTAATATCCAAATCGATAAATGTGTCAGTATTACTAACAATAAATAATTCTATGAAAAATTCCTGATAGATTAGCACAGGTTGCACGGTGCAGTACATTTAAATATTGCGCAGAGTGCACTTAGGGCATTTATTTACCGGTACATAATTAGCCAAAATTTTTTCCAATTAAAACTGCGAAGTAAAAAACATGCGTCAGGCTGACATTAAACCAGTTTAATATCAAATAAAAGGTACGGCGTAATTTTGCACTGGTTTAATAATAAAATGCAGTGAATTGTTTTGACAGCGCCCTTTACTGTATCTTGTGAATTTTCGATCCGAGATATCAAATGTGTTGACATGGTCTACGTCGTCTGAAACCAAATAATACGTTTCTTAATTTTGCAGTGATTATGTAGTCAAGGATGATCATTGCGAATATGATAAATTGGTAATTTTGGTAATCTTATTAGTACTCGATTGCTTATGATTGCTTCTGCCAACTATTTATTCATAATAGTGGTTAAGTCAGTGTGATCTGTCCCAATTTTTGCATTGGAATCCCTATTGATGTCGTTTCTATGCGTTCTTGTTGTTGTTTGTTAAAACTGCTAGATAGAGTGTAAAAGCTTACAGATGAAAATGATGTCGGCATATTGCTTTTAAATTAGCGTAATTCAATTTCTTAATACGTAAATGGATACTAAAGCAAATTTATTACTTAAAATATCGACTGACGTCTGCACATAAAACATATAAGTGCAATTTAAAAATGATATAACTTCAAGGTAATGGCACTTCTATACCGAGAGTAAAAAAACAACTACTATTTTTTAACCGCATCTTTCATAATGTATTCAATTGAAATATTATACTTAACTAAAAATAGTTTTTTGTAGATTTAAAGTTGATATAGTTTTATGATATATGAACATTTATTATCGCATACAGGAAAACTAAAAAAAAGCTCAACGTTATATTTTCATAAAGAAAATGGTTTTTAATGAGAGCTTTTATAATTTTAATCTTCTTTAACGGGAATTTTATATTTGTTTATATTTATTATTTAGTTAGTTAGCTTCGGGATAAATTTTTCCACAATATTAATTTTCGGTTTCTGCGTTGGAATATATTTCCCTTAATTTTAATTAGACTAAAGAATATCTGCATAGCTTTAAATAGACTGTACACAATAAAAAAAAAAAAATGTATAAAAGTTTTTAGCGGAAAATATTTAATATCAATTCACCGGAAAATCTATAGAAGCAACAACAAATAAAAATGAAAAACTACTTTTATATAATTTTATTGTGCCGTCGTATAATGGAAAATCGGGGTTTCGCCAATCATTTTTTTTTGTATGTTCATAGACAAATAGATTCAGATGGAACGGAAAATACGGTGGAAAATATTTTTAACTGTGCTAAATATCGTATTTTATTTGGTTTTGCTGTGAACATAATACACACACACACAATACACCAAACGATGTTATATTTGATTTATAATGTTTGCCAGTTAACTAAGTAAATATACAGATAATTTGGATCTGAATGGGAAATGTTTCCAAGGGTAACCTTATCATCAATATCAGTTTGTATGTGTGTAAGTGTATACAAAATTATAATATAAATCAGGTTTATAGGATTATGTGGCGTCTGTAACTCGGGTGTCTGTATGCGACAGTTAAAAGTGTTTTTCGAAAATTTTTTGTGTTTAAATGAGTTAAAAAATATAGCTTTGGCATAAAGCCAGTGCTTATATTAGCTAAACTTTAATAGCCTTGTTTGTGTTTGGTACAAAAAATGTTACTTGAGTCATATCGCTTTCCAGATCCAAACTCAATTCAAATTTTGGGACAAGGTCATTGTTAGTTAAAAACGGATGATGCGTAAATTTAACTGTACATCTTTGTCATGTTCGATAAATCTGATTAAGTAACAGCTTTAGTTTATCGCAACGGTTTTGTGGAATCCATTCAGTACCAAATTTCACAAATGTTCATGCGGTAAACAGTTAAATTTAGCGTGCACTAATAAATTCTTTATAAATATTTTAGTTGAATTCGATTGTGGATTCTAATGTATTTTTAGTGCCATTTAAACTTAAATATTAATGGAACTTTGTTTATTTTTGTGGAATCTATTTGATAACACGATGCATAAGCTATAAAATATTGATTTTATCAATTTTAATTGTTAAAAAACTTAATTGAAAATATCTTTGAAAATATTCATTTGTGGGACATAATTTATTTATCATATGATTCATTTAATAAACATAATATATAATTTTTCGGATATTTTAGTTTTATTCCATCATGCACTCTGACTCTAGATGTTAGTACATGATTTCTAAAAACAAATTGGGTTCCATAGAATGGAATCTAAATTGGGCTAGTTGGGTTATAGTTTCTGCATTATTTAAATTAGGATACTAATTTTAGTGAAATCTATTTAGCAACAATTTGATTAGGAATAATTTCGCAATATCATTAATTTTATTTTTATTTGAAAAAATGGAGTTGTGGAACATAATTTGTGTATATGAAAAAATAAACGAATAAGTTAATAAGTCTCGTTTCGGATTCGCCCAAAGTAATATATTTTATTTCGATATTTAAGCTGTCTTATTGTACTCTGTCGTGGAATCTAAATGGTTATCAATCAAAGAACACAACTAGTTAATTAATAACATAACTTTATTTAGCCTTATTAAATTGTGGAACATAATATGGTATTTGGATAATCCAAATAACAAATATTATTGAACAATTATTATTGAACTAAATAATGCTCTTGTGGAATGCAAATTAGTAAAATAAAGGATGTTTAAAATAAATATTTAAAAAAATAACAATTCATAATAAGTTTACTTAATTGACTGTCAAAATATAATATGATCGATGACAGTTTTTGAAAGATAGACTGTGGGTTATATTTTCTATTATACGTTTTTTCAACGCATAAAACTACGGTGGATTCTATTTTAGTTTATTAAGTTAGAAACTCAGCTTTGGTGAATCTTATGTTATTTAACGATTGTATTTTATAACATTATATTTTATAACATTTTGTGGAATCCATTTTGTAAGTAATGAAATTGGATCGTTTGACCAAATCAAAATATATAAAAAATTTATTTAATTTTTACTCAAAATTAAGAGAATAGACATATGGCTTTCTGTTTTATCAACGAAAATAAATATACAAAACTAACATATATTTGATATCCTTTGTGGAATCTATTTTATTTTTAATTGTAACAACAGATTGTTACTAATGTTTTACTTGTAGTTTATTTTAGGTGAAATATATATTAATATTTATGTTATGGAACATTAAATTAATAGCTTAGCTAGGCTCAAATTAGAAACCACAAGACCAAATGTAAATTTTATATAATATTTTTATTATTTTGGTAACCTATATTATTTATATATGCATAAATTATAATGCTATACACAACAAAAGGGTGAAACTACAATAATCTACATAATTTAAAGTTTTAATTTTGGCATAAACTGGTAATATTCAGCATTCTTCTTATATACATACTATACACATTACCATCTTGATATATTGCTTGCATATATATGTACATAAGATTATTTAACATATAATATATGTTATGAAACATAAATGAGCGGGATCTAGACTAATCATATACATTATGAACAAGGTCATATACATAATTTTTGGTTTACAATATTTTTTATGATTTTTTATGATTTTAGCAAAAGCTATCATAAAATTCGAAACTACATAATATACGTTACTTACCATATATACTCGTATAAATGCATGAATGTTAAGCACCGATTTATTTTTATATGTATTCTCTTATCATACGACCAGATAATGTTTGCAATCTTATCATATTCAACACGCAAATTTTATTATATCACTTCTTATTTATATATTTTGAATGATTTTGTTAAAATAATATTTTCTAGATCTCACAGCAATGGAATGTATCTTAGACGTTACATAAAATATAAAATTACATTTTACAGGATAATTCAATTGAATCATAAAATCAAGCATATATTATATATGTTTACCATTCATCAAATTCGTATCATCAATGCTTGAGTGTTCTTGTTCATTAAAATATATAGATGGCATGAACTTTGTTAAATTAAATAAATTGTTTACTATATTTCCATAATTAAATATTAAAAATATTAAAATCATAATTTTATTTTATGTTTTTAACTTTTTTTTACTGTTTTTTTATAGAACATCGCTTTTCATTGTCACCAGTCTCGTATATGCTATGCTTTTAATTGTTGTCTGCATAGCATATGTTATTAGTGATGTTAGTACTCATCGTATACCAGTAATTTACTATGAAAGCTTTTTCACTTATTTATACGGAGTTAGTATACTATTTTTATTATATGTTTTCTGCTTTTTACTACAAGGTAATTAAAAAATCATTTTCTATTTTCATTAAAAATTTATGTAAAATATATGATATGATAAACAGAAAAACAAACATCCTAATTCTAAACCATAATTTTTTTTTTTAAACATTTTCACAGAAAGTACATGTTGTAATAGTACTGCGACGCCAAAACAAAAACCACCGAAAAAAGAAAAACCGAAAAAGGAAAAAAAACCGAAAAAAGAAAAAGAGGATAAGGATGGAAAAAATTCGAAAAATTCAAAGGATAAGGAAACGGGAAAAGGTGGTGGAAAACCTAGTCCATTTCAGGTGAATATATTTTTTTATATTAGCTTTTAGCTTTATCTCTTATACTCTCTCTAGAACGAAAATCTAGATATATGTGGAAAATTAAATAAAATTACATTTATTATTTATTTAAAAAAATAAAATAATAAAAACCCGACGAGAAAAAGGAAAATTTAATTTTTATAGTATGGTTGAAAAATGGGTAAGCAAGTAGATTTCGTTTTTTTCGACTTGTGTATAAGATATTTTTATTGTTAATAAATATTAATAAAAAGATTTAGCCTTTTACGGGAAACTTGGTAAAATAATGTTCCATAATCTTTTTAACGATTAATTATACCGTTGAAGAGCACACGATATTTAAGGAGCCCAAAATATGTCTATACTAATAAAATCTCTATTTTTTTAAGGAATATGTTCTTGCGGTTGTATTGTAACTTTAAGCTTAACGTTCTAAAATTTTGATGGGAGATCTTTCGTTTCCGGTCACAGTACTTCTTTGTTTAAAAAATATATAATTGTCTGAATACAAGCTTGTTTTGAAAATCATTATTTTGATGTACATTTAATAAAAGTTTCATTCGAATTTTTTATTTAGATATTGTTCGGAGTACGATAAAAACTCGAGGTTTTTAAAGAAAATATTCTTAGAGCTTAGATTAAAAAGTTAAGCTAAACAGAACTTCAAATCAAAATCTTTTAGTATATAGGCTAATTTTAATAAATTTCGATACGTACGTACTTAAAGCTTACCAAGATTTTTTACCTTAATAATTGACCGAAGTCGATGCAAAACATATATTTTACGATAGATTTCGGTCAGAAATTTGACTTGCATAATAAAAGCACTTTTTTAATTCTGTGAAGTAAGGTTATTGCAAAATTGTAAGATCGATAGTCTATTAAATACTAGGGTGCTGCTTAAGTTAAAAACAGGATTAAATATGATTAGATTAAATATGCGTAATAAGATAATTTATCTGGTTTTTAATAATGATAAAAGCTGTTAAAAAATATTCCTGAAATTAAGCTTTTAACAAAACTTTAAAGTTCGCTAAGTTTTATTGACTTCCAGCTTCCAAAATATTTAAAACATTTAGTTATGTAGACTAATTTAAAGGCCTATGATATCTAGTGAGTTGGTTATGACATATCGTTGGTTGTAGCAGGATTATGCCCAGATAATTTTAATGGTTCAAAATAAAACTCGAAATCACGGAAATAGATTAAATCATTCATTCGTTCCAATAAATTTACTACCACAAGGATTTGGCTTAACACTCTCAATTTGACACTCTCAGATCAAACTTAAAAATGTTGGACTTTGACTATCGTGAATTTACACGACAGAATTAGAAAAAATAAAACTTACCAGTTGTACGATTGAGTGCTCGAACGATGTTTACTAAACGATGCACTGGAGTGCTCGACAACATATCATTTAGAGCATAATAAAATTGTCTCTTCCTTTGTTTTAAAATTACGTAGTTTTAGGATATTGGCTTTTTTGACACAAAAAATCTAAACAAATCCAAATGATTAAGTTTTTTAGTACTTCTATTATTCCCCAAGATAAAGTGCTTAGATTGACCGAAAAATTAGCGCTTTTCGAGCACCTAACAATGCAATATAAATAATACCGATATTTAAACGCTATGACGGATCTTTAACAGGGCATGTATTGCTGCTAAGCTTTTATGATTTACCCTATAATACGAATTTACGTAATTTATTATATTCATTAAATTATTCAACCATCTTTAAATATATCTTGTACGCATCCCTATAAACTTGCTGACCCATAACATCAACCTGTACAAAATGTCTTCGACCCAAATAAAAGCAAACCGACACAAAGTTTAAAGCTTAAAATCAATTTAATAAATAAGCTAGAATAATATTTCCTTTCATTTTAATATTTCCCGATCCATATTATTTTCCATTCTGCTTTTCTTGAAACAATTTTAGTTGACTTTTATTTTTTGTGTGGGAAATCGAAATATCATTATTGACTTAATATTTTGCAAAAGTCGTTTAAATATAAAAGAAGCAAAAAAACGGAAAACATTACCATTTTCCTTATGTTATAGAAAGCGAACTACAAAAACAACAAAAATGTAAACTTTGAGGTAAAAAGCTTTATATACGTTGTATATGTTATGTCGTTTATATATATATGATTGTATAGTATATAAAATCATAAAATCTTTTGTGCTTTTTCCGTAATTCCTGCATACTTTTAAGAAGATTTTATGTTTTTTTAGAAACTTTGAGATCAACACATTTCGTTTTATACTTTTTATTATTATTTAGCTTCTGGATTAGATAATAAATACAAATTCAAATGTTTTTACACTATATAGTGATAGAATTATAGAAAATCTGTTTAATTTTTATTTTTAAATATTTTAAAATTTATGTTTTAGAATTTTTGAAATTGATAATTTTAAAGAAACTTTAAAGAATTAAATAAAATTTGAACTCTTGATGAAAATTAATAAAACCTTAAGGGCAAAGTTGCTCAAACGATGAATCAGGAAGCACAACATTTTTGCGCCCATTTACTATAAAAGTTATACTGTAACCCATTTGCATATAAAAGTTACCAAAATTCTCAAAAATGATGGGTAGTCTATAAAATTTGGCAAATATTTAGGAAAATTAAAAAGTTTCGAAAACACAACATGCTTAGCCAATCAAAATTGTGAGCATATACGATCGGGACAAATTTAGAAAGTAAGCTTAGTGATGCCCTTTATGATAATTAAATTAATGATAAGCCGACAAACAAATATACTAGTACCCTCAACCAAATTCAGAAAGCACAAAGTACAAAAAGTACAAATTTCAAAACACTTATTCTACAAACATAAAAAAGCTTAACAGTAAATTTACGAAGAATTCATTTGTTTAATCTTTGCTCGAAAATTGCAGTCATCCTTAAAGCTTAAAAAAATAGTAGATCGATCAATACTATTCTTGCCATCCAATTAGAGTTCAAATTTTTTGTTTTTTGTTTTTTTAATCAAATGAAATTTGTAGAAATGGTGCTTCACCATTCGCCATTGTTTTTCCGTGAAATTTTCTTTAAAACATTTGAATTTCTATTAAATCTAATACAATAACACACATCATCGTCCTGATGCATAACACAATCACAACATAAACATATACAATTACAAATATAAAGCCATGCAAAGTTAAAAATACAACAACAACAAAAAAGGACAAACAAAACATAAAATTATGTAATCAATTTAATTTTTACACATAAAAAAAATTTCGTAACAATAACATAGCTCACAACATAATTTTTTTAATATGCTTTCTACATTGAAGAGTCGCTTCTTAACAATGTAACAATCATGTTATGCGCATGCAAATAATAATATTTTTTTTATTTCAGTTTATGTTTTATGTTTTTTATTAAACTTTTATGTTGTCATCATTACATAATGAAAAAAATCAAAAAAATTATAGCGCACTAATTGCACGACTTAATGAAAATTTTATATTATCTTAATGCCTCTCACACATCTTAAATCATAAATTGTTTATAATTTTAATTTTTTTTATTAATTATGATTTATTTTAATAATTAGTGTTAATATTATTTTTATGGTTTAATTTATAAAAAAAAACACAAAAACAAAACACGATACACAAATCGATCATGTAAATACTAAAAACGACCACTAGGAGGTGTTTCCGAAAAAGAAACGAGACTTGGTGCGAGAAAAACTGCTAAAGGTAAGAGATACATTTTTTTTGTTGTTTAATTTGATTGTTTGCTAGTTTTTGTGTCTAGATATAGTCTAATGGAACAAAAAAAAAAATGTCGTGGTGTAAGTATATATAAAAATATTGGTGATGCCCCACAATTAAGGCAACAACAACGTGCTATACCGCAAAACAAATAAATGTAATTTTGATTGAGTTGGTTACCCTCGCTCCCTTTAGTAATTAAATGAGTTATGTTTTGTTTTTTTTTTCTTTTGATTTTTTGCAGCATGATTTTAAATTTCAGGATCCAATACCCGAGGTGGAGGCGCCCACATCACCAAAAACATTACGCAAACGCAAAACGACCCAGGATCAAAGTTGTGGCAGTTTCTTTTTACGTGTCGGCGCTATTGCATTTGGCCTGGGTACAATGATTTATACGGGACTTGAATTTGGCTCATTCTTTGAAATACCATTCACATCACAATGCCATCAAATATTGCGCGGGGTTAATCCATTGTTACAAATGATTTTTACATTTATGCAAATGTATTTCATATTCATGAATTCAAGAGTGAGAATCAAAATTTTATGTTTTTTTTTAGTTTCTAACAATTATGTTGTTTGAATATGTATTGCGATTATAGTTTTCGAATTGAAATTAATTATTTTTTACTTTCTATATATAACCACAGTTGAATATTCATCGATTTAAAGTTTTAGCCAGATTTGGATTAATGCATATCGCAGCGACTAATATTTGTGTATGGATTCGAACATTAGTGCTTGAGTCGTTAAAGGAGATAACACTTTATTATCAGAGAAAGCCACAGCAGCACGAAATCGGAACGATTTCAGGTTAGTGGCGGACGTTTTTTTATAATTATATTCAAACAATCATTTCATTAAATTTTAAATTATAGAAAGTATCCGTCAAAATACATTAAAACATGCTGGAACGGTTATGGGCACCGAACTTCACGCTCATCCCGACAGTGACTGGGAACTGTTAAATTCTCCAACGCCAACCAATGATGCTCACGCTCTAGCTAAATTATTCAGTTCGGGTATACAAAATGCGGCTAACGTTATAGCATCATCAGGTGACTTAACACAAAATAAAACCGCATCAGCATTAACAACACCGGCTGCTAGTACAACAATGTCTACGACACATTCAACTGTCACATCTACATTATCACCGCTTCTCGAAACCACTACAAATTTATTTAGCCGCTTACGAGATGCTGTTGTTACAGCATCAACGACTGTACAAACACCATCACGAAATAATATACACGACAATGATAATTCGGGTGAAGATACGACCACCGTTTTATCGAACTTTTTTGGAAATCCTACGACAACGACACATAAACCATCCGTAGCAAATGCTGGCGAACAATTTTTCAATAATTTGTTTGGGCTAGACACGGCATTCGAAAAGACACGTAATTTTACGAATAATGTTGACCAGCCGCTCGAAAGTTTAGAGTCCTTGTTTCCGCAATCGTTAGTTGCGTCGCCATCGGCGAGTGCACTCGATAGTTTAAATTTGAGTTGTGGCCGCGAAAATATAATGGGAACAATTGTTGAGGATTCGACACCATACCTATATCCGTTCATAATTGAGTACTCGTTAATTGGGGCCGCCGTAATTTATGTAATGTGGAAACATATCGGTCGCAATCCAAAATATACAAGTGAAGAGGATTTAGAACATCGGCTAGAGGTTATGTTGTCGAGACGAGCGGTTGCCATGGCCCAAGCTAATTCAGGACGGGTAGATTGTGTTGGTGCATCTAAAGGACTATTCTTTGGACTATTACTATTGGTCGGATCACTTATTTGTTTGATTTTGTTTTTCGTTCTCGTACGCCATCCACAATTATCACTTTTGGCCATATACTTAGCGGACGTATCGCACAGTGCACTAATTGCATTCTCATTGATCGCAATCATAATTGGATTTATCCGGGTACAAAATTTAAAATTCAGATGCGAAGAACAAAGTGATTTAAACGATATTCTATTGAGAATTTCTGGTTTTGGAATATTCATTTACTCAGTATTTAGTATAATTGCTGGCTCACTCAACGCAATGGAAAATGAACCAAATTTACTTGTCATGGTAACAGGAATTTTAGTTGTGCTACAAGTTATATTGCAACTTCTATTTATTGCCGATGTATCGCGTCGTCGTGTTCATCTACCCGAACACGATCGTAGCAAGCCTGGTCGCCAAATTGTAACTTTCTTACTCATTTGTAATATATCCATGTTCGCCATATACACATTCGAAGCTCAACGTGTGTTCGCCAATCGTGTGCAATTAGATTTTTACGGATTTATCGCATGGTCAATCATTCAACGGGTTACATTACCACTATGCATATTCCATCGTTTTCATAGTGCAGTTACATTGGCCGAGGTATGGAAAACAACATACAAAGCCCGACTTGAGTAAATAAAACGATGTCGAAACGATTTATCCACGATACAGTAATGATCGGGATACAAAAAATAAAGAAAATTTTTAAAAATTTTTTTCAGGTAAATCATTTATATATATATATATATATATATATATATATATATATATATATATATATATATATATATATAATTTAATTAATAAATTTTAATAAAAATCGTGATTATTCTTTTTAAAACAAAAATTAATTAATTTATTGTAAATTTTGTACTTAAGCAGTCGTCGATGGGTACAAAATACATAA
Source organism: Tipula confusa (assembly GCA_963556175.1). Taxonomy (NCBI): domain Eukaryota; kingdom Metazoa; phylum Arthropoda; class Insecta; order Diptera; family Tipulidae; genus Tipula; species Tipula confusa. The sequence continues at coordinate 230,735,937 of OY744475.1, forward strand.
AAAAAATTAAAGTGTCACGACAGTATCGTGACACTAACAACATTTTAATTTATATTTTAATTATATATTAAAATTGTAATTTAATGTTAATTTTAAAACATAAAATACATAAACAAACAATAATTTCATATGAGCATGATTAAGATCAACGAATATATTTTATTAAACATAAATAATTTTTTAATTAGGACGTGCGTTTACGAAATAAGAAAATGTTAAAAATTGGATTGCATGCAGCACAATGCAACATTTTCGATTTTATTCTTAAAAAAACATATTATATATGGAAAAATTTATAAAATCGACGAAGATTCGAATTTATAGAATACGCTCTTAATTTACGTCAGGCTAAATTGGTAATAAGTCTAACTAATTCAACCGAGCAAACCAAGCATAGATATATATATATATATAAATATATATATATATATATATATATATATATATATATATATATATATATATATATATATATATATATATCAAAAAAATTTCATTATTTTATTTACTATAAGTATACATTTTTAATAATTAAATTACATATTCCAATAAATTTTTTCCGTCTATAAAGTAAATTAAAAATAAAATCGAATAATTTATAGATGTTAGTTTTTACCTTTTTAAAAATTAAATTTATTAATGAATTTGTGCATGTAAATAAATTACAAAAAACCCAATAATATATAAAATGAAAATGAAATTGATGTTTAAAAAAAAAAATAAATAAAATTAGTAATTAAAAAAAAAAAAAATAAAAAAAAACAATACATTTTTATCATAATACATATTCTCATCTCAGATTCATATTTGTTGAGCCAAAAAAAAAAATTAAATTTAAAAAAAAATCCATAAATCTAGAAAATTTATATAAACAAACAAAAACTAAATGTGATGCTCTATACACAAAATCTGCTCAAAATTTTTTAACTAAATTTTTTATGTCGAACTATATTAAAAATAATTAAATAAATATTTGTGTCAAATTTTATATAATTATTGATAAGGACTTATAATGAAACAATATTGTTGGTAGATGAAATTTTTTTTTTTAAATAATATTTATACAGGAAACAAATTTATAATTATATTAATTAGAAAGCTTAATTAAATTTAAAAAAAACTAACGATAAATAAAATTAAAAAAAACAAATTCAACCCACCAGAAGTCTTGATATATAAAATAGATAAATACATTTTTATGTTTACAATCGTGGACCATAGCTATACACAAAATTGCGAGCAACTTAGAAATGTCATTTACATAAAAATATAATTTTTTTTTTAAAATTTGATCGATTATCGATTCAAGTTGTATTGACAAAAACATGCGTTTACATATTATGCAGTAACATATATTATATATTAAAACTAATTAAATTTAATTAGAGTATAATGTTTTGTGACGTGTCCATAGTTTCGTATCGGTACCATTGAGTTTAGGTTACAAAAATGTGTTACAAGATCAGAAAATATGAAAGATATTTAATTGGAAGTGGCATAAATTATAACTAAATTTAAAAATTTTAATTGAAAACATACAAATATAAATTAAGCTTCCAAAACAACTGTAACCTTTTATATATGTTGCAATGGAATTACTTTAACATTTTATGTAACTAATAGAAATTTATTTTACTAAAAGATTCCACACTAGATCCCATAAATACTTTGCACAGTAGTATATGAAAAGAAAAAAATATAAAAATGTATTTGATAATACGTTCCACAGGTAATTTTTGAGTTGTAAGCTAAATATACATGTTTTTAAACAAAATAAATGAGACCTATTCAAGTATGAAACTGTTTAATACCGTGTAGTAATATGTAACCCATACTTAAGAGCTAGTGTTAGGTGTAGGACCTAAGTGAAAATGCAAAGTAGTAATGAATGTATAAAAGCTAATTAACGACTGATATTTTTCATATAACAGAGTGAAACGATTTAAATTTATGAAATTTTTCTTTATTAACAAGATAATTAACATTTATTAATTGACAATAGGTTCCACAGTTAATTATTCGATCTGGAGCTTAAATTTATATGTTTCAAACAAGATAAAAGCAATTATTAAAATATGTAAATTTTACAATTTCGAGTAATAATATTTGGTAAATACATATTTTCCACAGCAGTATAATATGTTCCACAACTAATTAATTAATCTGTAAGCTAAATATACATGTTTTGAAACAAGCAAATATGAAACCAATTTAAATATAAAATATTTTAGTATCGAGTAATAATTTGTTATACATGCAAAAATATCATATTCGTGTAGAACCTAATATATTTTTGGATTTTAAACAATTCACTTCAAAAATTAAAATGGTGAATTGTTTAAAATTTTATTAACAGCTAAATAAAACAAGGTAAAAGTGTAATGTACATTAACTAAATCAATTTTACAATATGTTCCACAAGTAGTTTTTTGTAATGGAAACAAAATAGTTGTTTTTAAACGAGCAGAAACTATGATCTTAAAAAAATTAACTTCACAGTGGCGTGATATATTATCATTCAAAGTAAATAATTGTATTAAAATTTGAAATTTTAGGGAAATAATTTTTGTCATAAGCTAAATTGTGTTCCAAAAATATAAATATTTTGTTTAAACTTGGAATTTAAGTAGTTTAGGTAAAACATTTGAATACGAGTTTGATCAACCTAAAGCATATTTTAGTAATGTGGCTAGTTTTCAAAAATATTCCTAAATTTCGTAGCAGATTCATCAGAAATTAACAATATTTTGCTGTTGCTCGCTGACAGTTAGTCTCCAAGTTTCTTTAGGATTGATCTAATAAATCTTTAATTCATTTTTTCAGTACCTAATTGACTAAAGGTTTTATTAAATTTATTTTTAAAACTACTGACAGCTTTCTTAACTTTACAATTTGTTGATATAATACCCGAAAACAGATAAAAGTTACTCCCACACTGTATAACAGTAGGTTTCTTCAGTATGATTTCACTGTTCAAACTTTTTTTAATTGAACAATTTCTGCCTTTATAAAGGAAGTATGGAATTCTTTGATACAAAGTGATAAAAACCATGACGACATAAAATATTAGTGTGGAATCTAATATTTAAAAACTTTATATGATTAGTTCGATTTATGATTAGAGATCAAAGTTTTTTTTTAACTTACAATTTCAACTTTATAAACAAACCAATGATTACGTTTAATTACGTAAAAACATTGAGAACAGCTAAAATATTTCATAAATAATCTCTCTAAATGGAATTAGTTTATGTTTCTAGTTAGAAACTATAAATGTTACCGATCAACACTTGTTTGTAACTGTAACCGACATTAAGTCGGCAACTTACACAAAACTCAATAAATAAATCCAAACCTGGTTACAGGTCGCAGCAGGGCAGATGCACATAAATAAAAATGAAAAATTGCTTTTATCTACCGCATCTAGATCTTGTGGTCACGTCACAATTAATTAAAATAGACAACTAATAAAATATGATATAGAAACACGACAGCATACAACAACACAACATTAATTATTATTTTCATTTTATTTTATTTATCATTGAATTAATTAAAAAAAAATCATTTAAAAAACTGGTTCATTACATAAATATAGAGAATAAAAATTAATTAAAAATAAAATTGCAACTACTAAATTTACAAACGATATTTAATTAATAAAAAATATAACCAACAAATTGAGTCTGATTAAAACAAAAATGTACACAAGAATAAAAATAAAAATTTTTAATATAATTTGAAATCTTAAATATTTAAAAAAAAATGTGTTTTAATTATTATTTTAATTAATTTTTTATTTTAAATAAATAAATATATATAAATTATATACACACACACTGCCATATATAAAACGTATATATTACATTTGTAAATTTATTTTATTTGTAAAATATATTTTTTGATAATAAAAACTAAAAAAAAACCATATTTGCAAATTTCTATACATAAAACTAAAATTATATATTCAAATTTGTATATAATGATAAATAAATAAATTAAACAGTGGTCACAAATAATTTTTAAAAATAATTTTATTAAAACAACATAAATTTTAAATGTCAAAACACAACTAAATTATATATATATATATATATATATATATATATATATATATATATATATATATATATATATATATATATATAAATATAGAATTATTTATATAATATATAGGTTAAAAAAAATTTAGTGAGAAAATTAGATTTTACGATATTTAAATAGAAAATATATATAAAAATTTTAATTTTTTGTAGTCACTATCGCACAAACTATTAATTATTTTTAAAATAAAAAATAGAAATAATTAATGCTTTATAAAAAATAAAAATTACATTATAAGCAATATAAAAAATAATTACTTTCAAAGCAGATCACTAATTTTCTCACAATATTTTGATTTTTTAAACATATAATAATAGTTGTTAAGATTATAAATATAAAAGATAATAATAAATTAAATAATTAATTATTTTCGAGTGTTATAATTTATTTAATTTAAATTACCCATACTATTACATAAACAAGTTTGGCCAGTTAAAATCGGTCATCTCTTGTTCAGAATGCGTATATCGATAAAAATATAAATACAAATAAATTTAAGCGCTGCTATATAATATATAAAACTCATAAAACTTAAATATATATATATATATATATATATATATATATATATATATATATATATATATATATATATATATATTTATATATATATATATATATATATATATATATATATATATATATATATATATATATATATATATATATATATAATTCTCTGTGTGATTAATTATTTATTTTTATTTTTATATAATAAATTATATAAGTTAAACGTATATATATATTTTAAAAACCAAAAAAAAAAATTCTATCTAAAAAAGTATATTTAAAAAAACTCAATAATCATCATTATCACCAATAAATAAATTTATAAAAAAAATACATAATAGTTATTATTAATAATTTTTAAGCAAATAAATAATGAAAAAAACATAAATAAAAATATAAAATTAAATGTATTAGTATATTTATTTATTTATTAATTGTACAAACAAATAAAGGTAAAAGAAGTCTAAATTATATAAATGATAAAACAAACACAAAAAAAATTTAAAAAATACTAAAAATAAAAAACTAATAATAAATTAAAAATTTAATTAATTATAAAATTATATAAAAAAAAAAACAAAAGAGAAAATTAAAATTTAAGATGAGATGAAGTACTATTAAAAAACTAAAAACTAAAGAAAATAATAAAAATTTAAAAAAAAAAAAATAAAAACAAAATGAAGAAAATAAAGATAAATATACTTAATATGTTAACCAAATAGTTTTCTTTAAAAAATTATAGTGATTTATTGCATCACTGTAGTATTTTCAACGACCGTCTCCAAAAGGCACCGAATAGTTCTAAAAAACCTAAGTTTTACGATTAACTGCTCGTAAAGCACTTAATTATCGATCAATATGGGTAATTGATCCTTTTTGTTTTGAATTTTTAGAATTGTGTGTGATTAAATGTTAAATAACAATTTAATAAAAAATTTTGCAATTATTAGGGTCCAGTATCCTAAACGATTTCGGAAACATCCCCTCAATAGAAATGGAGCGAAGTTAACGATTTCAAATAAAACAAAGTAATCAACAGTTAGCTGGTCTCTCGATTAATTAAGGACAACCCAACCACATTTAGGCTGGTGTAGCAAATATTATACGGCAGATGAAAATACTGCAGCAAAAAAACGAAGAGCAGAAAGAGAGAAAAACAGAAGTGACGAGCTTATCACAGCCAAGAAAATATGAACTCTATTCGGAAAACGGATGTTGAATGGCATCCCAGTCGGTGACAACAGGAAAGACAGTCGTGGACAGTTAGAAAAATATTTACAAACTAGGGTATAATTTTTAGACAATTTTAGATGTTAGGTAAATGTAGAATCTCCAAACAAAATCTTTCGTCAAGACGAGGACACATTCCATTTTAATGAAACTACTGAAAGCGGTGCTTTGTATATGGTTTGCTAGTTCTGTGCACCAACAAATGTTGCTGCTGAGCTTTAAACATTAAGACTCATGATAATATTTCCTCATACATCAGCGTTTTATACTTTGTACCGATGGGAGCGAAAACGGCTGACTTTCGTGGAGGAGAGCCATGTGTGTTATGATTCATGTGAACCTCCACTTTTGCAGAAATCACAATCGGCTCGTTAATACTTAATGCATGGTTCGTGAAGTAAAAGCTAAAGTAATGCAGGAAGCTCAATGCAGGTAATGCTGTGCAGGTTGTGGACCAGGTCTTCATCCAAATCGTTACTCGGATCAGCGACTGTATAGTGGACCCACTATAAATGAATTCGCTCTAGTATTCATAAAAAATTGTGGTGATCTGTACTTCGAGCGTGACATGTTTATGCGTTAATGTTAATAGACGACGGGCGTCATGTCCACTATTTGATCCATAAACTGAAGCTATATGTGTTGCAGCCATGATGGCAGTGTAAATTTTATCCAGGAGCTCAAGTCAATCAATCAAGGAAAATGATCTCTAATCTACAGTACGTTGCCTCGTCAACTGCGATCAAGGAAGTATTCAATCGTCAACGCATCGCAATCGACAACGCAAAGAAGTATTCAATCATCAACGTGGGATATTTTCAGACAAATTATAAATAAAGGCGATCATCTATGGTCATACTATTAATCAATAAAATTATTGCATATTTTCAGGATGCAAAGCATATTCATTATCAGAGTAATTTGTCATTTAATTACAGAACTATTTTACGTATTATCATATTACATTCAACCACTGGAAAAATATTCTTCCACTTGACTCGATTCAATAATATGAAACCATAAAAAATCACTTTATCATTTAAATTAAATTATAAAGACATTAAATTTATTAATTGAATTGTTTTCAATATATTATTGCTGTCGATTTTTCAAATAAATAATTTTCATAAAATTACCTTACCTAGAAAATGAAATGTGATATCCAATGGAGATAAACGTCGTAGAAAAAAAGTTGATTCAATAAAATAGAAAATATACAACTTGGAGTTGAAACGAACCACGCCTTATTGATATAAAATACGAGATAAAATAAAAGCAAATAATTGTCAATTCAAGTTAAAAAAATAAAAAAATAACAGCACAACTTAATATAATATAAATACATAAACAACTTTACTAATTGATTTGGAAGATACTAACAAGTGCGAATACGTGATGTAAACACCTGTCAAATTGTGACAAATTGTCATGGAACTATTAAAAACAGATAAATTTACAAACAACTAAATTTACGACTCATCATCACTGCCCAAAGCAGAATAGCAGAATACTAACGTTTTATTATTCATGCTATACCTACAGGCCAGGCCACTTTAATTTTTAAGCACTTGTATACTTAACTTCTGTTTTTTTAAAACAAAGAAAGGGAATTAAGAAGCCAACAACATTCCGTCAATATATAACCATGTTCAACAATTTCACTCTTTAGTTTAGAAGCGAAATTTTTGAAGTAAAGTATGATGAATCAGTAAATGTTCAACCCTAGAAACTAGAAGGGTTATCGTCGCTTTTGTTGCCATATATTAGGCACATGACTCTTCTCTCAAATGTTATCAGCCACCTTTCATATACTCAATGTTCAACTCTCACACCCATACATGCATATTTGCAAGGTATTTTGTCATTACACAGAGGACGTATAGGACATATAAAGTATAGATAATCGGTAGGTGCATTGTGTCTAAATTGTGACCAGTATTCATGACCCTTGTATAGATGTGAGGTAATATACTAATCAATCAGTCATTTAGGCGTATTAAAATTGATGCTGCGTAAATTTAGCCAACTAGTTTGTAAATAACTCAATTTGTTTTTTGTAATCTAGCTAATTTTGTAATTCTTGGATCTCGTTTAATGGGCGATGTTGATGGGCAATGTTTAATGGGCGATGTAGATTGGTAGTCGATCGATGATCGTTGAAGAGATCGGACGTGATTTTTTCGATCCCTTCACTTTAAAATGTATAATTATAATTCAATTTTTTCATTTTTTTATTTTCAAGTATGTTGTGTGTGTGCGTGTGTGTGTAATAGTGCGTAATGGATCGTACGACTCTCTCGTTTTCCCAGAGAACAGGTGTCAATGCATCATTTTTGCGAGTGTGCATTTTTTTATTTTTTTTTATTATTTCTGTGCTCTCCGTTTTTTATTCCCGTTTTTGAAATTACTTTTTTTTATAAATTGTATAGTATAAATTGTAGATCGCATTAGAGGAGGAGAGGAGAATTTATATTTGCCTCGTTGACCTTGTCGCATATAGTTTATGTTTTGTTGATTGTTTATTTGGGTTTTTGTTTTTGTTTTATGATTTTATTTTATTTCCCGTAAATAATTAGCTACTCAATGTATTTTATTTATCAGGTGTAATCGATTTGCGTCAACAAGCCATTTGGGTATTGGTGGGTCGTTGATGGGGAGATTGAAAGGAATATCCCTGCAACTTTGAAGTTTTCCGCGAGGGAGGGGGCCCTGGGAAGAGTAGTCCGTTCGATCATTTCCCCTGCGCTTAGAGAGAGGCTTATTAGTTTGAACAATTTTAGAATTTTGTGTGCATAATACTTATATTATTTTGTTATATTATTATATATTTCACTTCAATCTATAATTGTTTCGGTGGTGGCTTTTTGGATACCTTCCCACGGTGCTGCGGTTTTCCACTTTTTCAGTTTTGCTATATGCAACAAGGGTGATGCCCGCCATTCCAGGAGTTCCTGATTAATCCTTGGCCGATTCAATTATGACTGTCGTTTATGGACCAGCTTATGAAAGCTATTATCTGTAAAGCTAAATATATGTTAGGTTATCAGGGCATTTAAGAATTTTAAGAACTATGGTACAATTAGAGTTACTTTTATTTCATTTATAAGGTCAGAGCTGGATTATGTATTTGTTAATATTCTTGAATGTGCCTTACTCCGATAGGTATTGAAGGTGTTCCAAAGAAAGTTGTCCACGTGCCTTTGGTGAATAAGTTATACTTAAAACCGATTTAACTACCGAAAAGATGTGGAGTGTGGTGCAGTAAAGGTGAGGTTTTCGATTAATTTGGTGTTGCAGATTTAGGATTACACTTTTATCGATGATGACATTTTGAATCACCATCCAAAACATCAAAAAGGCAAAAACAACTATGTTATCACCTAAGGCAATCAATATAATTTGGGTCGATACGTTTGATCTCTGCGGATAGTATATAAAAGCTATACGACATTACAGAAACAATCAAGTCATTACTGGCTTTTAGTTCATCCACTGTTAGCTCTGTTTTTATTCGAGGCTCAAATATGGTGAAGTATCTGAAACCCCATTTTCAGCTCATGTTCCAGCTTGCTCTATACACTATTTCTAATACCTTAATAATGGATTCCTTGGACACCTTGAATTAAAATTAATTGCAGGTAAGATTCAGTTATATATCCCTATAGCAGTTTAAGATGCAATCCGCCGCCGTTTATACTTAATAATGAATTTTCTTTGTTTTCTGGTGCAACCTGGAAATTATATATATAATTATTATATATTTTGATGACCATTTTCACATGTTAAATCCATAAGTTTTAAGCACAGTGGCGATAGTTTTTTTGAATTTTGTGGGCTTCTTGAGTTGATATTCTGACATAAAATCAACCATACAGAAATCCTAAAACATTCACAGATTGGTTCCATAGATTACATGAAATCCTCTGACAGCAGTAGTACTTAAATTAATTCCCTCTTTTAGATCTGCTCGGTTAGCCAATAAATCGTAAAATTCCTGTAAAGTCGGGAAATCTTCTATAGCTGTACGTCGCATCCAAAAATGTTGGGTTTTCTCACCCGATTTGTTAAAAAAATACAAACATAACCGTATCGATCATACATTGGCTGCCAATTTTGAGCTGCTGAAAGTGACTTGTGTATCATGACATTAAATAGTCGGGGTAGCTCTGTCACTTACGATATTCCCCTCAGAAGATAGGTTTATTGACTCTGGAGAAATTAAACTCACGCTGTTGGCTGCGTGCGATGTGTTGTGGTAGCAGATATTTTTTTGCAAGCTTATAAAGGCTGGCCACCAACATGGCAGTTTTATTGTTAAATTGTAGATTATAAACTGTCAGCCACTATAGTAACAAATTCTATAGAATAGAAGTTTTTGAATTTGGCACACATCGCACTACAAATTATGAAGATAATCAACAGGCGCAGTTGTGAATCGCAGTTGTGAAATTTATACGCTCTTTTTCCTCTTTAGATCGCGATTTTCCGATTTTTATCAGAATTATCAATGGTGTGACGTTCGATGGAACTGATTAGTGCGTCTTACTATATATAGAGTTCAACAACCTTTGTGTTGGAACTTTTTACAATATTAGAATGAAAACTATTTTTTAAATTATTTTTTAATTTTGTTTACATAAAAATAAATTTTATTTTAATAACAAAAATTATAATTACATTTACATATACATTTACATAATGAAACAAATATAATTACAAAAGGAGATATACATATATACTCATAAAAACTATAATTACGCGTATAATATAATAATAATAAAAATTATAATTAAAAAAAAATATAATAATTTGATATAAATATTTTGAAAGTTTGAAGAAAATAGTCGAAGTATAGCTTTACAATTGTTTTATAGAGAAAGAAAGAGAGAGAGAGATAGAGAATACATTTGTTAAGAGCTAAACTATGTGTTACACTGTCTGTAGCACATGTTTATAGGAAAAACTGTGTTCCGCGCCTCACTTCTATCATTTTTTACCACAATTGTCTAGTCCACCATTGCGATTTTGTCGGTGTAGTTGGAATTGGCGAATTATGCGCATGATGATAGTATTGGCCAGCCAATGGTGATTGTGTTTCATATGTTACACCACTGTGTTGATTGTAGATGAAAGCTTTTGGTATGGTTGTGAGTTTTTGTTGATATGGACCCTGTGTATATTGGGTTGTACGCAATGTTGTTTCGTAATCGATTGGATTTGTACCGAATCGATTGTAAACACTTGGTGGTTCACATACTGTACCTTGGATAAGATTAGATAGTGGTGCGGTGAAAATTCTAAAATTGATATCACTATAATCGAGTTCGGTGATCAAGAACACGGGCATACGATCGGACATAACCCAAACATCTTTATTTTCATCGATTTTAACATCACTTGGAAATACTAGCGACACATCATCGCGATCAACGACATCATGATATTTTGGTGAGTACGGTGAACTTGTGTGCCAACATCCAACAGCGTTTTGATCGACCAAATTGTATAACATAACTCCAGTATCCTCGTCAATTACACGCGATGTGGTATGACTATCGGGTGCACGTTCTTCGGGGAAGAATGTAAAATCATGATAACTTTCTTCAACTTTGGAGCTATCGCGTAAAATACGTGTGGAAACCGTGAATTCACGATGACTTGCCAATGGACTGAAGTATAGTGTACGATAACCGTCTGGTTTAATTTCGGACAATGCCATACCAAAAATACCTTCTTCACCCCATTGGAAATTCAAACCAGCAATGTTGAAATCTCCACGTAATGGATCTGGGAAGAAGAAGCTATGATCGAAACGCCATGATCGATTTTGTTCAAACGAATATGCAATCAAACCGTAACCCAATTCATCGGAGAAGTAAGCGAATGTATCATCACATGTTTGTCCTATATCGATTGCGGTATTAGCAATAAATGTATTGGCGTTTGTATCTTCAGGATTCAATTCGTAGCGACGAATACGACGATTTGTTGTCAAATCAAATACATTTACAGCGTATGGGCAAACATTTTGTGTTGTATTACCAATGCCGATGGTTCCGGTGTCGAGCACCCACAAACGATTACATTTATCGACTTTAATACGATAAACTGTCGATAAACCGTTGGCACAGTCACCAGCACGGTTCGATGATAAATCGGGATATGGAATTAAAGCTGGCGATCCGGATGGTGTACGAGTTGTATCGATGTAGGTCAATGTTGCTGGGATTCCTAAAATTGAAAGAAAATATTTATATGCATTAGTTCACATTTTTCATACGAGTTGGAAATTAGTTAATGTTGTGTAATTTTGTTGATCTAGTAAAAAACAAGACTAGTACAAAAATGTGTATGTATTGAATTCTGGTGTAGCAATACCTCAAGTTAATTAAAATATGTGGTCGAATGTAGGTCATCGAAAAATAGTGGATGAGATTTTTTGCATGCTAAACCCCCACACTTTACAATTAATACATAAATCGATCTATAATATAATAATTTTCCAACCTTTCCCTCTGTCCACAGAGCCAGCTACATAAACAAAGTGAAATCGAAATTAGACTTGTGCAAATATTGAAAAAATTATTGTGTGTAGTTTATTTACAGGGTGATTAAGAAATTGATAACTTGTTTTGATTTAAATATAATTTTGCAATTTTCTGCATTAAAGACCATATGGATGTTACTTAAATACCATTATCCCTTTCTCTCTTAATATCGATTTTTACCATGAATTAATATTATTACCGACTTAATCTGATTTATGTAACTTAAATCTTTTATAAATGTATTGTAGATGCCCGCATGTCTTGCTTAAATATAAAATAGAATGTATATGCGACAAACGTAAATTTGTTGTGACATAATAGTCACACGTTTTGTACAGATTTTTTTTTAATGGTACTTAAGATTTGTATTTTTATAATACGTACAAGAAATAGAGATAGATAAGTGGTTGCCCTACAGCAAAAATAAAAATTTAAATGACTTAAACGAAAACACCAAATTTCGACTATGCAGCATGATGCAACTTCATTAAACATAAAAATGCATTTATTTTCTTTATCATCTGCGTAATATGCAATTTTATTACGTTGTAACCGTGAAAAAAGTGCAAAAACGTTGTAATGCATATTTATCTGAATAATAAAAAAAAATTAAAAGCATTTTTATGCAATGTCTGTCTGGGGGATAGAAGGTGTTGAATACAACAAATTTTAAACAAAAATAATAAATTTTTTTGCAGTAAGAAAAGCTAATTACAACATTTTAACCTTGCTTACAAGTTGGTATTCGTTATGGTCACTTGTTGTTGTTGTGAATATTTTTTTTTTTAAATAAATTTGTTGTAATGAAAGATCTTTTATGCAGATAAATGCGTACAGTGTAAAATAGTATGAATTTATGTCACCGTAAACATAAATCATAAAATAATTTCACTTAGCTCGCTTTAAATATATACGTATAGTGCACTTCCACACATTTATTATCTTAACATTGTTGCTAAATGTTTTATGTTTGTTTATTTTCGTTTCGAATATTTTAAAAATATATTTATAATATATGCATAGCATGTTGCATAGCATGCAAAATTATGAAATCAATAAAAATAAAATTTAGATTAATGGGGACGATCTGAAAGTTTTATTAGTTTTCTATATAGATTTCATCTGGTTGAAGTGAAGTGGGTAACGAGCATCTGTTGTCGGTTCAAGGGTCAAAGACTATGCTTTGAGCGCCACTCAAATTTGCGCTCAAATTTGCTATTGGAAGTTTTAAATGTTAAACCATTACCATTTCCATCTGGTTTCTTTAACGAACCTTAATCACTGATATAATCTTATCAGCCTATTCAACTAATTTAATTAGTTAACACTTTTCTAAGTGAAGAAAAACGTCGATCGATATATTCTATAAATTCAAACAAGAACATGTCGATATGCCGATTACCAAAGTGTAATTAATTATAATATTTTATCTTGCGATATGACATGATCGTGCTTTGCTAATTTGCATACATGGTGTTGCGGTTTTTTTTTTGAATAGCATGCGGTATATCCTATTAAAGTTTGATTAATTTAATGAGAGAAATTAATGGCGGGTATTAAGATAAGAAGCATTAATATTATCATCCATTAGATGTATACGTCTTTTGTGTATGACGGTAACTGGTATTTCATAAGTTGTGAAATACATTTCGGTTTTAAATTTTTTTTATTTTGGAATAATAATTCTTTTTCATGGCAATAATATGGTAATCCTCAGGAAATGACATTATTCGTATTATTTGAAATTTTTGATAAAATCATTATTCTAAATTTCTGGTATTGGTGGGTTCAAGCTCGGAAGATTTTTAACAAAAATTATATTTTAATTTTATTAGCTTAAATAGTTGAAATCTAGAAGTTTTTCGTCTTTTGACCTTAACATTCATGATATTTAGGAATATTAAACCAATTTCATGTTCAAAACCGTTAAACGATCGTAAAACTAGTTTGATTCAGATTATACTGACTTTATCCAAAAAAATATTAAATTTTAGGAATCTTTTTAAGCTTAGTTATAAAAAAAAAGTCGACAGTAAATGTTAAAAATCAACTTGGTTAAAAGAATTTTCGAGGTTATTGACTCAAATAAGGTTCAAACGTCTGGTATTGCAAATCTTAAAACCGCATTCCTGAGAAGGTTTAGTAGAACTACTATAAAAACATCAAATTTTGTAATTTGATCGGTTTTTAAAAAGTTCTCAAAATTAATCATTTCTGAGAATTGGACGTTTGAAACCTGTTGTTCGTTTACGTCTTTAAAAATCCATTTAATTAAATGATCACCTATATGTGATCGTTCAAACTGTTTTAAATATTTCTTCTAAAGATCGTTCGATCGTCAATAAAATAAATAAAATTAAAAACGAATATAATCGTAACGACTAACATTTTTACTTTAATTGCGCTTATGACAATTTGTCGATTACATCAATTAAATTCGCGCGTTCTGTCAATTCAACTAAAGAGTTATCATAAAATTATTAAAATTATGATCGTTTAAAAAGTTGGCTATGCATTAGATAGAAAACAGGTTCAGAACTAGCTAGATCTAGTAATAGAAATTTAAGATCAAGGTTTTTAAAAGTGTTTAAAGTATCGAATCTATCGTGTAATAGTATCGTGATATCGAACACATTCGTGTAACACATAATATTATAACAATAAAATTAATAGTTATGTTTATTTAAATTGCATAATTAGTTATTTATATAATTTCTACTCTGGTAACACACTCAAACACGGTTAGATGATTATCACGTTGTTTTTATGTTTATAAATAATTTTTTTTTTTATATTTGTGTAATCTACTGTCACGATACCTCACTCAACTATACATCGGAATTTGCATTAATTAATCGATGGTTACGAAAAATTATGAAGGGAAATTATAAAGCGTGAATCGACATGATTTCGGTGATTTATGAAAATGAAAGGCAAAATTGCGTACGCCGTAAATCAATCAATCAACCAAATATAACGAAACATATTTGTTTGTGTGTGGTAGAAAATGTTGGAAAACTTGTTTGTTACGTCGTACGCATATTTTTTCAATCAGTGTCTACGATTTAGAAAAATCTATAGACTCTCCGCCATGGTACTTTCTATTGTCTATATTTATAATTGTATCAATCATTCGTTGGTGTTGTTGTATATTATATATTTTTGCATAATTTTCTTTTACTCATCTGTTAAGGAAGAACATCAAAATACAACTGTTTTAAATTTCTATATAAACTCTCTTGACAGATTATTAACCTTTGTCCTTACATAAATATGAATTTTGAACAGAGATTAAAAGATGTTTTGATTATGGTTAGTCACGATCGTTCATTATTTATGGAAGAATTAATGATCACTTTGGCAACATTTCATGATTTTTACCAGCATAACCTGTTTTAAATGAATAAAGGTATACGTTTAGTCTAATTTACAAGAACAACAAATATAACTGTGTGATCACTTGATATCCATATGGAAATTAAGAAGATGCGGACTGTTATAAAAATCACAAATGTATAAACCAGTTAAACCATGATCGAATACACAATTTTAAATCATTCCTATGATCGCATTTATTGAAGTCGTGCGTACCTATAAATACGTAAAATGTCCACCGATTTTTCCCACATAAATCATGTTTTGAGTTAAATTAAAACAATGCGTGCAAGTGATTGCCACACGAACTGGTTTTGTGTCTACACAATATTTATTTATAAGTCGATCTTTAGTTTTATTTTTTTATATACATACTATACGATCGTTTATAACAATGTGATTCAATAACATATTATTCTTTATCCAAATAACAAAACTAGTTTGCGATTTTTAAATAGCGATCAATGATGATCTTGTGACGATCACATTGTTTTCCGGAACAATCGTATGACCTAAGATCGATATCGTATAACCATCTTCTTTATATAAGAAATTTATTTATCGTTTACAAATTAAACTTGACCTTCATCATGTTTCGCGATCGCACCACAGTAACATTTTATTGTAAAAGCATTTTTGTTGTGGTTCTTGTTGTTGTTGTTGAAATGAATGGTTAACGATCGAGCCAGACATTTTTATATAATATAAAGAGGTACATACGGATAATTTTTGTTTTGGTTGATCGCGGAATTTCATCAATGAAAACGGGTAGTATATCAAAAATTATAAACACGACCATGTGAAAGGATGCGAAAAGTGCTTAATTGGTCGACGACCGTATTATATAAGATCGTATAATGCATATATTAGTGCCTTGAATCGATGTCACCATGAAGGACGGTGGGATGTATTTTATTTAATTTTTAAAATTCAAAATTACATAAAATTATTTACATATTTTGTGGTACTGTAGTGAAGTAAGAAAAAATAATTACAACACCCACCGCATAATCGTAATTTATAATCAATTTTTCTGTATACGATCGAGCGCAATAAAAACTGATATATCGATATGTGCATACGGTGTCGTACTTTACCAAATATAAACATATTATGATAAATATATAGAGCTATATAAATACTTGTTACGATCGTACAGATCATAATTTCACTTTATATGATTAGAATGTTGTTAAATCATAATTGGAGACAAGGTTTAATAATTTTGTATTATAATCTGTTAATCGTGTACACGATTACACAATAATAGATATATTATTTTATGAAATTATTAAGATCGAGTATAATGTGTGTTTACTATTGGTTTAATGGACAAGTTCATATCTAGGATTAACGTAATAAAGATGATCGCAATGATGATAGCTTTTAATTGTAAATCTAATTTACTAAGAGGATTAAGTATTAATCTGGTTTCCTTCTTTATTTTCGAATTTTTCAAACGATCAGCAAAAATAAAAAAAATTAAATCGGTAATATGTTTAAATATCTACGATAAAACGTAATGTGTATTTTTAATAAATAAAACTTACGCTATAGATTCAAGATAAAAATTGTGCTAATTGTTCCTGATATTCGAAAACACTTTTACTTGATTATTAACTTCAGAAAATTTTACGATCACATAAATTTCAATTGCCATAGTTGATTAGAGTTAATTAGTTGAATTGCGATTTATTTAAGATCACAGTACTTTAATAATTTATTAGAATGACACTACTTTGTAGAACACCACGATAGCGTTTTATGATCTTATAAACTTCACTCGATAGATTACCGTCAATTGGTTAAAATGCGAACCAATATTTATTTTGAGCTACTTCTGAAATTAATTATAAAACTATAAAACTATAGTATTTAAAAAGTTTAAACTATGTTTCAGAATTTAAAAATGTTAATGCCAATGGACGCAGACCATGACATGATCGCTTAGTTTTAATATAAGTTGAATTGCGACATATTTCAAAACAAATTTGACTTTATCGTATTGTGACTATTAAAAAATTTTACGATCATGAAAATATCACTTAATTGGTTTGAGTCAAATTATTTATGATCGCAAATTTGGTTTATTTTATCGCTTTTAACAGATTGCTAATATGTTTTAAAATTAGTTTAAAAACCATTTTTCTGAATAATTATAACAATAAAGGACGCTTATAATCTTTAGATTACTTATAGTGAAAATGAGCTACTTTTGATATATACTTTAAAATTTTGTTTTAAGTCTTTTAAGCAAATATGATTTTACTAATATTTTAATATTTATTTAATTCTAATTATACGATCATAAAAATTAAGTATAAATTAGTCGAGTCGTGAAATGTCGAGAAAACATCAAAACAGTATATTACTTTACTTCGTTAGGTTTCAATAGATCTATGTAATAGATAATAAGCTAAATAAGTAGCTCAAAATAAATGTTGAGAGATTTATAAAATCATTTTAATGATCTCATATTTTTCGAATTATTTCCAAAATAAACTTTGGATATCAAATGAACTAACTAATATTTTGAGCTACTTTTGAGATATGTATATTATAAAACTAAATTAGCTATTTTAAAACAGTTTAAATAGATCTCCAATATGCAACAAGTAATAAACTAAAACCGAATTCTTAAACAATCATGATCGTATTGCAATTATTAAAAACTTTACGATCATTAAAATTTCACTTAGTAAAGAGCAAATTTTTGTTTCACCTATTTTTAAAATTATTTTTGTGAATTTTAAAAATCATGATCGTACATTATCACCTTCGTTAGAAAAGTTTATGACACTAAAAATTTTATAAGATCGATTATACATTTTGAGCTGTTTTAAAATAAATTTTAAAATTACTCACATTTTGTAAACGATCATGATCGTATAAAACAAACAATACACTGAAAATGGCTCAATATATATTTTTGAGAACTTTTATTAAAACTGTCTTTATGGTCATGAAAATTTTACTCGATCGATTGGATGATCGTTTTAGATATATCACAAATGTGGTATAAATATTAAATTAAAAGTGGCTCAAGTGAGCTTGTTTTTAAACATATTTTGAAATTATGCTTCTGATTTTTAAAAACCATAATCTAAGCAAAATCAATCGATCGATTAGAGACAATTGAATTTGAATTTCAATTTATTCAAGATCTAAGGACCCGACATTTTAAAGAACGATATAGTTTTATTTCAGATAAACGATCACATTGAACTAGGCAATACGTCAGAATATTCTGGGAATTTTAGCGTTACCAACTATTTTTAATGCTTAGTCAAAATACAAATTTTTTTTACGTTTTATGTTATGTCACTAATTAAATGCGATCACGTTTCTTAACTCCAACAAAACTATTTACAAAAACAAAAACGAAAAATCCAAAGAATCACTGAGAACGTGTTTTTTTGGTAAAAACACTATAAAATAACTATAAACTTTTTTGTTGTTTGCTATCACACACAGACACACACAATATGGATATATGTAAATATCAAACTAATCACTTTAAATACAATAACAACAATTTGTATCGACTTACCATCTCTCCATCTTGGCACGGTGACAAAAAGTTTTTCACGAAAGTGTTCAACACCAACGGGTAACGCATTTGTTGGAATATAATCCCCACTGGCAAGTGCTTGGCGTTTTAAAATTTCGTTAGGGAATTGAAAATCTAATTGATTCCAACTATAACGTTCTTGAAGCTTAATTGCGCCATGAACTGTACACCCAAAAATAGCGATCACTAGTAATAGTTGTAACTTCATTTTTTTTTTTTAATTTTTAGCACTTATAATAATTTTTTTTTATAACTGTATAATCCACTGAGGTAAGTGTGTCCTGTGTCTCGACAGACTTAACAATATCAACTACGATCCATATTAACAATTTCGACTTAATATAAATAACTTAAAAAAAAAAAAATTTCAAAGAAAATCCCCTCCCTAGAGTCTTAAGTGTGTGTTGTTGCTACATTGTTTTTGTTGTGTTTTTAAATAATTCCAACAATTAAATCATAATATCCACTTTAATCTTGTATAACAGCGAAAAGTTTTATTTTATTTTTTTCAAAACATACAACATGAACTTTTTCTTTGCGAGCTTTGGTTTTTTTTTTTTTTTTTTTTTGTAAGTTGGAAACGAAGAAGAAAACAAACAGCGAGATATGTCTTAAGATTTTGTCCACCGCGATATTTTTTTTTGCTTTTATTTATTTATTTTTGAGTAGCCGATTAACACTCAGCTCGATCGTTGTTATAGTTTTTAAACATTTTTTGTATCGTTTTTAGTTGGAATTTGAAGAAAATATTAAACTCAATTTATCATAAATTTATTTACAAAAAAAAAAAAAAAAAACGGAATTACGGAATAATTGTTACAAGTAACCGATTTTCTTATGTAATTTAATTTAATTATGTGTTAGCTATATGTACGTTGGTTTTGCCCTTATGGCCATGGTTCTTTATTGGAAAGCTGTTAATTTGTTTGCTTGATGTTCGGTGTTATTATCGTGTTCACTTAATTCAGTTCACAAATATTAGAGGTTAGGAGTTTTTACGTCGTTACCGGTTGAAGGGCAGCTTGCACATTTACTTTAAGGATTTGATTTGATTTTCAAAAGTGTTTAGTGAATGGGTGTGGTATCGATTATTTTGTAATCTATGCGGTTTTACGAAATTAGAAAATGTAATAAGAATGTGGTTTTTAGTGAATTGATTTATAATTTAGTAGCTTGTTGACATTGTCTTTTGAGAAAGTTTAAGTCGATTACGATGGAAAACGAAAATTAATCATTTACCACAGTATGTTTGAGTGGAAAATCTATGGTGCCGCATATCCAGTAAAATAGTGGTAATTCACTATTTGTTTTACGGCTTCAGAATTAGTGACTCTAGTGTGAATTCGACTTGGTTCATTCAACCACATCTCTCATATGATGCAAAAAGACATGAGCAAATGGTTGAGGCTGTAACTTTATGTTTAACTAATTGCTTATATCTAACGGAGAGTGTATTGCTATGGCATATCCATTTATTTAATGAGATGGTTCCTCAACTACTATAAATTTGGAATTTCCACATAATGTAGATTTCAGAAAAATTCCTTCTAACATGTAACTACTAACTTCAATATGGTTGGATAAACCTTAACAACTTAGCCAGTTCTTTAACTAGATAGTTTGAGGCAGGACATTTTCTCAAGCTATTGTGATCGCAAATTTTTGATGTTCGTTAAACATTTTGGCACACTAAGCCCATGTTTTTTTAATTCACTATACTAGCTTGGTCAATAAATGTTAAACAATGAACTTGTTAGAGACCATCAAGTTTAAGAAGGATTTAACTAATGATTTAAATAGCTTGGGAAGACAAGAGGTTATCGCAATTCCGCGGTAATTCATAATAATGTAATCGGAACAATAAGGAGCAAGTCTCAACGAAAACCCTCTAACACAAGGTCATATTAAGCAACAAACAAAGAGTTGCCTATAGTCCAACTAAAGCTAAAATTGCATATTGTTGCAGAATCGTTGAAATGTTAGTTGTAGAATGTCATATTAGATGGTATATCATTTAACTCGTCCTCCAAATCACTGAAATAGTTAGTATGAAAAACCAATTCAGAATATTTCAACTGAATAAAATACTCAGAATGCAATGCCAACACGCTTAAATAACTTATGAACCATGTTCCGCATGGTTTCGAATCTTATGAATCGCCTTGTCCACTAGAGATATTTCCGTGACTTCAATTGTTTAATGTTAATGCTATAGGAAAATCCTGATCTAAGACAATTGCAACAAAGAAAGTGCAACAAAACAAAAAAAGTCGTTTGAACCTGCTTTATTATCGTAATATGCGACAATTTGACATAATCGCATCAATAATGAAGTCAGTATTCCCTATATAAGTGACAAGGCATTGGCTGTAAAACAGGTTAACAATTTATCGTAGAGTACAGAACACAAATTGAGCGGAACATATACCGCCCAAATAATTAAATGAAAAATGGCTAGATTTAGTTTAATCACAATAAGTTCAGCATTAGGATCTGAGAACAAAACTTCACTACGTTAATTAACTAATATTAATCACCTTACGCCTTAAGTTGATAATTAACAATGGTGACAGGAAGGTAGTATATTAAACAAATTATGGTATCTTCCATAAATTTTTAAAGTATTTGAGCTTTTGTAATCTAATCAGACTATCTATATCTTAATATGTAGAGGTATATATTTATCATTAAACTACTGCCCTTCTCTATTGTCTGAACAGTTTGAGTTTGTCAGTTTAACAATATTTGAAAACCACCCCCCACAGATTGGCTCCTGTTAATATTCATCGATTGACCTTTTTGCCCTTGTTGACCTTTCGATATGTTTGATTGAAGCTATTTTGACAAAATACCTCTATGCCAACTATTTTGCTCTTTTTTCTGAATTTCAGTACAAACCCGGAATAATAGTGGATATGACTTTTAATCCACAAAATATAGAACGCATAATTGGAACTGAGGAATTTAAGACAAATTATCGAAGGGAAACTAAGCACATATAGTCTCACAGTTTGCTGAAACAAAGCTATGTACACCAATCACGAAACAGTTGGGAAAGTTCCATATTTCCATTAAGGGTGCGATTTTTAAAACCATGATCGCAGTAGTGTAATTATCATACTTTCTAAAAATTAATGATCGTAACAATTTCACTCGATCATATTAGTGTTAATTAGTTAAAACTATTTAAGATCGTAACTGTAAAATTCTAATAACAAGAGATCACAACGACTTTCGCTTTTTTAGCTGTTTGATATTCATCGAAAACTTTTCGTGATCTCTAGAAATAAACTAGAATATTATTTAAGGTATATTGGTTTTTAGAAATCGATAACGGGCTATTTTGGAGACCAAGATGAACCAATACAGAACGAGCAATATGTCTTAAGTCATTGGATTAATTTAAGCTGGAATATTATGCTGTAATAAAAAAGGAAATACCAGTTAACAAGCTTACTCATTCATTTAGATAAGAAATGGAAATTATTAAAGACTAAAAAGCTTAATAGACGGACAACTTCAGCCTTTGTAAAGTCAAAGGCGGTGTTATCGCGATATATTCAAATAATGGAAGTAGATTAGGAATTACAATTGAAATAATTTTTGCAGTAAAGTTTTCTATAAACGATAAATCATCAGTAAAGTGCTTCTCACTAAGTCTTCCACTTTGGTAGACAACATAATTTAAACCACCGTTTAATTGAACACCAGTCTATTTCCGCTCGTTAAATCACCTGAATCTTTTAATGGCCGCAATTGATTCTCGAATCAATTTAGGTTTGCACAATGGTTATCGCTTGCACTTAATCCACAATGCTCGAGTTCATCGTATTGGTGGTTGGTCAATGAACAGAGTTTTTATATAGTTTTACCGCGGATGAGATGCTGTCTAGCCAAATGACGCACTCTCCATTAGCATTTTCTGGTTCATTGTATTTCTAACTCATCAAAACAACGTCATAAATCGTATTATTTATCATCACAATTTTTTACGTGTTAAAACGTCAAAAAACCAAAAACCACGAAAATTTAATTCAACGCAATAACTCGTTCTGTTAATATTATATCACAGGCTCAAAACGTGTATTGATGTGTGCTCGAAAATCAGAAGCGTGACTACGAAACGAAAGCATTTAATAGTTTTTTGGTCTTTGTTTTTATCAAACGAGTAAATCACAAATCGTGCGGCAATTAAATTTTATCTACAAGCATTTTGCATTTCTAATCCGCGACAATAATTTAGTTGCTATACAACCGACATTATACATAAACACTTCATTTACTAATTATTCACCTGCAATTTGCATTTTAATTAATTGGCCGTTTACCAATAAATTGTAAGTGTTAGAACTGGAAGAGTTTTTTTTTTTGTTTTTAAATTTATGAATCATTTTTTGCAAGACACTTGATATATAGTATAATGGATTTCAAAGAAAATTAATAGACATATGTGAAACAGACAATTTACAACAATATGCTTAATTATGCTAAATGATATTTAATTTTAAGATTTGTATATTTGCACGCAGTAAGACAATTTCATTTCGCGGTAAACTCGACTAAGGTAATTATAACCAAAACACATTCATTAACCTATAAACGTCTTATAATTATCTTAAAGCAACTATTTCACAGTTAAGAGGTAACATGACTCTTGTACCTTAATGTTACCTACATATAAATATATGCGTAAATGACTTTCATTTGTGCATTTTAATTATAGTTTAATGTAAACAATTTTATGGTATAATATGCTAATGCTGTCTATGTATCTTGATCACATATATAATGTTGAAGGATAAATATAAACATTTGCCAAATAATGTGACACACAGTCAATATGCGATCTCTATGTGGCCAGGGGCTTAAAAATGACAACTAAAAACATACGAAAATCGAGGTATCCTTTGTATCCTTTGGTATTCGTTGGAAGCGATTAAACGGTTGGATTGCAACTCTTGTTAAAGGCCAGAATGATCCAGAAAAAGGATCGGTGTGACTGGGACACCATCAGTCTTAAAGGTGGTGGAGTTTTGATCGTTGTTATTAATAAGATTCCCTGCGCAATATGGTCGCTGGCCATTGTCATTGATTTAATTGCAGTTTGGTTAGAACGGCCTAAATGAGACTGTCAAAATTAATGTTTTATGGAGCTAACATATATATTATTACAATACTCTTATTAATTTTATCGACTTTGCGATAAAGAGGCTGCTCCAGTATTGATCCAAAACTGATTACGATTAAGATTTTTAATGAAATTTTTAATTTCATAAACGCCGAGTAGTCATATTTTACGGTGAGAATTTTAATGCCATTTAACCTACTGATCAAACTACTAAATCAAAACTCCTTACACTACTAGTTCCCTCTCCGATATATGTGGCTTATTTGGTTTACATTGGACGATGTTCATGATCGTCTGAACCCCTTTGAAGTTAGTAAGGGACCTCAAGTACGATGACATTTCCCCTATTAAGTTTAAATGATGGGCTAAAAAAGTTGGGCACCTCCGCATACTTTTATTTTACATATTACGCTTTTCGGCAGAGTAGCACTCCAGAACTCTGAAAGATTTTCATTATTCATCCAATTTTTAATTTGGAACCAAACGAGGTTGACAACTACCGCAGAATTACTGTTATGTTCGCCATACTAACTGAGCTCTTTGAATTGATGTTACCAAAAATCTTGTCTTTCCATCTAAAAATCTGTTTACTCCGGCAGGTCAACATCTACAAATGATTGTAGTCGACTTTTTGTCTCGCTAGTTTTCAGTGACACCCGTAGTGCCACACCTATGTTGGATCTATATTGTTCACAAAATTTAGAAATGATGACTATTTAAAGTTGGCAAAGTGACTCTCTATTCCGACGATATGTAAATCGAGCCCCATCCCAGGTGTGTCTAATTTGGATAGATTGTATTTGTTTGAATGGAAACAATTAAAATAATAAACGGATTACTGACCATTGCTGGCTCGTATACCGAGTGCTCTTTAAGTCTCATTTTATACTCCGTGGCGTATGTGCCAATACCAACGAAAACCAATGGAAGTATCCACCACAGCGGTAACATTTCAAAATTTTTTTGTAGTAGGTCTTGTTAGGCTTGTTAGAATGCGCGTGTTTCTTAGACACAATGTCATCGTTGTAGGCAGTTTCTTAACCAGCCTAACGGTTATACTACATAAGTGCAAATTTGCAGAAACCAAAGTGGACTATTTGAAAAAATCACAGATTAATGGCTGAAGATGGCTTTTTAAAAAATGTGTGCTAGTGGGATAATACAGAGAAATTGCAGTGCTAATACTTTTGAACTCGTATTGTGAGCCTTAAATTAATAATCCACCAGCTGAGTTACAACACGAATTTCAACCATAAATATGTAGGTTGTGGTGATACAAAAGAGGTCTGAAAAAGAAACAAAGTTTCATCTAAAGTAATAAACCTTTAATGTAGTGAAAATTAGATTCATGAACAAATTAGAATGAAAGAGGGGATAATTGAGCAACCTAGGCGATCAGCATATTGTTGTTCAGATGACCGAATTGGATCGCCTCGGTGCCCAACAAAAGACAAATGACCATGGTAATGTTTATACCGCTGGAAGGAAGAAGTAGGAGGGAAGAAAATGTTATACCTATCAATTCTATTACTTTAATGTTGGTGATAAAGTCCAAAAGGCGGGAAAATATGAGCCATTCTGTCATACCAATTAGTAGCATTATCAATATAAGCGATTACTATTTTCCTAATGATGGTCTGACTGTCGTAAGTAAATTCTTCGAATCTAATTAAAAAAAAAAAAAAATTGTCAATTCACTTACCACAAAGTCCGCCCTTTATATAAATAGAAACCATTATTCGATTTTACTCTAAGAATTGATTTCGTTGGTCACAGAAAATACGTATACATATTATGCATTCGACCTTGTCAGTTGTATGCACGTGCTCCATACTGTAAAGTTATTTACAACATACGCAAGAAAAAAAATTTTGACGGTCGTGTACGTAATGAATTTTTTTTGTTGAATGAGAAGACATAAATGGTTTTTCCATGGTCTAATTTTTAAAAGTAAATTTATTCATTTAAATTTGTGATGATTCAAATATTTTTTATGCGATAATCTTATATAAGTAGGTGCGTGCTATATTTTTATAATATGTATATATCATATACGCCGACCGTACATTGAACCGAGTGCAAGGTAAGCAGATAAAAATAAACGTGCAGCACAATGCAGCACTATGCAACATTTTCATAATATTGCTGGATTATATTATCTTTGTACATTTAGCTTTAAACTGTCTTATAATAAATTTAAAAAAAAATAGTTCAACGTATATCTTGTAACAACAGACACCTAGATAAAATCTCATATATGGTTTAGATTTGCAATAAAAGAAAGATATAATTTCATTTTAAACGTCTCAGTTTAAGTTTATTTACGTAACTCAAAATAAAATGTTAAGAAATAAATTACAATGAGTAAACAAAAATAAAAGTGAAATTTAGAAAATTGGCTATTTTCGTTTTCCGTTTACCTAGAATAATTTAAGGTGGGAAAAATATAGATATGCTCGTGTTCTCGAAACGATTTGGTAATGCTGTCGAATCGAAAGAAGGGTTGTGTAAACCAACAATTAATGATTTTATATTTATATTTTGAAAGTGATATATATATATATATATATATATATATATATATATATATATATATATATATATATATATATATATATATATATATATATATAGTGGGTTATTATGGGACATTTATTTGAATTATGTAGCCACTCTCTTCACTATTGAAATATTTGGCTTCAAATGTTTTTCCTACACATTTTAGCTAGTTAGAAGTGGACCTTCGCGAAAAAAATGCGGTCGCCTCTGGGGTAGCAATTCATAAACTTTTTTAGATTTAAGATAATTTATGATTTCTGGCTAGGAAATGGTCGATTATAATCTTTTTATGTTTTACTTCCATATTTGTACCATAGAGATAAAGTAAAAAAAAATTGTATAATGGATATCTCCTTTCGCATCTAACTAAGCTAATCCTGACTTTAATATTTATAAAAAAAGCTAGTAAACTCTTTAATAAATTCAGGAAATAATCCAACTTAAGCAAAAATTTAGCGGCAATGGAAACAAATTAAATTTAAATTTACTCAATAGAAAATCGTCAAAAGTCCTTTGCAATAAAGAACAATGCTCCAAAGCATCCTTGAATCAGTTTCAAAATTCTTGCATGTAAGTCGCAAAAAATCTAAAGAATAAACAATCACAAATTTACTGATTACACTACCAAGTGGTGGGGATCGACAATGTCAAATAATTTTATGCTACCGGAGTTGATAGTGAGTTGTTCTGTAAGTACATAAAGTTAAGAACTCAATCAACAATTCTACAGTTTTGAAATGTTCTATAGTTCTCTTTAGTTTTCTTACGGGAAAAATGGTCATGCGAACCGGATATATTCTAAAAATTGGAAAATATCGTTGATCTTAATAATACTTAATGGCGAAAAAAATCATTTCGTCCCAAAAATATAAGGAGCGAAGTTGAAGCCAGCATTAAAGAAACGCCAAATTTAACCGGATCATCAATTGAAAATCTAATTAAACAAAATTGACAGAATTGTAAATCCAATCCAATCAAACAGACCTTAGAGGAAAAGCAATATTGTTCTAATGGTTTCTTGGAAATCGCACAAGTTTTTGATAAAATTTGTTAGGAGGGACTACTATACAAAATTAAAGGGTGTCTGCCGAATAATTTTCAATTACTTTTCGAAAAGATCCTTCTTCAGCGGCAATACATATGCTAGAGCCTTCTTGATGTAACACAAAAACGCTCAAACTGCGTCAAGAATTGCAAAATCGGTTGAGTAAAATAGAGAAATTGATAAAGACCTGACATTCACTCTTTTAGCAAATACACCTAGCCACCAGTGAAATCAAACGGTGTTAAGATATGGAAAATTTGCAGCCAACTCACATTTAAGATCTCTTATAAAGACAACCAGACATAAGAAGGACTAGTCATATTGGGTCATATTCGGTAAGGATTAGCCGAATATGGAAAAAATTATTTATTCATATGCAGAGCTTTGGCCAATAGCAAAATTAAATATAATCCGGTCAGTATTAGTGTTTCAGTACTTACAGCAACTTCCATTTTCTGACCATTTACTAGATGATCTTTTACAAGATCTTACTAACCATTTTTTAAAATTGGTAATCATTTTAGGTGGTCAAATTTTGTACACAATTAGTCATGGGTTTTTTGTTTGGGTCTGACATCAACCTCAAGGCTTATCAACGACAGGTGAAACAAATATCATAAAATTTCGATGATTTATTTGCCGTTACATTTTAATTTTCTCCTAGTATCCTAAGCTGATTACTGCTTCCCATGTCTTCTAAAGTTATGTTGAATGACAATTCATGTAAGTTTGAGATGAACTCATTTTCTCCGCCTGTGAGTGTAAAATGAAAATTTAAATATTGACAAAATTTCAACCTATTTTGTTCGAGTTAAAATATAACTTTAATGAACTCTAATGGAATTTCAGAATCATCAAAGACCAAACGATTATAACACAAATACCATGCATTTGCGGACATGCAAGCCGCAATACGCAAAAAACGTATCAGATAGAAATGTCCTAAGGACCACTCCCTCAGCTGTATAAAGCTTGCTATTTATTTTGGAGACATGTTGATCATGAATCAAGTATTAATTGAGTATAACTGATTTTGAAGAATTTAGAAGGCAATCAAAATCTTTTGAGCAACATAATATAATCATATAGAGAGGCGCGCATTAGTGTACCGGTAACTTTGAACAACAAAGGTGCACTTGTTAAAAGAACTGCTAAGGGAACGTCACTAAAGTTTAAGCACCTTGCAAATCCAGACCATTCCAGACCATCCACAAAAGTTGTTTTCGCATGTAACTGTAACTTCTCTAATTTAGAAATCCCTATTCAAATATTTTGCTACATTACTAAAGATTCGTTGAATACTGATTAACTTTTCCTTTCTCCGAATTAAGGAACTACGGGCATTTTTTCCGTTCTACTAAATTTCAATACACTGTGACACTTATGTCCAACTCCTCACTGGAGTAAACGATGTGGTCATAAATTGGTATTTGTAAATGAAAATGTATTTCATAAAACGACTACTTTGTAGTAAATTTAGATAATCTGCAATAGTAGTTAAATACTTAACCGTTTCCATTATTATAAACAGCTATGAGGCTTATTTAATATAAGTTTTTTAAAAATAGTAGAAATCAATTATTTCAGCCTATTGGATCACCCTTTATATATATATTATATATACACTCGTATCTCGTTTACTAACAAACTTGTTAAAGAACTAATTAACCAATCAATGGAAAATATTTTAATTTTATTTGACAGATTTACTCAATAAAATTCACACACCTCTTTGGTTTTTATAAATGTCTAGGCGGATAAATTAATAAAATTATGCAAATATTTTGTAAACTGTACGTTTACATTAACTTACGCTAACCGTAAGTATATATAAGTTGAAGAACGAGTAACATGCTTCGTAAATTCTTTAATACGGTTGGTCTAATTAATGACCTACTAATAGGTTGCATAATCAAATTTAGCCTATAATATGAAGTTCAAATCACAAGGTCAATCCATCTGGAATGTGTTAATCTTGGTATATAATTATTTGTTTATGAAATTATATGGCGAAGGTCGACATCTACTTATAAAACTATAAAAACGAACATTTCGGGTTTATTTACGTAAGTCGTAGAATTTCCTAGAGTTTTTATCTTCTTTAAAATTTATCAATTATTGCCCATGGAGATTATTATGTTACATATTGAGTTACATTTTTTGTAGGACTTTGATAGAAGTTAAAATTTTAATTGACTCAGAACAGAATCGGTTTTTTCCAAATTCGATCAAGTTTTAAATTTGGAGTGTAAAAAAAGTTTTTAGAGATCAACTATTATCGAAGGTTCTGGTAATTTTGACTAATGTGTTATTTATCTTAAAGTTGTCAAGTAACAATGAGGAGTTGTTTTAGTTAATATTAAATCGGTAGTGGCTAGTTATTTTTAGTAATTTTTTATATAACATCAAACTACACTACCAGTACAACAAATTTCGATAAAATTTTAAAGTTTGCGGATGATCCAGTAATAAAAAACTTGTATTTCCAGTACAAAATAAACTTATCTCAAGTTGAACACAAAGTTAAATTTACCTAAATATTTTATAGTAAATTTGTTCCTATAAAGAAAAGAGAATTATTATCGGGTTATGAGTCAGGTAAGAGACTTATATCTTGTATTCCTCGGCGAGTGCCAGGTCCCATGAATGAGGAATTGCACGAAGGAATTGTGCCTCAGAATTGGTTATCCAATCAATAAACTACGATCGTAGATCGCGTTTATCGAGGTTGGTGGTTTAGGCAAATCATCAAACATGAGGCTGGTTGATTGCAAGGTTGAAAGATTGCAAGGCTGAAGGTCAATTCTGCCATCCATGCAGGGATAGCATAGGTTACGTTGGGCCTCATATATGCCTTATATAATCTTAATTCATTTTTGGCAGCGAGGTGACTATTGTGGTTACAAAATCTATAAAGTGAGTTGCGAACTGCAAAGGCTTTTCTTCGAACATTTTTGATGTGAGAGAGAGGTGATAGTTTACTAACTATAACCACCCCTAGGTATTTGATTTGGTTTTTATATACTAGAACAGTGTTTGTTTAACGACACGAAAAATTTCCTATTTGATAAGTATGATTCGATTTGTTTAATGAGGTAGAAAGGAATATCACATTGAAATAATTTATAGACTTTATGTCCAGAAAGGCATTGTTAAATGACCAAATCGCTTGGCGTTTTTAATAAAGTTTTTCAGCCTCAGCACTGCTTGAATAGCAGAGTGGCCGGCACGAAATCCGAATTGTTCGTCTGGCATATAGGGTACTAGTAGGGGCTGGAATCTGTTAAGACTAACTATTTCCATCACCTTACTTATTCCGTTTGGGCGAGTACATTGGGCGAGTATGATTTTTACTATTAGAGGGATGTCCTGGTTTAGGAATAGGGATGACTTTGCCGAGTTTTCAACAATCTGGAAAGTAGCTTGTCTTTAAGATACTATTAATGATATCGGTAAGTTGTGATATAGCTTTATCTGGAAGATTTCTGAGTATCGAGTTGGCTATGTTATCGTATTCAGGACCTTTTCTTTTATTAAGATGCTGAAGAATGTTGGCAACTTCTGCTTTATCGACTATCTCAATTAAGGTTGGATTAAGAGGAGGAGAATTAAGAAAATTATTGACACAGTTATTGACTGAAAATTGTTGTTCGAAACAGGGATCTTTTAGAGAATCGTTTTGTATATGAACTTTTTCATAGTGAGACGCGATTTCCTCTGCAATTATTTTAGGATCTATGATTGGAATAGGATCTTTAGCAATTGAAGTAATCACATTTTGTGTTTTACCATTAAGTTTTCGAATTTCACTGAAGATCTCCGGAGAATTATCGGGAATTTTAGGCATTCTACTTGTGAATTCAAAATTAACGTCAGATTTCAAGATATGTCCTGAGGTGAAGAAAACGAACATAATCGAAGTTTATAGGACACGCCAGATAGACAAATGGATGATCAGAGATTGCATAACATTTTAATCGAATGAATGCAATTTTATCCTCTTCAAACAATACATTTACGTAAAGGTGCACACGTGGTCGGCTTTTTATTACTATATACATATTTTATTTCAAAATGCCGATTGCAAGAGATCTTGCTAAATGCTTATTCGAACTTTCCAACTAATTAATCATTAAAAAAACAAGCAACACTTAACTTTTTGAGAAATTTAAAAAATAATTTATCCGATTAACTAGTTATTATAATTATAATTATAATTTTATTAAGATCGTATATGGTAAGTAACCTCATCCTTATAAGTCTAATAAGTAACTTAAGTTGATAGCTAAGCTCATTTTTTTATTAAAAAAAAAAATATTAATTAGTTTCGTCGTCAAATTTGTACAATTTAGTTTATGGTAAGGCAACAGCTTACAACCTGAAGATATTTACAAATTAATTAGTTAATTAAATTTATCACATAATAGTAAATGAAACAAAATAAATACTATATTGATTGGACGATCAATATCTATCGCGGAATTATTCATTTGTCCATTTGTCGCCATATTTGCGACCGATTTTAAGCGGTAAATGTGTTGAACGTTTTTTTTAAATATTTTTAATTATTAATTACACGGTAGTGATTTTAATTAATATACAGGTAGGCATCATTGAACATTTTAATGGTTTGTGGAACGTAGATTATGTGCAGTTGTAGATTTATTATTTTTGTAGTTTTATTAGGTGTGAAATTTACAATGGTGGTTTGTCGTTATCTGTAGTTTGCGAGCGAAATGTGTACTCTCTTGATAATGGCATTCGATAAGTTCAAGCTAGCCCTTATTACGACTTATACCTATAGATACTTAGTTGTAAATTTATATATATATATATATATATATATATATATATATATATATATATATATATATATGTATATATATATATATATATATATATATATATATATATATATATTTATTTATATATATATATATATATATATATATATATATATATATATATATATATATATATATATATATATATATATATATATATAGTTTACGGAAGATTTAGTTATATGGTGGCACCCTATTTAGGGCCAGCTCTTCGCTTAATTATAGTTTGTTGGAGTTTGGCTATTGATTCTGATACATTTTTTATATACATTTTTCATATTATTTTTTATATAATCGAAAGTAGTGAAATTGACGTGATAAAGCATCTAGACCACGTTCTTGTTTTGCTCGTCGTACATTTATAACTTCTTTACTTCGATAGGTTTTTTGTCCTATTAATTGAACTTGTGACACTGGCACCACTTTCGTTTTAATGGTTATACCTCAGTGTTTTTATGGTGTTTTCTCTATAGATTCTTTCTGCCTTGCTGAATGAAACCTTCTAGCTGAACCTTGGCTCCATGATGATTTTTTAATTGTGTATAACTTTTTATGATGTTTTGTGTATTAGCTTTCCGCTTTCTCGGTGGTTACTTGTTCTTTCACAAGATTCATTTCGATTACTTCTCTAAGTTCATTTTATTAATATTAAATTCGGCATAATAAGTTGGTTGCTGTAAGCTTTTTTTTTGTCGTTAGCTTTAATATGTTTTCGCTTAGTTAAGTTGCAAGCTTTTCTATGTCGCTTTACTTTTAACGTTCATTACTTTGTTCCTTTGCTAAAATTCCACTTTTTTGGTCTTGGTGGTGTTTTCGATATCATTGTGCTTCTTCCTGATGGATATTATAATGACTTGCTTACCCCATCATTTATTAGCACCTATCTTTAAAGAGTATCTTTTCTAAATGAGTAGTTCGGGTACCACCTGCAGTATCTTTTCTAAATATTAAAAGAATAGAGTTATTTCTTTATTACTGGCAAACTTACCAAAATTATTGAATTTCGGTAGAACATTTAAAACTTCTAAAAGTAAAATTAAATATTTAAAAATCTCATAATATTTAATAGCATCTCCATCATAAAAGATATTGAAATTATTCAAAGTTTACGGAATTCTTGTATTTGTTAATATATGCAGACTTTTTAGCATTCAATTGAAATTTATTTTCATTGAGCCTAGCACCACAGGGTTAGCAAAATTTCATGACAATCGTACCATATCATAATGAGTTACAGTGATTTAAAGTGGTGCTACTTGTGCAATTTTAAAACAACGGAAAAAGAGTATCGTGTGTTAAAGCATTTTTAACTGAGAAAAACACTGTTCGAGCTCTTCAGCAAGGGTTTGAAAAGAATTTTTCGGGCTTTGTTCCATCGAAACAAACCATTTTTCGGTGCGGTATGCTGATATTAAACGTGGTCGTACAGATAAAAATGATGATGAACGCTATGGTCGCTCAAATGAAGCAGTGACTCCAGAAAACAACAAGCAAGTCCTTGAATTCATTATGAAAGATCTCAAAAAGTGAAAGTGCGTGAAACAGCTGATATCATAAACATATCAATTGGTAGTGTGCTCAATATTTTACATACAAATTTGTTCATTGAAAGAATTTTTATAAATGAGTGCCACGCTTGCTCACATAATGGAACAAAAACAACAACACTTCGATGATGCAGAGCACTTGCTCGAAATAAAAAGATTTGTTACTTCGGTATGTGGCATTGGATTCGTGTCATGAATTTTACTTCGGAATCAAATCGGCAGTCAGCTGAGTAAAGCGCAACTGGTAAAACTCGGCCAAAGGCGCAAAAGTCTACCGGCAATTATGGCCTATGTATTTTTGGATGTGCATGACATAATATTCATTTATTACTGATTTTTTATTACCTTCAATAGTGAATTGAAAGACAAAATCGCTGAAAAATGGCAACGAATGAAGGAAAAACAAGTCGTTAAAAACTATGGCCAAACATCACGGTAGATGAAGAAGCAATTCGAATTCTAGAATTGCTTCTTTAAAATTGCTTAATGAAGTATTAATTACTGAGGGTAATTTTAAAGCCAAAGATAAATCGTTCTACACGTTAGAAAAGCTTTGGAATGATTGTATCGCAGTAGAAGGAAATAATGTTGATAAATAAAGCAGAGTTCGGCCATAAAAATATTTTTTAGTAGTTAGAATCTAGACTTATTGGACAATGTATTATAAAGCTCTTAAAAAGTCTACTTCTTTTGTGTCATTTCTCAAACCACTTCCCAACTGATTCTAAGCCATACCTTGAAGACAGGAATCAAGATAAGACCGGAACCTTGGCCTCTTTAGCAGTTCTAGTGGCAGCCACCAGGTTGAAATTCATATTTTTTGGCTGCTTTAAACATCTCACTTCCTTTGGTGTTGTAATTCTGATGCCGCTTCTTATTCTGGGTTTCGATTTAAATTAGTGCAGCTCCTTTTTATACAATGATATAAACTGCTTTAAATTCAAAAAATAGCAATCCTTTTGAGATGTGATTGGTAAATATTGTATGCGTTATACGATGAACACCTGTAATTAATTTTAATTAGACAGACGTGTAAATTTAGCATATAATGATTATGATGTGAGATACGAATCGGAATGCAAATACCATAAAGAACTTTTTCGCCCTTGCCACATAATTAAAAGTCTGCAGTAAACAATTATGTTACAAATACATAATAACATAAAACCATACGTCAATAATCGAAAGTTATAAAACCGCGTGTTTGGTCCCTTTCCAAACTAAAATATGACCTTTGAACGCACTCTAAATTTAGCACGCACAAAAAAGATTCGGCGAATTTCATAACCTATAAAATGGGTAAAACTATATACATATTTGGCTGTCAAATTTAATTCCGCGATAATTAAATTTTAAGTCTACACACACACATATACACTTGATATATGCGTACACCCACGTCAATTATACAATATCTTTTGAACTTGAGGAGAGGGGCTTTAATTTAAAAAAATTATCTTTCTAAATGTTAAAATTGTAAATCACCAGTATATAATGTTTGGCTGTGGTGTTACTTCTACCTTAGCCGAAACACTTTCATTTTTTTTATTTACTTTGATATGTGACTTAAATGGTTTGGGTTGCACATGTGTTTTTGTGTCAAGTCATATACTCTCGCGCTCATAACCGATTATGATCATGATTTTCAGTTTTTCGATACTGACTGACTGAATTAATTTAAAATAAAAACTAAATTAAATTTAAAATTGACCTTAATTCTCACGTTCGTATATTTACTTAATTTTTTTATTAATTAGATCTTGAAGCTTGCGTACTAACATCTTATATTTGTACAACCAGATCGTATATATATACGAATAAGATAAACCGTAAATAGTAAAGTGTGTGTAGTAATTAACAGTTTTTAAAGGCTATTGCTGGCCCTTACCGTACATTTCGGCTCTAAACTAATTCGACACTCGTCCAGATCATAACACTAAAAGCTGTGATGATTTATTACGTTTAAGATTTGTTATTTTAGAAAATTGGAACCAATGGAAGCTGAGAATCCTACACCAATATTTTTTAACTTGGACCCTAGTAAACAATTTAGCACAATTACTTCCAACTTCTCCACTATAAAGCTTTTATAATGTCTTGGGAAATACTTTGTATAATATGCATCCGATGTACTTGAGGACATGCATATGCCTCCTCAACCACAGTAGCGATAAGTAAAGTGTGTTATCGATCATATAATGAAATACGAATAACTTATGATTTTATAATCTCATGAAGGACTTCCTTTAAATTAAGATTTAATTGATAATCTTGAAGCTGAGCACGACTTATGTATAACGTCAATGTATATTGTGGTTTGACATATCCGGATTAGTGCCTAAATTTAGATCGATAAATAATTATATAGGTAATGTTTTAGCTTAATGTTTCAAGGTGATTGAAATTATCATATATGGAGATATATCAGTTTGAGTGGTACATAGATATACACACACGAACATATACAACATAATTTATTATTTTAATGCAAATTATACAACGTAATTATGCAAATTAATTTAATTACCAAGTTTTTGAATAATATAATTGTTTAACAAGGATTTAGCGCAGTAGTTAAAGAGTCACCTTACTGCGGAACTACACAGCCCGGAAAATAACGTTTTTCTCATTTATTGGTGACCCCAATGTACTTTGGATATATAGCCTTCTGAACTATTCTTTATGATATGTCCACGCAGCTGTTTTTGGACTAAAGAGACCAGTGTCACCTCTAAGGTCTAGTGGATTGTACTTATATTGTACCTCGTTCTTACGCTTTTATCGATTAGACCATCATATGTGTATTGATACTGGCGTTGTTCTCTGCCAAGAGTTTAACTATACGTATGGTATGGTACCATCGTCTATTAGTCATACTATATGTAGATGCTGAATATAGTTATAGCCTCAAGTATAAGTGGAGACCATGTGTCCCAAAGTTTTAAGTTGCTTTATAGAGAAAATGACTCGGCTCGGTTATCTTGGTGTCCCAGTTCTAAATACTGTATAGATAAAAAACATTTAAGAGCAGATCTAAAAAAATTAACTATATAAAAAAATAGAGATGTTACGACCGAAACTATTTGTTATAACATACTGTCAACATACTGTCGAGAGTCGCTAACATTTTGAACGAATTTCATATGAACAAATTTATTTTAATGAAACTTTCGAAATTATTTAAATCAGCGACGGTTAAATTTATATCGGGTAAAAGTGGTTTTATCGGTTGTTGACAATAACATTAATAATTTATGAATTTGACAGTGATAAATCATAGAAGGAGATGAACAATTTATATACATTTTATAAACTTATCGGTTCGAGGTAAACTTTCATTTTGCTGCGCTCGTATATAATGCAGAGTGCATTTGTGGTTCCTTATATGGAATACAACTACATAAGCCGTTTTTTACTGATCTTTACCGGTGGGGTGTTTTACCATTGGATTTTTTGGGAGGTTTCGCTAATCCCGTGTCTACGTTTACAAAGCATTTAAAACCAACTTCGAGCCGAGGTATCACCTGAAATGTATTAATACATCTCCAAAACTCCCTTTTAATTGATGTAACAGGTTATGTGTTAGGTTAGGAGTAGCTGCTTTCATACACTTAGACCAATATCGATCGATTGTGATGTTTTACTTCCTTAATACTTTTATTGGCACTATATCCTGATCTTCTGACATAGCATAAAATAACTCGCATATTGATGTCTGTATGATTTAAAAAGTTGTCCTTTACATATTTACCAAATGATCTTTATCTCCTCTTCGCCTAAACAGCTTCTGCAGAATTTTTTATAAGAGAAGTCTAAACACTTCATACTTTTAAAGCAGAGTTCATTCTTCTAAAGACTATTTCCCCAATGATTGTTGCTTTCTCACATGTCAGTGGTTTTGGTCCACCTAAATCTAATGCTAGGGCTCTACCCTTTTTCAAAGCGCCTTTATATGCCTTTCCAAAACCTGCTCTATTTAGTTTCAGTCGGTAATCTAAAGTTTTCCTGATGATCTGGATGTTAAAATGTTCACAAATCTCGTTAAAAGATGATCGGCTCCCAATGCCTTTTGATCCCATCGAAGCTTCTTCCAGCGTTATGATAACCGCTTTATTATCTATAAATATATTGGAATAACATTTGTGGATATCACATCATGCCTTAACCAAGTCAAGACATCATTAATCCCCATCACTTCAGGTTGGTACGCGCTGTAGTAGTAATGTAGATGAATAGAAATTCATCTGCTGCTTGGAGCCGCCCGTAAAATCTGCATAGCTCTGGTTTCTAATGCTGACTCATTCTTCCAAAGCTCTCTTGTAGAGAGCCTTCATCTATTTATCGAAGGTATCAACTGGAAAAAGATAATTGAGCTCTCGATCGTATGTACCAGAGCGTGCAGTAGTTATAAGTACTAACTCTCCATTCTAAACTCCGTCGACTCGTCGAAGCTCTCTGGGAAGTGAGTTTGAATTATTGGTTTCAAATATTCCACACTAGAAGCTGTCCATGAACCATCAGGATTAATTAAATGACTTATACTTTAGTTGAATTAGAGGAGAGAACTTTCCTAAGACAATAAGTCTCCAAGACTTTAGTGTAAGAAAATTAGACTTCCCTTTTTGGAGGCAAAATACAAATATCATCGATCGTAGCCAAAATGTTGATTCCTATAATCGAAATCTACGCACCTTGAAAAAGTCATTAAGACTCCACCTCCACACACTATATACCAAATTAATCTGCTTATGTATAACCTTCGGTGAGTACATTATAAAGTAAAGGTATCATTCTCATTGTCAACTTTGATAGATTAAAGCATATAGATTAGAGGTCTAAAAACTGTTAAACATAACTGTTCAGGATTTCCTAATACCACAAAAATTAGCCAATTAAATTAATTTGAAACCTTTTTAACTCTGCCTCTCGCTTTATCTCTCTCTTTCTCGCACGCGGGATCTAATTAAGTTACAATTCACAATTCTACATGTCAATCATATATTTATGTATTATAGACCCCCTCGATTTAACAACATTAACAACATTAACATTAACATTAACTAACAAGGTGAATGGTATTTTGTATACGGCACGAATCTACGAAACAGTATACGATTTCCAAATAAAGAGTTAATTAAATCATTCTTAAACCAATCGAATAAACATTAATTGATCTTATATATGATCGCTTTATTTCATCGACTAATGTATTGTTGTGTACTCGTATAAGCGCGAATTAAGCAGTTAGCCAAAGTTAAACGGTCGATTATTAAATATATTCTTACCATTTTATATATACCATTCTTACCGCTGTGTCAGCTTAAAATGAGTATACAGATCAAAACAAGTAGAGGAAATATAGTTTTAAAAAAAAATTAATTACATGCATTTTGCCGTACATTGATTAATCTGTCATAATTAAGTCAAGCTGGAAATTTGTTGACATACGGAAGAAATGTGATATGTGGCCGTTATTAAGTAAAATTATGATGTCGTAATTAGCTAGTTTGAATACTATAAACAAAAGGGAAATTAATCAAATTGCTGGCATTCAATTTAATTTTCACATGATCGATCAATATACAAAAGAATTTATATCGATTTACTATGTAATTATGCGCGACAGGGGTTCTGAAAATATCAGTAGATAATTGATATAATTCGTCGCCTCTATCGACGTTAATAAGCCTTAAAAAAATAGGAATGACCTTTATAAAAATTTAAATTTTACCACCTCGAAACAAATATCGGATTACGCGTTTTGATCTTGAAAGTGCATGTACATATAGTATACGGTTTAATCCGGATTGATTTACACACAAAACGCGCGCACACGATTATGTTTTACGTTAGCAACAAATATCGAACAAATCTAAGTCGAAAAATTAATTAAAATTTTGATTATGATAAATTATCGCCGATTCGATCTAATCTAAGCCAATTCAATAGTAAATAAAATTGGTGTGGCAACACCCCAAAATAAAAGTAGGATCACGATCAAAAAACTAAAAAAATAATAATTTGCGATCATGATCGTGATTTACAATTTATAATTTTTTTGCGAACATAATTAAGATCACCGTTTGTCTATTTGTTTCAATTATTTTGGGGAAATGTAATTTAAAAAAAATTTTTTTTTTTCGTTGATCGTGACCTTTTGATCTTGCTACTTTAGTAATTGTTGATTGATATAAATGTGATCACGAGCTTTGCAATTAATTTTGTTTTTAGTCGTTAAGCTTGTGTGAGCTTCCCAGAAATGTTTGTTTTCGTTTGTGTTTTTGTGACGGTTCCGGGAATTTTTAAAGAAGATTATTTCAATTGTGCATGATCATTGAAGAATTGTAATTATTTTGATGTTGATTGATTCAATTTGATGATCTTGGTGTATTACGACTTGGGTTTCGAATTGATAATAGTCAAATATCTTTTGGTAATTAATGGTCAGATAATCCCAACTAACGTAACATAAACAAAAACATGTTAGGTCATCGATTATTAAATTCCTTTTAGTGCTTGAATGATATGATTTTTTCACTACTATCGATAAGTCGAACGAAGAGGGTTGATCTCAAATATCAACTTGTGCAGATTCCATACTTTAAAGTTGATTTATTATATTTAATAATAAATGTTTAACAATAAATGTTTAACAATAAATGTTGAATTTTTTTCATTTGTCACTAACATCTTCAGTAAAATATTTTGAAAATTATTAAAAAGTTAAAACATTATGCTCGCTTTATCTTTTTCTTAGTCCTTGATTTGAGTATATTGCTAGCAGGGAAAACTTTATATTTTTTGCTCTAATCTTTGACATATTTTTGAGTATGAGCCAGCGTACTCGCAGCCTTTTTAATTCTTGGACGACATCAGAAATATTTATCAAAATACTGAACTCGTATTGGCAAAGAGAACTCAAAAAGAGTCTTCATCGTTGCATCAGGGACCAAATATCAGTTCCAGAACCAAAAGTTTTACGAAAACATACCAGGTTTCAGAACTAAACAGAAACATGGATATATGTATAATGAGTTTCGGAAATTTGTCGAACTTAATTCCGAACTATCCGGTTCCGGAACATCTTTTTAATTTTTTACCTTTCATAACGGCACCAAAATCTGAGCGTGGAACGTTTCTATCAAGAAGTT
This sequence comes from Tipula confusa, assembly GCA_963556175.1. Taxonomy (NCBI): domain Eukaryota; kingdom Metazoa; phylum Arthropoda; class Insecta; order Diptera; family Tipulidae; genus Tipula; species Tipula confusa. The sequence continues at coordinate 230,777,549 of OY744475.1, forward strand.
TTTTACGTTACAATTTCAATAGACATCAACTTACATGAATTAAGATCACTATAAAAACGATGCTTTGATTTTAATAAAGTAATCCCACTAAATGGTCATTAGATTGTGCTTCGGATACTAATTCAGTTTCAAGCATCCAACCGCAATTTTCACTTCGATCTAGTTTTTACAACTAAAATATTGTTATTTTTTTAAACAAATTTGTTTTAAATAAATTTAAAAACAAATTATTATTTAATGTGAGTTTCAATTATGTTGTGTATGTGTTTGTATGTGTGTGTAAAATAGTGAATGGATCGGGGACTCGGTCGTTTTTCTCAGAGAACAGGTACCAATGCATCACTTTTAATTGTGCATTTTTGATTTTATTTTTTAGCCGATTCAACTAATTTTGAAAAAGAAGTTGATCTTGAAATTAATTTTGTAAAATTGAATTAAAAACAAAAATTGCAATGCATAGTGCAAACTAATTTTATACATGTATTGTAATCTTTATATATGTATTGTTTAAAGCCGTCTTTAATCCCTTACAGGAAGCCCAAATTTACTCACACTTAAGCTGTAAAAAAATGAGAAAAATATAACCTATTGAATGCATTTGTGAGATTATGTTGTCGTTTATATACGATTGTGAGTACAATGTAGAAAAAAAAAAACAAAACAGCCAACTTAGGAAGAAATAAAAAAAAATGAGCAAACTTGTATTTTTTTTGTTTTATTCCAACTGTTTGTTTTTGTATAGAGAATATAAAATAATATGCTCTCACTACGAGTGTTATAATATGCTCAAATTTATATAAATCATTCAAAACAAAATTAAAATTATTTTTCATATGGGTTTTTTCACAGTTACCTTAGTGTAGTTAACAAGTTACATTTTTAATATGGTGTCTGCGTACAACGAGAACATGAAGGCTTCTTAAAAAAGATTAAAGACGGCTTTGGTTTTGCTACAAAAAGATAAAACTTTTCATCCTGTAAAAAGACCAGTTCATCTTTTTATAACAGTTTTGTGGGTTTGGATCTCGGGTTTCGTCTTTTTATTTTTACAAGAAGAACATTTTTCTCGGTCTGGCTTGCATAATTTTTCAATCTAGTGTCTCGTTTTTAAAAAAAAAAAAAAAATTCGTTGAATGTAAATCGGCTATTAGTTTTAGTAGTTTTAATTATTGTTTTTTTGTATTCTTTGTTGGCAATATTTTTCAATTTTATTTTAAGTACATAGGTGTAATATGTATGTCTATATACATGTTACTTTTCCCGTTTTAGTTGTCCCGTTTTTATTTTTGTTTTATATTCTAAATTGTATAAAATAGTATATAGATATTTGTTTTTTTTTAGAAATATTCATAATACTTAGGATAAATGAATATCCTTAATATGATGTTCTAGCAACACAACTACACAGCACTATTGCTGTAGTATCAGTATTGTAATGGATTTTTTGTGGATTGTGATTTGTTTATTTGGATTTATTTGGATTTGTTCTTAATGATTTTTTTGGAACTGTGATTCGTATGTGTATTCGAATTTTGTGTGAATTTAGAGAATCGGGGTGGGTTCTGACAAAGTATAGCTATGTATAAAGTAGGTACATAGTTGGGTTTCGATATATTCAAAAGTATTAATTTAATGAAAGTGCACCAAGCGGAACCGCTGTAATACTATAGGTAAAAAAACTAGTGAGAAAGTTGCTATTATTTATTAGTTATAATTCAATTGCGGACATGGTTTTTATACAGCTCATTTTATATGTTTGGTAAGCTATAATATCCTATAAAAAATTTACTGTGCAACCCTCTGTTTAAAAAACTGTTTAAAGATTGTTTTATTCACATTTCTATATTTCTGTGTTCAAAGATGTTCAGAGAATTTTTTTGGCTAAACATAGTTTTACCTTCCTTGTATTAGTGCTGTGCAGAATAACAAATTAAAAATAGGTTTTAAACATTAAAAAAAAAAGTTTACAAAATTTATGGCATCATTTTACCACAACATTGGAACCATTACTAATTTCCTGATTTCGGTTAATCACTTTAAACTGCATGTCAGCCAATAAATAATCGTACTGATAAAATAATCTATTAGCATTTATGATCTAATCGATCGCTTATAGCACGTGACATGATGCTTTTCAATTTGCCATTATCGCACATTTATTGCAATTTTATTCAAATATATGCACAAACATAGAAAGTTTTAAATTACCTTGTCGACGACTAAACCACATTCATAATTATCACTGGTCGACAAAAGTAATCGTAATATACGTCGATCACACAAATATTAATTTTCATAAATTACACGATATTACTTGCAAGTAAAAGGGAACGCGTTTTGAATCATATACTTAGGTGGTATGATGATAAATCAACGTGAAACGCGGATTCGACACATTTCATTTAATTTTTTTTTTTTAAATATTTAATTGGATTGTGCTCGCAAGATACACATTTGAAGGTAATATATCGTAACTGGATATATGTACTATTAACCTTCAATAATTATGTTGAACCTACTCAATTACGATTACAAAGAAAAACAATAAAATTTGTATTTAGATAACATAACAATTTTTATCTTGTTTTAGAAAATCTTGTGACGTAACACAGCATGAATATAGCGATTCATATACGAGGTTTGTATGATAAGTATCTGATTTCGGCAAGATATGGACGATAGTGCCACTCATAAGCATTTAAAGGTCGATTAGATTAGAAAAACGAATCAATAAATTATTTGCCAACGACATCAAGCAAAGTTATGCTTAGGTTAGTCATAATTTCGGTTATCGCTTGGGAAAATTAGACCATATCCATATTTCTAAAAACTACCATTGGTGTTTCCATGCGCGAATTGGAAACAGAATTGAAACATTACATAAAAACAACCATCGAAAACCGACTCACACGAACAAAGCAGCAAGAGACCTCATAGGGTCCTTAGAGCCCATTAGTTATATGAACCTATGTAATGCAGCAACACCAACGTGACAACAACCTTGAATAAACATGCGATGGACTCATTAGTAAACATCAACGGAGAAATACTCCTGAAAAATTATGTTACAACTTGCTGGTTAAGGACGTCATTAGGTTTCCTTTCAAAACTATTCAATGATATCTTTTGATGACAAATTAAAGAATCAAAAATCGATCAAAGATAATTTGACATCAACAGATTAAAACTTTTTGATAGAACTGCCTCCGATACCCAGTTCTACTAAAACGGCTAAGATTAAACCATTGGTTCGTGATAATAAATTAAAAAAGATACATGGCAAAAGATTGAAGGAACGCTGCCAAAGTTGAGTGAATCAACAACAGCTGAATCACAGTTAACGAAATTTAAAGAATATTTCAAAAAAGACTGCAGATAAGACCATACCCAAAACACCACAAATAAATCGGAACCAGTAAACTTTCCTGAAAAAGTTAGAGAATGACAAAGTAGCTCGAATATTTAAAAGTGACACATTTGTAATATTTGTTTGTAACACGAATTGTAAACATTTGGGACTCCATCAAAATACCACAAAAATCAAAGGAAAGCCTGATCACTACAATTTCCAAGAAAGGTGGCTTAAGGAAATGCAAAAATTAGTAAAATTTCTCTCCTCATGAGAAAAGAAATTAAAATAACCGAATCAGACCTGTGATCATTTGACAAAATGAAAAGCCATGCAATAAGGAAGACACTCGGTACAGTAAATTCCCAAATTGGAGATAAAAAAAACGAACTAAACTTTAAAGGTTTCCGTCCTAGCATAAGAGGTTAAGATTAATGTACGTGATTTTTGAGGCTTTGGGCATCTCAATCGAACGGAATCAGAGCATGTATAATAATTTAGAAATGAAAAATCTTTTGTAAGGTGGTTGACACGATAACTCTCAATAATCGTATAAGCTCACATGTGTCACTAGTTCAATGGAATGGTTGTTGGTTTTGAAGCGTAGTTTGAATGATTCAGGTTAGAAAAGTTGATCAATACAGGTCTATTTTTAGAATACTCGACAGAGTAAGTAATCTTACAATGTGGTTCCAACTAGGCAATTTATATCAGCACCTAAGTCACCAGAAATTTGTAAGCGGTAAATTTTGACTGTGCTTCACAGTTACTATCTGAATCATAATATATTTAAATATCTCTCGTAAATGTCCTTTTGACCTCAAATTGTTGAGTTGGTAATTTTAGTTTGTGGTAATGTTAAAGTTATGCAGATACCATTTTCTTGATTTATGACTTCCATACATCTTCAATGTAAAAATTTCCTATAGATAAATACAGCATTTAGTTTCAATATCAGTCAATTTATCAGCTACTGGGCAATAGATTATTTTGTCGGTTGTTGATAGCGCAGACTGAAAATAAAAATCTAAAAAAGGAAATATATGATTCTAATCGCAAGGCCAAGTATTTATCATACGACCAGGGTACGTATACCGAACGTATTTTAATAGAAAAAAATACTTTCCATTCGCCAAACCGAACACGTTAATATATTCCGGACACGGAAGTTTTTATTTATTTTGTTTATATTAATATGCACAACCATTATCTAGTTAGATACGAGTATCTTGTTAATTTGTGGGAAATGCGATAAACAAACAAAGAACAAGATTTGTACTTTAATCATAAATCAACTCTCTAACGACAATTTTAAAAAATTTGCACAAGTTTTCTTCATTATTTTTCAACGATCAATCATAAGGTAGATGCACTCTGTGCTGCTCACTGCTTATACCGATGCATATTTTTCTCAATTTTCTTCATATCCAACAACAAAACTAGAAACTTGTTTCGTCGTATTTCAATTCAATAAAAAAAAATTTATTGATTTGGATTTGTCTATATCATCTCATCGTACTGCAAAATTTGCAAAATGATTGGAAAATTATTTTGCGAAATTTATATGTTGTGGGTTTGAATGGGCGGCGGTCTTCATAAACGCGCGAATATAATAAAATATGAGGAGAAAATTTTCTTATATTTTAATTGAGTATCGGTGTTAATTGACTTGTAAATATTTCTACTGTTGGTGACAAGTTGCATAAGGCAATTATACTAATACAGTGTACGATTATTTATTTATGGCATAAAAGCCGAAGTCTATTTTGTCTCCTACGAGATTTTTTTATTACCTATCATTTTATGAATATTTTAATGTCATAGAATATAAAAAATATAGAAAAATGGCCACATAAATTGTCACAACTACTAGAAAATTACACAAAATTCAACGTTGAATAAAAACTTTAACAAAAGTAACCTGTTGTTCCAGGAACTATTAAGCAATCGGATGTGTACTGTCTGTATCATTGCGTGATCAAACTTGGTACCTCTTAAATAAAAGTGAAAGCAGTTTTCGATGGATCCACATGAGGTTCAGACTGACCAGTTTTCACTTTTTTATCTGAGACGCTAACTGATTTTATAGAGAAAGTCGTCTAATAAACCATCCACGACATTTAAATTGAAAACTTAGAGCACTTGTAACCCTCGGACAATTTTGGAATACGTTGGAATTGCAACTTAAGTAAAACGATCTCTGCAAGATGTTAATCTTTCTACATTACAAAAATGTACAACCCTGTCGATTTGTTTGGTATTTGTGCTGATTCTGGGCCAATTTGTATGCAATCGTTATGGCATATTAAGCGAAACTGAGACCAATCATTGTCACAAAATTAATCCACACGTTGGAATATTTTGAGTTGCAAGATCTATTGCCGTAAGAAATAGTAGAGGTAAAAAAAATCTTCAACTGCCAATGTTGTGTCAACGAAGTAGGAAACATTGAACCAAACAAAGTTGTACAACAAGGGTTTCTATTCGAGTCATCAGAAAATATTTTCCAGGAATAAGGATAAACATAATAGTAAACCAATATCCATTTCATTTAAATGAATTATTTATCTTCTGATCTTCTGATCTTCTGATCTTCTGATCTTCTGATCTTCTGATCTTCTGATCTTCTGATCTTCTGATCTTCTGATCTTCTGATCTTCTGATCTTCTGATCTTCTGATCTTCTGATCTTCTGATCTTCTGATCTTCTGATCTTCTGATCTTCTGATCTTCTGATCTTTTGATCTTCTGATCTTCTGATCTTCTGATCTTCTGATCTTCTGATCTTCTGATCTTCTGATCTTCTGATCTTCTGATCTTCTGATCTTCTGATCTTCTGATCTTCTGATCTTCTGATCTTCTGATCTTCTGATCTTCTGATCTTCTGATCTTCTGATCTTCTGATCTTCTGATCTTCTGATCTTCTGATCTTCTGATCTTCTGATCTTCTGATCTTCTGATCTTCTGATCTTCTGATCTTCTGATCTTCTGATCTTCTGATCTTCTGATCTTCTGATCTTCTGATCTTCTGATCTTCTGATCTTCTGATCTTCTGATCTTCTGATCTTCTGATCTTCTGATCTTCTGATCTTCTGATCTTCTGATCTTCTGATCTTCTGATCTTCTGATCTTCTGATCTTCTGATCTTCTGATCTTCTGATCTTCTGATCTTCTGATCTTCTGATCTTCTGATCTTCTGATCTTCTGATCTTCTGATCTTCTGATCTTCTGATCTTCTGATCTTCTGATCTTCTGATCTTCTAATCAGAATCGATTCACGTATAGAAGAAAATAAATTTTCAAATAGCACAGTTGGCCCATAGCCAGGTAAGTGATAAGCTGAAGCTTTGTGTCACTGCGTAGGTTCTAAAAATATCTTGCACTATAAATGAATTAAGCACTTTATAAGGCTATATTTCAAGGTCAGTTATTAATTTTAGAGACTGGCTTGTAGTTCAGTCCTCTTAGATGTTATTTCCTAACCCAAAGTAGCACGTATAAATTAATTGTTGATGCTTATTCTAACCGGTGGAAAATCCTCAAAAAGTTTATTTGTAGTACCAGAAATGTATCATCATTTGACATTTGATGGACTATTAAACATTTCCAAAAACCATGGCATTTCCATTTATTATCGTTTGTGACTGATGCCGACAGTTATATTGCTGCCATTTATTATTTTAGCACGTTATTAAATTAAATTGTCGTAAAACAATTTGTTGACTGACAATTACGACAGATGAATTTATTATTTAGTTTAGATTTACCGAACGATAGTATGCAAATGTTAAATGCATAATTCCGTCAGTGATTGGTAAATTTGTTTGATATTTTTTAGAAAGTCTTGCATGACTCCTTCGAGGATATATACAAATAAATTTAAGGCTTTTCGATCTTTTACCATTACAGATCAACAACAAAAGATTACGATCAATATCGCAAAACGAAACTGAAAGTTTTTTTTTTGCGATCGAATGAAACGACAAATCCGTTAAACAAAAATCGAGTGGCATACAAAATTCTAAGAAATCACACCATAAACAGTACGATTTGTGTCTATATATCGAGTCCAAATATGCGCTCAAATACAACACATAGACCAAGATCATTTCGATCGATTTCATTATCATTCGACCAAATATAGATCAAGCCGTAACGATCGAGTAAATAAATAGAAACATGAAACATGTTACTGCAATCGATCAATTAAGATTAAAATAAAAAAAAAAAAATATACGTGACTTAACTTTCGAAAAAAAAAAAAAAAAAACAAAATTAGACATAATAATTAGACAAATTAATTTGAATATGATTTGATGTGTGTATGCAATATGTAAATTTACGATGTGACATTCTGTCATATACACTTACTCATATATGCGACCAAATTAAGAAGTTTTGGACATATCCCGCACGAAAATTGTGTGTAAAACCGTCGCGCTCTAAAGTAAATCGCGTAATCTAATTTTCGGTGTCTTAACAAACCGGAAACAAATATTTTGTGATTTTGCTTACATAAAATAATAATTGAAACCGGTCTACGAAATATACTTAAGACAATAAAAGACAAAAAACGAACGATATATCCTTGAACTTAAGTCAATTTTTGTGAGTGTTTCTATTTTATATAATGTGCTAAAATTTATGTTGTGAAACCCACCAATAGTAACGGTTTCTAGATTTGTAAGTATATACGGAGTTTTCTAATAGGGACCAAACTTCGTTTACGACTCTTCAATATTGTAATTTTGTGACAAATAGCACAAATTTTGGGGAGAATGAAGAAAATTAGGGTCTTCGGTAAAGGTTGGCGCTGAGGTTGTGTTAACCTCATTGAGGTTTTGCAATATTTTAAAAGCATCTGGATAAGTCCTGCCGTTCTTTATTGTTGTAATGAACAATTTTTGGCATAACAATGACCTGCGTGCATTTAAATATTTTCATTACAACTTCATTATACTTGTTGTACCCGTAATTTAGATCGGCTTATATATTTAGTTTTAATTTGATTTTGGGATCAACAGAAACTTAAAATTTGATCAGTCTCCTACGTCACTTACTTATAGCAACATACATACACTCACATATTTGCGAGATTCTCAAGTGCTCTAGCACAAACGACAAACTCTCACGGTTGCTCTAGTTAAAAGCTGGTTTAAATCATCACTGACCGTAAGCAAAATGTTACCAGACTCATTAATCTCAGCAGTGATCAATTTTCAATACTCTATTGCTGACTTGTTTGCCGTAATGAATTATCTGGCTTTTGGCTATCAACCGTTTATATACTATTGAAAAATTTGGCAAACTTGGGTTCGAAAACTGCTGGTTAATGATTTCGAATCAAGTACCAAACCAATATGATCTCAAATTTAAATAACTTACGTAGTGAAGCCTGTTGATGAAAGTACGTTTACTTTAAGCCATGGTTTATAAGTTCTGTTATAATATAATAGAGTATTTTGAACAATGTCAATGTCAATGTGAATCCAAGAATTCGAACGTTCTTTAGATATTACGAAACTAAACATATGTTAAAATACTAGCGCTCCTAATAGAAAACTCTTTTATGATTCGAATTGTATGTGTCTCCGATAAGTATCACACATATATTCAAAAGTAAAATGCGAGATTAAAGATAACAAATTTTTTATTTACATTGGTATATAACGAATAACTGACAGACTTGCGAGTATAGTTTACATTACGTTGCTGCACAGAATCTGTGGGCGGTCGGAAATATTCCACGATTTTATGATACCGAGTATATACACACTATCAGATATTACGTATCAGAAAGTGGATACATACATGTTTGTTTAAAATAATTTTGTAAGATCGCATGCCACTTTAGGCTATATAATCCAATTAACATTAATTTAGTTAAATTCTAAAACTAAGATCTTAATTACTTGGGAAAGGTATACAAACAGTTTGTCGCCAACACATTATTTCAAAAAACCGCATCTCTACCACTCGCGTCTTAAACATGTTAATGTTTTACATTTGCTATATATATATAAAAAATTGTTAAACTGTGCGACGTGCGTGCGATGGTCTTTAAATTTAATTAATGCGGGAAATAAATAATGTTGCATCCCGGCAGGAGGCATTAATTTTGTTTGCATTTACGTTGTTTACAATGTTGATGGAGAAATTTGAGATTTATTGATGCGCTTGTATAAAAAACAGCATTTTCTCACCATTCTTAAAATTTGATTTGTTGCAAACGATTTGTGGTAATTCTGAAAATATGAACAAGTATATAATATTTATGCTGGAAATGGGGTTTCAAACTATTTTTAAATTTAAATTTTTTAAAGCGTTTAGGTTAGCGTTAATTTATTTCTATAGTGAGCCAGATGATCTAATCTATCACAACGGGATGACAATTATTGAAATTTGGCTTTCAAACTAAATCAAACTAATTCAAACTTCGCATCAAACCAAGTAAAATCAAACGTGATCTATCCTCATTGTTATCGTTGTATAGTTTGTATAGTTTCGCTTATAATAATTGTTAGGTAACATTCAAGTGAAACAACTAATAAATTCTAGTAACTGGTTTGAAATGGCTGGTTTTTGTTTGAAAATATTATTTCATTTGAATTTCAATTGTACACTTTCGCGTAAGACTGGACACAACTTTTTGATAGTTTCAAGCTTGAAAGGGATTAAACAAGAAAATCTAAACTTTATACTTAAAAAAAGTAAGTAAGATTTACTTAAATCCTAGATCTGTGGCCCAACTCAACCCTAATCACACTCACTCTAAATTCGTTACGAATCACGAGTTCTTATTATTCATATTAAATGATTCGCAAACATATTTTGTATTTTGGTTCTTATTACATTTTAAGCATTCAATTTGATTTCAAACCTTTTCAAACTTTGCTTCAAACCATATTAAAACATCAAAATATTTACTACAAATATCGTCCTAAACTGATAAGAACCAACACCAAACAAAAACTTATAAACATCAGTTTGACTTAATTGTGTTTGATAAATTACAAAGGTTCGATTTGATTGAGTTTAATATTAGCTTTTATCTATTTTATTACATAAAATTGAATAGGTTATAAAAATAAGTGTTAATTTGTACAATTTATTATTTTTTAGTGGTTTGATATGGTTTGATTTGGTTTGATCAAGGTCAACTGTTTGATTAATATGCACCTTTGCGTTCATTTAGGAATAAATCTAATAGACGAACTAAATTTATTCTTAACTCAATGAGCTTAAATATAAAAATAATTAAGTTTTCTGATCATTATAACGTTCAAATCAAATTTCAAAATAAAACCACTTTGAAGGATTAATAATGCATACTCCATTATCATTTTTTTATTAATACTTAATGGGGTTAATATTGCAAACTTGCAAAAGGTAAACTCTAAGACAATGATTGCAAAATGAGGCTTTCAAACCAAATCCAACTATTTCAAACTTCACATCAAACTCATTCAAATTGTTTCAAATATATATCATAAATTGAAATTAAACAAAAAATGAGCAAATTTTATAAGTTGTCAATTTTTCCTGTCGTCGTATAACATTTAACTGATAACCGTTCAAGTTATAATGATATGGTTTGATTGAATAACGGTTAGTTTTTAACTTAATTGTAATGCACATAAGAATAAATAATAAATTCAACTGTCATTCTAAACGTTCTTAGCTACAGTTTAGGAACCATCAATCAATACAGGCGTTTTGATTTAATAAACCTGAAGTAGGTCTACTTTGATTTAAATTTGATGATGATTGATTTTTTTGCCATTACGCGATTTATATTCAGTAATAAAATCACAAAGAGTATCACAAAATAAGCGTCAAATATGGCATGAACAAGCATGCGAATTGGTTGGTGGCATCAATATATATGATTACTATTCCTTAAAGCTCACTTATTCAGCCATTATACTTCCTTAGAAACTTAGAACCCCGACTCTTTGATACCACTATCGACGATTCCTTAGATTTTCCTACCGTGATTTTCCAAACCCGTTTTAAGTACCCGGCTTTTACAATGAGAGGTTCGTCTGCAATCTCCTGAAGGTCGATGTTCTTTCTCCTTATATTCTTTTGTGATTGACAAATCTGCATCCTTAAATAACTCCTTCCTGATTGTTTCCTTGATCTATTCATAAACAGGTAACACTTAAGACGGCTATCTATGACGTCTTCCTTTTTTTCTAATTGCCCATAATGTTTGCATTCGACTCGTAAATAGATACAATTTGAATTGTGAATTGGCCGTTACTCTTAGATTAAGTTCAACTGGTGATCGGTTCAACTGGTGACGTCGAGAAGCCGGATAATATTTACTGTCGTAAAAAGCAATTCTTTTAACTTCACAAGTATTGTGAACGAGACTTGTCAACAGCTCATTAAATTTTTTTTGCTTTTTTAGTTTCGGAGTCGTCTAGGCGTTATCTATTTTCTCTTTAATCAGAATACTGAAGCATACGATAACCAAATGCCTGGCAACTGCAGATTTAACTAAAACAACCCAAGACTCGCTTTTATAGGGGTAAAATAATATGCTTTGATCGAAACGTATAAAATAAAAAATTATTCGGAGAACGTACTCAGATATCTGCTCAAAGTCAAATTGCGTAAGGAATAAAGTAAAAATTCTCTAACAAAAAACCGCGCCCCCGGGTGGACTCGAACCACCAACCTTTCGGTTAACAGCCGAACGCGCTAACCAATTGCGCCACGGAGGCATATGTATGGCTATGAATTTAAAATTTACTGGTGTCAAATGTTTTTCAGATTATGTCTGTTATTCTATGAATTTCGATTTTCTATCAAGCATCTTGAGAATAATAGTTTTCAAATCATTTAAAATGACACGAAGTAGTGAAATCGGGCCTATACGATTTTTTATCGTTTGCTGGTTTAACTGGTTTGGGGATCATAATTGCTTTTCCATCAATATGGCACATATCTTAGTCTAAAGGCTAGCGTCGATTATTTGAAACATTTTTCGGAGTCCCTTTTCCGGAATTATTTTTTAAAACTTTTTCGGGAATTAAATCATAATCTGGAGCTTTTTTCGCACTTAAATTGGTTTACATCAGCTTAGGTAATGGTTACAAAATTTTTTCCGCAGATAAGCTGCAAATAAATTTTCTTATCACTTTTGGCCCATACTACTTTGTCATTTATAATGGGCGCCTCAATCATTTTGATCTTTATAATCCCTTTGGTACCATCCAACAAGAGTGATCAGTATCCGAGGTGCCAGTCTTTTGCCAAGGTTCATGCCATTAGATTCGTTCTAACTAATTCTCCGACATCAAGTAGATAATTTTGTTCATCCTGCATGTTTAAAAGTACTGTCTAGTACCTCGACTGCGTCTTCCAACTTCGTCGCTGTTTCTAGAAGTACTTGCAGGTTTATTTGCTGTTCAAATCTTTTTTACTTTATGAGTGCCTTGATTCTGTTTTTTCCATTAAAGTCACCACCAGAAATAAAATTTGTTCCTAGTGAGCTAAACAGCAAGGTATAATCTACTTTGTTTAGATGCAATCGTGGACTTCAGGAGATAAAGGACTGTAAAATCATTATTATTGGTAGTTTAAACTTTCAAAAGGCCATTGACTATCGAAGAGTTTAAAAATGAATAAGAAATTTGACCATTTTAACTGGCAATACATTTAATAATTTCTTTGTTATTACTTTTTCACTTAGCTTATTTTCGATTTGGCCAAAACCGTCTGAACTAATTTTAACTTGTAGGTAAGAAGTTCAAACTGGTAATTTAAAATTTTCAAGCTAACTATAGCAAGTCCATAACTTCGAAAGTTCCGAATTTGATTTTATATAAAAGCTACTTTGACCGAGATTTTCAAGCCTCCTAATTCAAACCGTTACAAGCCAAATTTAATACAGGTTGGTTTTAATGCATAATTTCCGCACAATAACTATATACTCTATATAGTTTTATACTCCAACAGTGGATATGGTGCTGGTCGTCATAATCGTGATTACGATTGACGGAATGGACAAATGGGCCAAATCATCAGTTTTGCAATATAACCAGAGGTGTAGCACCAACCCTAAATTAGTTCCCAAATTTTCTTGTAAATAAATCTATTCAATATTATGGTGATAAGTTATCACTAGTATGATGTCATTTTGTCGACATTTCACCAGATCAACGACATTGATTACATTACCGATTAAAACATTTTCCAGTCGTAACACTGCATGAATAATTTCAATAATAATTTATCTTATCAAATTAGACCATCAGCATAAACTGATTTAAACCACACACGTGAATCAATATTATAAATTATACGGTTATCTAACGATGTAACAAAGACGCTGAATAATTTGACTCCGTTGAGGTATAAGTCAATCATAAATTCCATTTTCATTTTGTGCATCGAGTTATTCAACATAACTTATCGATAGATAATCTATAGATATAGCTAACATGACTATGAAGATGTAGACATGATATACTCTCTTGTTCATTGAATTGTTTAACAAAATACAACAAAAACATGTTTTCAACTATAAAGATGTGTAGACATTGAATATGGCAAGCTTAAGAGTTTAGTACAAGATAAATTTATCGAAAATATCTTGTTGTGTTGTTTGGGTACCAGTCGCGGCCAGGTACATTTGCAACGATGATGAATTGTGCATATAAACTATACGATTTATGTTTTATGTTGTTCGAGTCAATTACAAGTATTACTAATGGAAGAAATTTTAATTTTTGACGTAGTTTTGTAAGTTACATTTACACATTACACATCTATATGTTGATGATTGCAACAAAATCCACTGGTTCCACTTTATACTTGAATATAGGTACCTAAACGATGTTTAGCATATATGGAAAGGTCATTTGTAGTTAGTTTTTCAAAATGTTGACAGTATAGAAAGTTAAAAGCTAACAGTAGGCTTTATGTACCAAAACTAGGCGGGACATTTGGCCGTATTTAGTGGGTGGTAATTCTCATATATATAGTAGATCAATACACCTCATTATAATATTACAAAGTGTGACAGACAGTCAAATAAAAGTAGATCACTTAATAATCATACCAAACCAAAACTACTCCAATAAGTCAAATTTCTTTTGATTAATTAAGTCCTATAAACTTCCAATCACCCAAACCAATCAATCAATTTGAATATATTCTTGTATATCTACATATATGAATATGAATTCGTTTCGATTATTTATTGGCTGTATGTAATTTATACAGTTTGCTGCACGATATGATGTAATTATCGTGGTTTACCAATTTTAACTTGCTCTTATAGTCTTAAAGTCATGACAAAAATTTTGACAGTATGATATATGTGGAACATGATATACATAAATTATATATGAAAAAACCAAAAGTGTTGCACAGTTTAACTGCATCTTTGCGATATTTTCGTCCCCATATGACGTTGACCTATTGATCAAGATTTTAAGTTTCCAACTTTCTTTAACTGCTCTTCGTAAATCATGTTCGCGATTTATTAATGATATCATATAGTTGTTTTGGAAGTTTTCATATATAATGCAAAATCTCGTTTGAAGATGGCAATTATTTCGGTAACGTCATTTTTTATTATTATCGCTATACGCAATATGAATGCGATATGTGTTCAATTTTACAATGCAGTAATTTTGGAAATCCAGCCAAAAGTTGTTCGAGCAATAAATGTTGGCATCGTATCATCAAGTTGACTTTCGTATGCCACGTTTCCAAAACACGTTGGATAATCAATATTCGATAAGTTTGTTTTGCGATGCTTATTCAAACGATTTATACTATGGTAAGATTTAACCTCACTAAATGTCAGATGACGGTCTTCCTTTATCAAATTTTGTACAACATCGGTGTTGAAATCTTAGCAAAAACTTGTTGGCCTTTATGTTATTTTAGTCTTGACTACAAGAACACCGCATTTAAACGGAACAAAAAGTTCTACCAGACCGTTGTGATTTTATAAAATATTACAAATAGTATCTGACTAGGACAATCCCATAGACTCCACAATCATCTGTCCAAAAACGCATGAAGAGCATCTAGGAGTGTTTGAAAATATTTTCAAACGACCGCTGCAAGCGAGAAAACTTAATATAATTACTGACCGATTCAGCCGAAACGAATTTTCGCCCTCTTCACTCTTGCTTACTGTTTTTATGAAACACAATGAAAGTCAGCACAAGTCACAATTTTAGAAAACCCGCTGATAGACTAAAAAAATCCCATAACTTTGTAAAGTGGTATGTGCTATTTTGAATTGATCAAAAGTAAAGCAAATAACCATAGAAGGTTAAAGCGGTGAACAATGTATGCAAAACCCGTGCTCTGTTCAAAAAACGTTAAGCGCATTACGTGAATTGTATATACCTGTATATCTGCTGCAGTATCTAATAAAAGTATAGTAGTATCTAACTATAGTATAAACTCCAACTCAACCGGATATTTAAGATAAAGAACCACTAACCTTGTGTTCGCTGATCGAGCTCTATAGCAGTTAGAAGTTGACCTCAATTTTTCTATAAAAAGAATCGCTTTAACAACGAGACGATTCATGGATGAATGTATATGTGAACAACCAAAATTGATTTGAGTCGATTCCTATTCGTACGAATTACAACAGCATAAAATGCATCCATAAAGACCGTGCGATTTAAATCCTTTTGACCACTCCCTATAAGGCAATTTAAATCTCAAGTCTATGTGACTAATTGTTGTTCTCAAGGTCAACATAATGAACGCCGAAAATTGGCCATCTCAAATAAGTGCAACCAAGCTAATCCGTGGCGGGTAATTGAACGACGTTATACTCCATACTTAATGCCATAAAATAATCTTTGAAATAAAAAAAAAAGTTGAGTGGATATTTCACACACAACTTGTTTCATTTACATTTAAAAATCAAGCGCCTTTATTGGAAGACCCTCAACCTGAACAAAGTTGGGAATTACTGAAAACCTATATATGTTTCTTTACTATAACAGTAGGTAAATAAAGGAGTAATTTTTGTATTTATCCAGTGTGAGAACCTCACTTCAGTACAGATCTCAGCAACAAAATATTAAACGTACTAGTTTTAGGAGAATTCTGAAAATAAAAATGAATTATTCTCATTTTAGGAATGGTTGCATAATGGGCACTGCTTTTTTGAAAATAAACTCATGTAATGTCTTTGGATATTGTTAGCCATACAAACTCGGTGCAGTAATCAATTTTTGAAATATTTGTAATTGGTCATGTAATGAGCTATTTGTTGATGTTGATTAGCTTACTTTAAGTTACCTGTCTTTTTGACATTTTGTTATAACTTGGACATTTTTTTGAAGAGATTTAGCTACGATACGCCACGTTACAAATTTTTTATCACATCAAACTGCACCAGTGAAAATATAAAACAATAAAAGTTGGGCATACAAAGGCAGTATACACTAAATAACTGGCAAACACGTCAATTCGATCACAAACGCAACATTATGAAATACGCAAAATAAAGAAATTCAACAAATATGCTAATTAGATAATAACTGTTATTGTCTATATGCTTTATTTAAAAGTCACATATTACCATATTTGTAAACATATAAGACGGCTCGAACAATGCCGCTATATCGGCGACATGTTTACGTACGAGTTTATCAATGGAATGATATGGTATGCCACACAAAAACAAACTTTTTCTTTCAAAAATTCCAATTACAGATAGAACAACAACAACAACAAAATTAAATGCACTTTTACCATCCACTTTTGGCACTGAACTTGAATTGTTTTGTTATTTTCTGTTTTATTGTACCGCTACACATATTCACTTTCGATTTCATTGAAGTTCAATTACTTTTGTATACCTGTATATAGTTGATCGATATAGGTGTGTCCCAAATGTCTTATGTTTTATGTTTTCGATATGCGTATAACGTATGCTTATTGTGAGAGCTAAAAGTAAGTTATCATTATTATGACAATGTCGAAGAAAGTGTTTTGGTGACACAATCGTTGAGTACAAAAAATTCAAATTTTCCAATATTATTAAAACATTTTGTGGAATTCCTAAAATTATGACTTCATATCGTATAGTACATATATGACGTATATAGTTAGTGAGTAATATATAATTAATGAGTAAGTTTATAGATTTAATATATTATCTCCATCGTTCCAGGTGAACCTAGAAATGATAATAGTCACAAAAATATATTGTTTGATTGGGAATGCCATTTTACTGTCGAAAAAAATACAAGATTCGTTCCATTTTCTTTGGTCTGTGCACTGTACATACTTGTAAATCTGTTAAACCACAATTCTTACTGTTTAACAAATGCTTCTGTTTAGACCTTAGACTTTAGACTTTAGACTTTAGACTTTAGACTTTAGACTTTAGACTTTAGACTTTAGACTTTAGACTTTAGACTTTAGACTTTAGACTTTAGACTTTAGACTTTAGACTTTAGACTTTAGACTTTAGACTTTAGACTTTAGACTTTAGACTTTAGACTTTAGACTTTAGACTTTAGACTTTAGACTTTAGACTTTAGACTTTAGACTTTAGACTTTAGACTTTAGACTTTAGACTTTAGACTTTAGACTTTAGACTTTAGACTTTAGACTTTAGACTTTAGACTTTAGACTTTAGACTTTAGACTTTAGACTTTAGACTTTAGACTTTAGACTTTAGACTTTAGACTTTAGACTTTAGACTTTAGACTTTAGACTTTAGACTTTAGACTTTAGACTTTAGACTTTAGACTTTAGACTTTAGACTTTAGACTTTAGACTTTAGACTTTAGACTTTAGACTTTAGACTTTAGACTTTAGACTTTAGACTTTAGACTTTAGACTTTAGACTTTAGACTTTAGACTTTAGACTTTAGACTTTAGACTTTAGACTTTAGACTTTAGACTTTAGACTTTAGACTTTAGACTTTAGACTTTAGACTTTAGACTTTAGACTTTAGACTTTAGACTTTAGACTTTAGACTTTAGACTTTAGACTTTAGACTTTAGACTTTAGACTTTAGACTTTAGACTTTAGACTTTAGACTTTAGACTTTAGACTTTAGACTTTAGACTTTAGACTTTAGACTTTAGACTTTAGACTTTAGACTTTAGACTTTAGACTTTAGACTTTAGACTTTAGACTTTAGACTTTAGACTTTAGACTTTAGACTTTAGACTTTAGACTTTAGACTTTAGACTTTAGACTTTAGACTTTAGACTTTAGACTTTAGACTTTAGACTTTAGACTTTAGATTTTATACTTTAGACTTTAGACTTTAGACTTTAGACTTTAGACTTTAGACTTTAGACTTTAGACTTTGGACTTTGGACTTTGGACTTTGGACTTTGGACTTTGGACTTTGGACTTTGGACTTTGGACTTTGGACTTTGGACTTTGGACTTTGGACTTTGGACTTTGGACTTTGGACTTTGGACTTTGGACTTTGGACTTTGGACTTTGTACTTTAGACTTTGAACTTTGGACTTTGGACTTTGGACTTTGGACTTTGGACTTTGGACTTTGGACTTTGGACTTTGGACTTTGAACTTTGGACTTTGGACTTTGAACTTTGGAAGTTTGAAATTTACGCCATCAATTAAAAATTTTTAAAAACCGATAAATGCACCATTTGAAAATTGTCAAAATTATGCCACAAATCGAAAATTTCCCAAATCTCAAAAATGTATGATGAGAAAATGTATTCGAGGATTCGAAACATTCTGAAATATTCTAATTGGTAATGGTTGATCTCCTTAATTACGAATTGTCGAATTTCTTTCCAATGTAACTTGATAACGACCAGATTTGCTGTTTTACCATCAGCTGTTTATTGAAATGAAAAAATTTAATCGGTATATGATCTAAAGCATAGCCTAAAGTATAACCCAATCATTGACTAACAAAATCAAAAATTCAATTCATATTCATACTGTATTTCACCCTAAGCCAATATGTTATGAAAAATGTGGGTGGCAAAATTAGAGACCATTCCACACATATGCCGCTATGTATTAATTACCCGACAATAGACTCCAATCAGTCATTTATATTTCACAGTAAATTCGATTTAAATAACTCAACATAAAATTTGCGAATTAAAATTAAACAGCAACAAAACTAAATCAAACAACCACAACAACACACAACCTAATCCAAATCAATTTTAAATCTGTCGACTTTCTTTCGACCTCATTAAAAATTCAAGGGTTTCGATTTTGGTTTGCCGTTGTGTAATATAAAATGTGGATTACATTAATGTGGATTTGTCTTAAATTAAAGTCATAAACGGGTTTTAAAGGCCATTGCTGGCTCATTCCGTATCAACAGTCAAATTTCATCGTTTCGATTTCGAATCAGCTCATCAGTTTTCATTTGTTCTTAAACACTTCTGCAGCAGCATCGACTTTCATAAGGATGATCACTTTCAAAATTGTGTCTACAAAGTCAACAAGTGTTGACATGATGTTTACAGCTCTATCTTAAGAACCGTATAGAAGGGGGATGCTTGTCCAATTGCTGCATTACTTATTATAGGTACAGGTTAGATAACCGACGTTTTCTTTAGTGAGTATTTCAACTTATCTCATTTGTTGCGCAGTTATTGAAATATCTTCTGAGTATTGTCTGCTATCATGTCTTGTCATCTTTTCACTTATTTTAAAGATTGTAAGTAAATAAGAAAATTCAATTTAGATGTTGTAGTCGAAATAATTAATATAATTAAAGGCCTCAGATTTATTTTTAACGGCATTTGACGCATTTAAAAATGATATTTTACGAGTCCTTTAAATACCCCCCGACCACTTTAGTCAAGACAAAGTAACTTTATTGACTCTTAAAACATTTTAAGTAGATAATTACCAACCTCCGCGATACACATATACACGATGACAGCGATGGATGTTTGTATACCGCAATTACATTTACTTAATGTGTTTGGGAACAAGTAAGACTCGCTACAACAATAATAACAACAACAACAACACCACAAAATACCAAATACAAGAAGTTGAATCATTCATAAAATTTTGTGTTATGTTTGTCTTACATATATTGAAGGTGTGTGTGTGGCACGGTTGATTTCTTGTTTCGCGATATTATGATTAATTTTTTTATTTTTTATTTTGCTTACATGATAATCGCACATATGAACTTGACCTCGTACAATTTTTTCGCAAGCCATATACACATAACAGATCAGACATAAAGATAACAAATTGAGATATGCGCACAAAAATGTTTATCTGCGTATGTATAAATATCGCAACAATTTGTTGCACGCGTATCTTTCGGTCTCAAATCAATCATATGAAAGTTAATGGCCGAATTGATTTTGTATATGTGATATACACGGTAGTATTACCTTGCCATTCGAATGTCGTACCAAAATTTTATCTATACTCGGTATGTTCCGTTTTGCATAATTTCGATATACACAATAAATCCATTTGGGCGTGATTCGTTTAAGTCATTATAGATATGTGTATGGCTGGTAACGGTTTAACTGACAATATTTAAGATCTGATAATGATTATAATTTTATAGCACATACAATTTAAATTAATTGTCTCGGTTTATCGGTCGCCCAAACAAAATTTAAATTGTTTAAAAGAAATGTTTTCAATAAGATACTCGAGTAGGTACTATACGTAAACAACTTTAAGACGATGGTAAATGTTGCGAAATTGTGTCTACCAAATTACAACAAAATTGCCTTAAATAGACTATACAGTATGATCTGGAAAATAATTTATAGGTGAAATCTTGAGTTGCTCATTTGCAAGATGTCGAAATTACCTGTGAAATGTTAGAAAGCCCATTGAAACTGTGAATTTGGGCCACAAATCGGAAATTTCCAAAATCTAAAAAATTAAATGACAATCCTTTTTAAGTGTTTTATTGGTCATACTGTATATTCTGATATATGACTGTTAACTGGTTTGTGGTTATGATTTTTCAATTGAATCCATAATACACAGATAGAAACGATTTAACGACTTTCAAAAGTCTATAAATATTTATTTATAAAACGCTAAGAGGATTAGTTTAAGTAAAGTGGATTCAATATACAATGACGATGAGCTTGCATTTTTTTGAAGTCGTGACAAATGGATATTACATTTTAAATGATCTTGTCTAGCCGCAGAAGTATCAATTATAAAGTAATAATAATATTTACGACCCCATGATGGGCGCCAATTATGTGTGTGAAGATTTAGCACCTAATGATTTTACTATTGCTTTGATTACGTATTTTGAGCGGCACACTTGCGGTTGTATTGTTTATCTTAAAATTATGATGAGTCATAAGCGTTGAATATTTGATATCGAGGTTTATAAATGCAAATCGTTTCTCGTCGTATTAGGTGGTGCATTATCTGGCTCTGATTATTTAGATAAGATATTTTAACGGATTTCAAACAGTTATTTTTTAACATTTAGTAATGACTTAATAAGACCTTGGAGAGTTTGGTTAAATCCGGTCATATCGAAAGATAAAAAATGAGACCACGTGGGTATTATTTTGACATTTCCACAGAAAGAATTAAATATATTTACTCCAATTGAGATATTAGGAAAGCAGGCCATTTATTTTGTATGGTTCGATATTCTGATACTAACGCAAGATAGCAGATGTAACACAAACACGTCAGCTCTAAAATTGCAAGGTAATAGAATCAGTAGATCTCATTACCACACGGGATTCTTTAGGTGCTAACTATTTTAAAACACTTCATAAACTAGTGTTAGAAAACGGAAGTTGGCCACTCCGCGTAGAAGGTAGAAAACTGCTTGTGAAACAAGCATAGACATTGACGTAGATAAGCGTGAGATGATGAAGCAGTTAAAAAACAGTTTAGAAAACTTTTTAAAAATTATCTAAAGGTTTACCCAAATCAAAATGAGCAGAGGTGAGGGTGGTTAGCAAACTGTATTATAGAAATCCTGCAAAAGATGATTAATGGTAGAAAGAACTTAGCGCGTCAATTGCCAAAGAGATTTGGCATTATTTTTCTCGATTTTCCCCTAGACTCCCTTTACCATTTAAAGGGAGTCTAG
This sequence comes from Tipula confusa, assembly GCA_963556175.1. Taxonomy (NCBI): domain Eukaryota; kingdom Metazoa; phylum Arthropoda; class Insecta; order Diptera; family Tipulidae; genus Tipula; species Tipula confusa. The sequence goes on from OY744475.1 coordinate 230,799,963, forward strand.
GGGAAAATCGAGAAAAATAATGCCGAAGCGCCGTTCATAGAGATAGTTATAAATAAGTATAGTCAATTCGTAAAGAGAATATTGCAGTCATTGGCGATCAGCACCCAGCTTTCGCTTTCGAACATTATCGCCTGTCGTATATTAGTGCTTTTTAAGCGCGAGTTTGCATGAACGCCATAAAAGTTTTGGTCACAGAAAAATTAGCTTTGCGTAAACATCTTTGCGATGAGGGTTTTTATCAATGTAGATGCTGATATTATTTTTGCAACATTCCTCCAAGACCAACCTCAACTGATAGTCTCCAATGATTGCTTCAGAAAAAGGGATAAACATATATGGCAAGTACATCAATAGCTCTTTTTGATCACAGATTGTGAGAATTAAACTGTACAGATTTAGTTGCAAGGGTTGCTCCTCCATTTTTAATAAACCCTGCGGAAATTTCATCGTGGCTCGGGGCTTTGCGATTCCTTAAATTATCGATAGCTGCCTCTTATTCTTCTAGTGTGGGATGTGAAACGAAATTCGGTTTCATTTGTTTCTGTTTATTTTCTATAGCGTTTTATGGATGTGTTTACACGAGGCATTTTATTCCAGATTCTTTAGTAACAAATTCTCTCATCGCTTAGACGAGTCAACAAAATACCGGATTTTTTCATATGTATGTGTAAAATATATATTAAAAATTAAAACTGACAAGAAAAACAAAATATGAAAAAATGTGTCCTTGAGAATTTTTTTTATTCATTTGTGTGGGTGCGAAAAATTCCAGGAAACTAACAAAATTTTGGTGCAAAAAATTCCCAAAATTATCGTAAAACAAAACCGGGTTTGTATGGAAAACGAAAAAAATCCGGGAATAAAATGACTCGTGTAAACAGTAAGCACACGGTATAGTTACTTCATTTGGCTTTTACGGTTGTTTCGTGTGAGCCACTTTTCCTTTTTTCTGGAAAAGAAAAAACGACGTGAAAAAACTACTCTGTGGTCAGCAGAAATGAATTCCCTAGAGGTAAATTACAACTGCAAGAAAATTGGGACACTAGCTGATTTAACCCAAATCCAGCACCAATGTACCGAACGTTTTAGTTACTATAAATGCCAAATGAATTCGAGTTTGTAACAATATATCCAACTGTGTGTCAAAAAAGCCATGTCAAAAAATACTAGCGTATTTTGAACACATGGATTTTTTATGAGCTATTGGGTTGCACTCTAAACCTTCAGATTTCGGTCTATCACTAAAGAGGTGCTTGACATTTAGTGATTATTTCAGTAAATGATTAAAACATCTCTTGAGAACCCTGCAACATAATTTTACAGGGTCTTATAAAATTCTCGTCCAAAGTTTAACGATATTCTACACTCCATTAAATTCATACTGGTTAAAATGCACTTAGATTCAGTTATTATAACGTTTTTCCAGGAAGAAATGAAAACTCACTTGACCAATGAGTCAAATAGGATATATTTGTCTTTCGCATATTTCGTTACGTACTATAATTTATAAGACCGTTAATAATTATAGACTAGCCGCAAGCCATAAATAATTAAAATGAAATAAAATTATTTAGTATATCCACCTACAATAACTAATTAACTACCAATCTAATCTTAAGAAATCACGACCCAAAAACAAACAAATATATACACTTGCAACTTATATATACCTTGCGGTCGTGGTTCACGTCAAAAATGTTTTATATTTTCATGGCCGAATACAATCATTAATTAGATCATTAATAATTATAAATTTGACGGTGACATTCTAATATCAGTCTGTTACGATTAGGTATTTATATATAGAGCTAGAACTCAGTGAGTTATAGTTACAAATAATTTTATATATAGGAACAATAGACACAATTCACGATGGTGAATGAACATTGAGTTAAGTCACTTCCTATCATTATATACTTTATGCGACTTTAAGATCACGTAATACTATATGGATCATGTAATTACGATAATTATATATTTGGGTGGTGACGATGCAGCGTAGCATACGATACATTGTTGTTGCGATCGAAAGAGATTTCATTTTAAATCCATAAAAGCAAAGTGAAATGAACTAAGATCAATATCAAGATCAAACGATCGAATAATGAATGTTAGATAGACGATGGCCTATATATTATAACTGACCTATTCACAATAATTTTAATCAATTGGTCAAGTCTGTGACGCTTTCTGTAAGCAAACCGAATGAACAATGGCGAAGTCCAATTTTGGATTTAAAATGAGATATCGATCACTAACCAATGACCAATTCAATGTTGATTTGATCAATTAGTATGTAGATTGACATATTGCTTAAGAATTGTACACTATTCACCTTGCAATTACTTATAGATTTTTAAATTAAGATACAAACAAATGATATTGCAATATAGTTCGACGATCGATTGTCTAGCCATACGGATTAATGTATGTGAATTGTAACTGAATTAAGAAAATTGTTGATCTTGATCGTCCTTGGTAGTATTGAATGGAAATTCAATTGGTTAAAATAATATAATAAACGGAATTGCCCTAAAAATATTACCTAATTTACTTGATCCGCACTACGATGATGGCAAACCACTGAATTCCTCTATGTATTAAGTTGTGTTTACAACCATAACTAATCCGTGACACAGCATCAACAAATTATTACTTTTAGACGCTATTTATCGGATTAAAACGTTCGAAATGATCAATCATGCGATTAATTACGCTCAATTTTTAGATCAAACAAAATAATTAAGCATTAATTTTATTATTATTTTACGGATTGATTATTGATAACGTACAGTACACCAACATACTTACCTATAAGATGTACTTAACTTGGATATTTACTATTTCCGCTACTCGACTATAGGTGGTAGTGTAATGTAATAAAAAGAAAGTTTTATACGAAAATACCAAAAAATTTATTTAAATTTACAAATTAATTACGATCCCATAATGATTTGGTCCACCAATCGGGATATGTCGATCGAAAAAAGTCGCCTGTCGATAATTGTGGCTCGTAGCCAAGCCCTAAATGCTGGTCATTTATAATCGCTTTTGGAATTGGACGCTCGATTCGTGTGGTGAATGGAAGTCCAGCCACCTCTTTTAACCGTGGATAATCTAGACCAAAACGTGTGTGTACAGGCACAATTGGTTGTGGACGACATCGTGTACCCTTAATCATATCGTCGAATGGTGCCGAAAATATTCGAAAATTTATATCACGATAGTTTAGTTTCGAGAGTAGATATACGGGCATACGATTAGAGATGACCCAAACGTTACGATTCTCGTCGATTTTTATATCACTTGGAAACACCAAATTAATATCGTCATAGTCGACAATGTCATGATTTTCTGGTGTATATGGACTAGACGTGTGCCAACATCCGATTGCATTCTGATCGATTAAATTAAAAAGCATCACACCACTGAACTCGTCGATGACCCGCGATACGATATGTCCATTTTGACCGCGTGCATCCATAACATTAAAATCATGATAGCTGTCACCTACTCGTAATTTATCACGTAGCACTCGTGTCGAAACGTTAAACTCGCGATGACTTGTTAGTGGACTAAAGAATAGAGTTCTAAATCCATTTGGTTTGATCTCGGAGAGAGCCATACTGAGCGCACCGTCTGGCCAATGGAAATTTAATCCGGCTATATTGTAATCGGCTGCCAATGGATCAGGGTAGAAATATGTGTGATCAAACCGCCATGATTGATTTTTTTCCAACGAATAAGCGATCATTCCGTATGCCAACTGATCTGTTAAATAAACGAACGTATCGTCACAATTGCGTCCAATATCCACTGCAATATTTGATATTAACGTAGCTTCTCGCGTATCTTCTTTGTTTAGTTCATATCGGCGAATTCGAACATTCGTATCCAAATCATAAACGTTGATGGTTGGTGGACAAAGCTGTTTTTTTGTCGTCAATATTCCAGAGTGTCCTGCATCGAAAACCCACAGCCGATTGCATTTATCCACTTTAATTCGGTGAACCGATTGTAATGTATTTTTACAGTCTCCTAATCGATTACTAGTCCAGCTGGGATACGGAATAAGTTTTGGGGAACCAGATGGATTTTTATCCGTGTCAATGTAGGTCAAAGTGGCGGGAATACCATCACGCCATCTCGGTATGGTAACAAAAAGTTTTTCACGAAAATGTTCAACGCCTAACGGAAGTAAATTCTCTGGTTCAAGTTCACCACTATCTAAAGCCTGTTGTCGGGCATATTCACTTGGATACTCATAGTCTAGTTGTTTCCAATAGTATTTTTCATCCAGGCGAATCGTACTTTCGATCGACTTTATCAACACAAAACACAAAACTAGTACACGCAACGCATTCATTACTGCATTACAGAACTTAAACACCAAACAGTATGTGTCTTACCAACAAATTTAAATGATCAACTACAGTCGATCACCGTATGTCATGGTCTTTTAAAGGTAAGCCCCCTCTCCATCAGTATATAGAACAAAACAAAAAAATTTAAATCATGCGGATGACGAAACATCAACACTAAACTCTTTGAAGTTATTTACGAAATATGTCGATATATTGAAAACAGGGGTGACCAACTGATATATCCGGAATGCGATCATCTCGGAACAACCGTATAGGAAACGTTTTGTTTGACATCTTCCGACTACACCAGTTAATTGAATGTGTCATAAACTTGACCATGAATTTTTTTGGTTTTTTGTAATTTTACTCTCTTCGTAAACGCATAGACAATCGCTGTACTTTAATAATCAGCCATGTCGATATACATAGCAATAAAAAGTGTAACAAAATATACCATTTCAATGATCATTCAATCAACATAATTTATAAAACAAATTAGTATTTGATTCATGCAATGAAATGGCAAAAATAAACCGAGTATATCATTGTTCATGCTGCCGTTGGTAATTACTGTTTGTATACTTACCACATATCGTAAAACTATTCTACCCATCGAAGGTCGCGTTGCAAACGAAATTACCAATCAAATCTATCTGGTTTAAGCGTACAAGTTTCAAAAAATTATCATTTTGTAGACAGACAAAATACTTACAGTTGGATGTTTATTAAAAATTCATAAATCCGTTCTTTGTATTACTTGTTAAGATCAGTTTTGTGCATTAAGATTTTAATCAAACGAACGATCAATTTTTTCTTTTATTTAAGTGGAACGAATTCGAAATTTTGTTGAATAAAGTAGGTTTTGTGTAACATCTATCGGATAATATATAAACTAATATGATTAATTGAGATATTTAAGAAACAAACCAAATTGACATTTTGTAGTTAGAATCACACAAATTGTATTAAATTTAACAAACATTTAGGGGTATACGCAAAAAAAATAGTAGGTATAGCTATTCGAACATAGAGTGTAGCAAACAATAAAGAAAATTATTATTTGACGAACCACAACGAATTCTATGGGGAGATAGGCAAACGTTATTGCTCGTATTACTGAACTGTGAATAAATGCCACCAATATTTATTTTACACAAATAATTACACCAACAAATAATTTCCACTTACTTTATAACCACAATAATTTTAAACTTCCACAGAAGTGGAACTATGACAATCTTTTTTACTCTTTTGCGTTTCAATACTATTAATCTCCACGCCATATAAATAACAAAAACTGTTTAATATATGTATCTAGGTAAAAGCTTAGAAATATCTTAAAACCACTCCACCTAAGCGGGTTGAACAAGTTCCAACTCATTTCGTCGGTAGAGCGCCAACCGCTCTATAGGCGCACCATACTTTAGATTCAGCTCTTAACCCTCTTTAGATCTGATAAGCTGCATCGTTATTTCCCGTGATGGCAGTGTAGGGTCCTTCTCATGCAGATTGCAGCTTTGGTGGAGATAAACTCTTTTTGCGCTGATATTATCGAGATTTTATCCGATTACTCTATATCCGTATTTTCTCTCGTACAAGCCAATGTATCTCGTTTAGTTCTTCTACGTATTGCTAATTTGTTGACGAAATGCTGGCTTCAGAAAACTGCTGATGAAACGCTCCAAATTTTGGATCTCCTGGGAATCGCTGTAGAATCGCTTTAAAAACGCTCTTTGTTGGTGAATGGCGATAATCTATCAACAACATTGGATTACCTCGATCTCAGTTGCGCTGATTTTTTTCCACGACAGGATCTCTTGCCAGATCTTATTCTATCGTATCCTATCATATCTAACCATGGCCGCAAAAGTGTCATTCATGTTTTATCTATCCGATGCTCTACTAAAAAAATCTTTATGACGTAATAATGAAGGATAAAAATATAGATTTTTCACGATTAAGCAGATTGTTTATTTGTATAAAAATTTTTGGTCATGACGACCAGGAGTAAAAGATTCAAACCATAAGCGACTATATCACTAATCGTTGAATTTTTTGAAAGGAGACTCACAGTTATCTAAAACTAAATAAAACAAACATTTTGGTTATATTTATTTTGATTGCATTATAATATTAATTTCGATCCCAAAGTGATTTGATCCACCATTCAAGAGATGACGACCGATTAATATCAGTTGATAATCGTGGTGCATTACCCAGTCGCGGATAGCCATCGTTTTTAAATACATAGCGGTTTGTATTTGTGGGCTTCGAAAAACTCGTAAAGTCGTTTTCAATACGATTGTGTACGGATGCTATTGGTTGTTGTTGACATCGTGTATTTTCTATCATCTCATCGATTGATGTCGAAAATATACGAAAGTTAATGTCACGGTTGTTTAGTTTAGACAAAAAAAAAAGCGGCATTTTATTAGAGATGACCCACATTTTTCGATTCTCATCAATCTTTATATCGCTTTGAAACACCAAGTTATCTTCGTCATAGTCCACCAAGTCGAAGTTTTCCGGGAAATATGGTTTTGAGGTATGCCAACATCCAATCGCATACTGATCGATTAAACTGAACATCATTACACCACTATACTCATCGATGACTTGAGATATAACATGTCCATTTATACCACGCTCGTTCATTACATGAAAATCATTATAACTGTTTGTCACGCGGTTTTTATCTCGAAGCACTCGCGTTGACACATTAAAGTTACGATGGCTTGTTACTGATGTAAAGTAAAGAGTTCGATAACCATCTGGCTTTGGTTCGGACAGTGTCATACTTAGTACACCAACCTGCCATTGGTAATTTAATCCGGCTATGTTGAAATCTGCTTTTAATGGATCCGGATAAAAGTAAGCGTGATCAAATCGCCACGATTGATTCTCTTTTAACGAATAGACGATCATTTTAAACGCCAATGGATCAGCTAAGTATGCGTAGGTTTCATCACAAGTTTGTCCAACATCAACAACAATATGTGCCAATAACGTTGGATCTCGCGTATCTTCTGGATTAAATTCATATCTCAAAATACGCCGATTAGTCTCCAAATCAAAAATAAATAGAGCAGGCAGGCACACTTTAGTCTTATTCATAAAAGTTCCAGAAAAACCGGCATCATACACCCAAAGACGTTTGCATTTATCCACACTAAGCCGAAAAGCATATTGTAAACCATTTTCACAATCCCCAAATCGATTATCTCTCCAGCTCGGGTAAGGAATTAATTTTGGTGATCCCGATGGAGTTTTAATCGTATCTATGTAGTTGAGAGTAGCTGGAACACCATCTCGCCATCTTGGTATAGTAATAAAAAGTTTTTCTCGGAAACGTTCGATGCCAAGTGGAAGTAAATTTTCTGGCTGGAATTCGCCACTATTTAAAGCCTGTTGTCGTAAATATTCGGCGGGATACTCATAGTCCAGTTGACTCCAAAAATATTTTTCCTTCAGATGGATAGTCCCATCGATACATTTTATCATTATAAAATATAAAACTAGCACAGGAAACCGATCCATTATGTTAAAGCAGCTCTGAAGCACAAATTTCTGTTATGTTTCACCAAAAACTCACTGACTAACTAAATTTGTTCATGGTATGTTATGGTATTTAAAAGGTTTGCCCCACTCCACAAGCAGTACAAAAATCTGATCAATTGATATTGGATTGCGACCATTAAACTAAATTTACGGTTGGTTAAATCCAAATCGTATCCGATTATCAAACATTTTTGTGACATGTCAACATGTCATAATCAAATTTTTTCAAAATGTAACCAAATCTCAACATTCCTAGAATATTTGAACTAATGTTTAACCAAAATTTCATTCAGATAACGATCGTTAAACTATTTACTATAGCGTTATAGTGTCGATTTAAAGCTTTGATCGTTTATATACGATCAAGGTAAGGGATCAAGCGAAAGTTGAAATCATTTGAAAAGTTGAATGTCGTTTATTTCTTAATCTGTAATATAAGTCGAGTAGAACAAATAAAAACTCTCAAATGCTAAATAATCGAACAGGTTTTACATCAGATCGTTTTTGTTTTGTTTACTTCTCATTAGAGATCGAATAGGTACATAATCGCAGGAATATCAAAATCGTCGAATAAAATATTTTCAATTATAATAACAATATTCGATTCTTGCAGGCCATTGTTGGCTCATACTGTATCAGCAATTAGTTTCCATATTTGATTTATTTCGAGTTAGCTTGTACTGTTCTAGAGTACCAGAACTTCCAGAAGTAGCTATAAATATTCTAATTTTTTAAATGTTGTGCAAAGGATCAGAAAAAAAGGCTTGCTTGTGTCATATCACGTCGAGTTCGCACCAATATGACTATTCAATCATATAACCGAGTCAGCTTCTTGTGATTTAGCGATTTGCTTCTGAATCTCGACATCCACAATTTTTGGCCGGCATCCACAATATCGGCCACAATATTATCCTTATGTCATGGATATGTTGTATGCCCGGCGTGAACTAAAACACGCTCTAGTGAGCGATTTGTGGTCAGTGTTTGTTTAATAACTAAAATGTTTAATTGCTATTGGTAGATATCTTAATAGCACTCTTTCGAATGCAGAGTAAAGCAGTCAAATGGATATGTACATGAGCTAAAGTTCCCGCTATTCTGGACATATGTCTTATGATTTTAATGTAGATGCATAATTCATTGAAGAGATGGAAACTCCCGATATCATTAATTCGACCAGTGATCGGAAAACATTATTTTGGGCAATTTTGTGACTGATGCCGAAAACTCATCGGATTGATAAAATATCCTTTGTTTAGACACCGGTAGATATCGTATAGTTACTATGACTACATCGGCGGAGCTGCTAAAGAAAGGAAATTCTTTAATATTTTGCCATACCAGTTGTTAATTAAGAAGCTCTTGAGTGTAGGTGTGTGTGCTTAAGATGGACTAGTAAGCCGTATTTCTTAAGAAAATTGGCTCTAATGATATAGGTCGATTTACGTTCGCAATATAGTGAACGTGTTATATAGTGAATGACGGATATACCAACACCAGTGTCTATCAGAAACGTGCGTTTGTTCTGACAACCTCGTATATAGGCAGATATTATACTTTGGTCTATGGTTAGCCGTAACAACCAATAGAACCACTAGTTTGGGGAATTGCTATCTCTAGATGTGACTTTTTGCTCAGAGCAAATGGATTAAGAAATCACATAGGTTTGGTATCATACTGACTCGTATTAATATAGCACCAAGTTGGCCACTGGACAAGATCGCCGTGGCTTGAGATAGTCTTGCCTAGAACTTTAAATATTCTAGTCTTTCAAGTGCCTTGCTAATTGTTCATTGGTACTCGAACTACTTGCCTTAGTATGACCGCAGGGTCCTTAGTTGGTACTTTGTAAATCTTATCTAAGTCGGTACTTTATAAGTCGAACAGAACTTCCAATTTCCAGATGAAATATCGAATTGTAAAAATATGTTCCGAAAGATCTTATCTGAAACCGATTCTTCCAAATGAACAATATGTTATGAGGAACTGAATAAGGGAGACGAGGTTATGAGGGCGAATATAAATAAATCGAGTTTAACTTCACGTCGATCGAATGTCAAAACTTTACAGACAATCGGCTTAAGCAACACGTGAATATAATTACTTGTGTTTTCAAGCGACGTGATCTTAAACGACGAGGCTCTTCCATTGGTGTTATAAAACCGTTAAATGCACTTGTTATTTTTAATACCCGAAAGTGACAATCTTAAATTGCGTGTCTTAGTATACATGACCAATGGTCCAATTACATTATATTAGGTTACAGTGGTCCGATTTGGGTGAATTATACTTCTTTCGAAATCATAAATCACTTCAAGAAGTCATATTCGAAACTATTGGACATACATAAACCGCATCGATGTTTGATTTGTATACTTCCCAAATCATTAACCAAACAAAACCAAAACGACAAAAAAGTTCAACCAAATTTTTATAAATTGATGATCTCCTGGATCATGCTAATGATGTCTTAAATCATTTTTTTTTGTTGTTTGTTACTTTTCGTATTCGATTATGTTTTGATGTTTCAATTTTAAATTTGATAAAACTTAAAAAAAAAAATCCAAATTTTGAATGAAATCTTCTACATACGTTTGAAACAGGGTAGTAAAGTAGATTTTGATTTTAACCAATCGTTTTGGAATTGTTTTTGTATCGACGATCGATTTATTCAAATTAACAAAGGATCGAACATTCAAATTAAGATAACCAGATAGTACTCGTCCGTCTTTTTACATAAGTATAGTACATATACAACAAAAATTGATTGATTCGTTTCGATCGATCGTTTTGGGATTTAAATTTTGAATGTAAATTTTACGGACCTAAAAAAATTATTTAAATGATAAATGTTTTGACCACGATAAACGAAAATTTAATTAAGTTGTTTTTGCACACAAGTGCATTGAGCTCGGCGGATTCTTAAAATAAAAATCCCACACACGGTAATTTCATAAATATCTTCCTGCTACTTACTTCTATATATGCGCGCAGGTATATATACATAATATACCTTCTTAAATCATTAAGTCATTAAATTTGTGCGGTGGTCCATGTATACATCTCGGTATTCGTTTCTTAAATCCCAAAAATTATTGCTAGTTAACCTCTTTTCTTATCGTCATATCGTTAATTTACTTACGTAAATGTATGTATATATTTCAAAAATATTTGTTGTTGTTGTAGTTTCATCTTAACCGAGCCGAGTTATCATAAATTATGAATATCAATTTTTTAATGGGGTTGATTTCAGGTTTGTTTTTGGAGTTTGATTCCAAAATGTGTATACAACACAACTTGACGACATAATCATCATTGGATTTTGTTATTTTGATAAACGGAAGTATCTTGTCTTACGTATATACCCAAAAATGATTTGATTGATTATCATATTCAATCTTCGATTTACCATATATATTCTGAAGAAAATTTAAATTTTTTCTTCTAATTAATTTTAATGAGATTCTTGAGAGTTGTTTGTATAGCTTCTGGATACAGTAAAATTTCGTATATATGAATTATGGGAATGATGGTACAATGGCGCCGGGCAATTAGTATAGCTATGAACATAGATTTTTTTTTATTCATTTGGGATTAGGTCAGGTTATTGTGCGTGTGGTTGACCATAATCTTTGATATAATCTCATGTGTGGTAACGCCCCATCTATATACATATAAATACCAAATACAAAATATTTGTTTACAATTACTATGTAGTATGTACCCATACGTCCAATTTACTACTTAGGACGTATCGTATCGATACAGCTGCGAAATTATAGCACAAATAAAATTCGGCAAACCTCAATCAGGTGTACTCACCCAAAATCATTTCTAATACATTCATGTATGTATACATACATAAAATCAAACACTGATCAATTTTTTTTTGCTTATTTTAACATTAAAAATATTTAAACTGCCAATCACTTTTCATCACATTGTCAGATTATGGAAAATGTGATGATTTACATCTTTATATTATTATATATATTGTCCTAGCCCCTGTTGTTGTGGGGCACTTGTTTGTCGTGTAATGTACATAAAAACCGAGCATGCATTATCTTTAAAAATTCAGTGCCTTTCTTTTCATTTTCTTTCCTTATAATTTACGCGTCTAATGGTATTATCTCGGCTTTGAGATACTATCGATTAGAATTGCGATTGGAAACGTTATTATAGATTTTGGAATCAACTTAGGTTGTGCTTAATTTTGTTAGATTTAGTGAAATACCTTCCAAACGTGATGGTCAAACTGATGTTTGAGGTGGTGATCAAAACGACATTGTATTGTCATTGTATCAATGAGCATAAGAGATGACTGATAAAACTCGAAGAGAGTCATGTGAAATTCTGGTTGACTAATAGAACCGGCTCGAAATTGACATTTCAGATTTTTGATGCGGTACAAGCCAGCAATGGCTTGTAATAACCAATCATTATTATTATTTGTTTTTATTCTTTTCGGTGGTCGTGCGATGATGATCTCTCAAAAAAGGTTTATGTATGTAAATATGTTTCTGTATCGTCAGCATCGAATTTGTACGCGATGATGATCGGCAAGGTAACACACATTATATTATGTTTTGCATTCAACAAAGAAATATGAATATACAGGGTATCCCTAAACAAAAACATTTGATTCCACAACCGAAAATAGCTAAATAGGGTATTTCTAGCTCTAACTGTATTTTACTAAAATGTATTTTATACATTTAGAGTTAAGATAATATTTAATTAGGAAAAATGTTTGGTTAGGAATTCAATTATACAATTTTGAGTACTATATATAGGTTTAGAAACACCCTATGTATATATAAATAATGAATGTGGGTATATATCCATACCATAATTTATGTATCAAAAAACATTATGTTGATTAATAAATGATTTCTTATATATGTATACCATACATAGTGTTAATCCTTATCTCCATTGAATATGGTAATGGTTAACATACCACAAAAAAAAAATCAAAAAAACTGAATTCGGTTTGCTTCCGAATTTATTTATTTGGTATTTGGGTAGTACTCGTGTATGTTGTTGCTGCTGTTGATTGTTATAAATGAAGAAATATGTACATTAATGATCATATAATTTCATGGTACATTTATATAAAATAAAACAGTAATATTTATTTTTCTTATGAATATGATATAAGATCATGATTCTCACGTCTTTAACATTTTTTTTTTTATTTTTTGAATATCATTGTTACCATGGTACATGAAACTTCATTGATGGATTTTAAAATATTTTTTTTTTATGATATATCAATTAGTTTGTTATGTAGACTTCACATTGGTTGAGAAAATTATTAAGATGTTTTCATTGTTGCGGTGTAGAACATTTATACGGAGTTCTTAAGGCATTTACCATAGTTGATTTCATAGGTGATGCGAAGAACTGCTATAATTGCAGCATCCTGTAATGTAACTGAATGTTCTAGTTGTTTTTTTTTACTTCATAAATGACATTAAGTTCCAGATTTCGTGTTTGAAGAAAACGCGGTAATGGCCATCAACATTTTTTTTTTTAATTTAATTTTATTTTTATTACGACTAAGAGAAATAACTCATTTAGAATTTTTCTTTCTTATTTAAATTCTCTGTTAGTTGAGCTATAACATAGTAGTTATTCCCATTGGGTTCAGTTCTTCCGGTTCAGCAAGAAACCGTTTCCTGAGGAACTAAGTCAAGCGGATTCATTCTTTTTAGCCGTCTTGTATCTACGCTGTCAACGTCGTTGACAATATGTTGAATATCGTTGACAATATGTTGACGGTTTCCATATTTAGATCTCTATGTATATTATCATTTCTAATAAACCAAGGTGCTTTGACAATGCATCGTAGTATTTTGTTCTGGAATGTTTGTATAATTTTAACGTTAGTTTTCTTTGTGCATTCCCAGAGCTGGATGCCATAGGTCCACACAGGCTTAAGTATTTGCCTGCATAAAAGCAGCTTATTGTGAATTTCAAGCTCACTGTTTCTTCCAATGAGCCAATAAACATTTTTCTGAACTTTATATCCAGTTCTTGCCTTTTTTTCTTGACATGCTGTTTCCATTTTAACTTGGCGTCGAGCGTCATACCCAGGTATTTTGCCGTGTTCGCATGTGGCATTTCCTGCCTATTTATGTGAATAGGTAGGTGATCTACTTTTAGATAGGTGAAGGTTTGGTGAACTGATTTTTGCTCATTCAATTTTATTCTCCATTTTTTGAAAGAAATAAGTATCATCCGCAAAGGTTGCAATAGCTGTTTCTCCAGTAAAAGGTATGTCATTCATATAAAACAAATACAATAACGGTCCTGCTTCAATCCTCCTGCTTTTCTTGAGTGATGAAAACTCTCCTTCATATTTCACTCTGAAATATCTCCCTTAATTGTAAGATTTTAACATCTCATAGAACTGCTTGAGGAGGTCGCGATGTAATTTATATTCCAGTCCTCGATGCCAGACTCTATCAAAGGCCTGGGCAACATCAAAGAAAACTCCAGAACATACATTTTTGTTTTCAAACGTTTTCTCAATCACGTTAGCGATTCTGTGTACCTGCTCTATGGTGAAGTGTTTCTCTCTGAAACCAAATTGGTGTGATGGTAACAGGTATCTTTCTTCAATCAGAGATTTCAACCTTTTGAGGAGTAATTTTTCAAACAGCTTGGGCAATGATGGTATTACAGATATAGGTCTGTAAAACGTTTTCTCATTAGGTGGCTTATTAGTCTTAGGTATCATAATAACTTCTGCTATTTTCCACTGCTGAGAAACATTTTTCTGGCCACTTTTAATAACTTTTCCTATTCTAAGATCGTATCCAGGAGCTTTTTTGCATTTAGGTTATGTTTGATTACATTTTTGAGTTCTTTCAGTGTAACTGGTCGTATGTCTAACTCGTCTTCTTTTTGCATTAGAAAGGTATTTTCATCTGCTGTTTGTCTATTTGAAGGTTCAAACGTTTCTTTCAGATGTTCAGCAAAAAGATCAGCTTTATCATTGGGGTTTTTGGCCCAAGTACCATCTGCTTTTTTGATTGGTGGCATCTGCCCTTTTGGTTTTTTTAGTCCTTTTCAAGCTTTCCATAAAGAATACTCACTTTCTTTGTGGCCAGACAGACTTTTTAAATATTTGTTGAAGCTTACCGCTTTGGTTTCTTGTATTAACTTCTGCAGTTTGTTTTTGAGCTGATTGAAAATAGTTTTGCTCTCTGGTGGCCGATTTCTATGCTTGATTTTGCGAGCTTTCCGCTTTTCTCTCACCAAGTTTCTTTTTTTCTGTGTATATGTTTTATCTTGTGAGGTTTATTTTTGGCAAGAGGAATGGTTTTCCATGCTGCGCTCTGAATATTGTTTATGAGCAGCTCTATTTCTTTTTCAAGTTGTATTTGGTTTTTGATTGGGACTTGAAGATCAATACTTTCCTCAATAAACAGTGCAAAGGTTTCCCAATGGGTCTTTCCGCTTGTTAACCTTGGTGGCTTTTCTTTTTCAATTATTGTTTCACTGGTTGTAAGTATGATTGGAGAATGATCTGAAGATATACCTTCATTATTTTCAATGTGGATATAATTTTATATCCATTTCAGAGAAGATCAATGAGGGATCAGATAAAGCAATTAACTTGTCTTTTGTTTAGAAACTCTATATTTTCTTCTATTTTAGAGAGGCGACTGACAATAGCATTTAGGGTATTTTGCATTGCTGTCATATCTTGTTGAATTCCATTATTTTGATCTAAAGGCCCAGGTAGTCCTTGTCTTGCTGCTTGTGAGTATGAGCCATCAAACATGGTGATTTTATCATACGAACGACTCATCTCAAGAATGTCATTAGCCATCATATTTTACGTTAGATTTCAACTCTCAATACACAAGTCGATCGAACAAGAACGAGTTCGATCAATGTCTTTTACTATACTTAGGCTCGTCGAAATTATCAAATGTATGGTCACCTCTACTAAAATCTTTTGCGTCCGTCGTAAGGCTCCAAAACTTGTGAATATATATTTGGTTTTTTACTCATTGATTTTGAGGCATGACATTTCAACATGACATTAACGAGTACCGGATGGCCCATTTCTATGCCTTTCACCTGAGTTAATTATTCTGCCACCAGGAAATATTTCTTAATTTATTCTAGTTTATTTTCAACTTTAACACAACATGTTGGTCCAGTAGGAATCTGGATCGATTTATAAAATACTGATCTCTTTGCGATCATATCGAACCTGGCGGTTTATAATCTGGCCCTTAAGTTCTTGGTAATAAAAAACCATATTGAGACAATGAACTGCATTTTAAATAAATCTAGGCAAATCGATGAACCAAAATGCCGCTGTTACAAAACTTTCTACTCACAGCTGAAACGTCTGCGATCAAAACGTTTATGGCGGTCATGTTAATTCAGGCTTTATAAAGCACTATAATACGACCAATGCTAGCCTATACGAAAACGAAAGCTGGACTCTGACCTCCAATGACTACAGTATTTTCTCTAAATTCGAGAGAATTAGATGGCTTGATCACAACAACAATCATCTGGTGTATACGTCGAAGAGGAAGACCCAGACTATGCTGGTGTCGTCTGTTAAGATTAAGGCTGGTTCCAAATGGTCTAGTCTGATGACGCGTTAATTACTTGAGCTGTGCTCATCCTTCTAATATTGAATTTTTCGTCATTAAATTAGCTTGATTTGGCTAAAAAAATTCGGCATTGTAATCAGATCATTGAATTATTTTCTCATTAAATTAGCTCAAAATTTTTTTTTTCGATTGAAATGAAAATTCGCTTTTGGATACAATCAATGCTAATTGATCATAAATCATTTACATTTTCACGGTCAAGAAAGCATTTTAGCTTCTTTAATTGGTCATTATAAGAATAATCCAAATTGATGGCAAATTAAAACCGAAACAATTAAAACTTTACCAAAATAAATTAAATCCGCGAGCTTCGCGTATCGATGCAATAAACCACATATAAGCGCACAGTATTTTTTTTTTTTTTTTAAATTTTTTTTTTAATCGTTTTTCAGTTGCATTAAATCTTATTAAAGTTACCACGGAGCATAAAACATTGCGACCGTGCAAAATTTCATATATACATACATGTAAACGGATAAAAACCACTTAAAACGCAAGATTTATTTGCTTCGCGCATTTTATTGTAAATTAAATTTTTTTTTTATTTATGTAATTAAATCGTACAGTAATTTAATGAAAATAAAAATTATTTTTACTTACTTACCACGAAAAACAATAAATTTTTTTTATCGCGCGCGCGAATTTATTTTTGGGTGGGCCATGTGCCGTACGATAATTTTATTTATATGGTGAACGAATGGTACTCGCCGAATTTGTTAAAAAATTTAGTTACGAACTTTTAGATGAGGTCTACCATTTGGTAGACGCAGAAGTCGATATTTGACTTGATTATGTATTTTTTATGTATTCGGAATACTGTATAGTTAAGATCCATAATTGAAGTGTAAGCCATAGTTTAATGCGCGGTTGTGAGAAATATCACATAAAATGAAGTTATAGACTAATCAGTTTTACCAGTCTGTATCAAATGATTTTACCTTATTCAGCAACGCGATTTGTAGTAAACAGGGCTTCCAACTCCTTTTAATGGTCACGAAAAACTAGACTTTTCTCTAAAGTGATATATGATAGCTGTTTTGGCATAAGAAACTAGCAATGATAGTAATGGCATTATAATTGAAACCTCAAAAACCGAAGACATTGAGTTCTTCTTAAATAATAAGGACTTTGAAGAGGCTAGATGCTACCAAAAAAATATTACCCAAAATCATTTTCAATGATGTGGTTGTCATTGGTGGTGGTGCCAACTCAAAGACAACCATAGGCGTATTTAATAATGACCTAGGGGTACTGAGAGTCTCACAATTCTGTGACTCAAATTGTGTATGTGTTGGAGACCTACTCTGGGTAATTTTTTACTAACCAGTATATTCTTTCAATTCTCTGATGAACCAGTGAATTACATCAAATAGTCTTAATAAAATTATGGGAGGTCTCAGAAACCTTCCTATTATCATAACTGGTAACTTCAATGCTGTGGCATAATAAGGACACAGCTGTGGCATAATAAGGACACAAATAAAGGGAACTCTTTGTTATAAACAGAGAAGGTCAGCCAAGCACCTATTGCCACAATAATGAATCAAAGATTAATGTCACTTCCAACTTGTTGGAAACAACTTGGCAATGATGGTCGGAAAATAAAAAATGCGCAACCAATAAGGATGTAGATGTAATAAAAAATAAAATCACGGGCTCAATAATCGGTATCTGCGACAATACCATACCACTAAAAGGTGTGTAAAAAGGAAAATTACCTTGGTGGAATACCACAAAAAAAGCAACAGTAGCAAAAATGCGAAAAGTGGGGCTTTGTATATAAATACAGTGCAGGATGACTTAAAACTTCAGAAGCTTTAAGCCCATCAACAAACAGATATGGCCTGACATCTACGTGCTGGAAGGATGTCACAAAACGTTTTTTGTGTGCACTGCTTCCTGATGACACTGAGACAAATGACACAGAATCGCATAAAAAACTTAGAGCGCATTAATTTGTAGCACTAAGAACTTCGACATGGAAGAATCCAGAAATGATGAAACTATGGACGCAATGATATCATTAAAAACTGGCAACGCACTGTGCTTCTTAAATATCGAGTTCGAACTGCGATATAAAGAGCATGGCCTATAAGTAGGGCCCAGTATCACGGATTCAGAGAAAATCAGTCCACAAAGGACGGTATGGTGAAAATAATCATCATACCCAAACAGTAAGAGCAAAAATACGTTCCTAAATTTTCCTTGATGTATCTGGAGCTTTCGACAGTCTGTGGTGCCTTAGTATTAAGAATGAGTTAGAAAAGATTGGCCGTCCAGCAAATCTTTACGCAATCATAAATAAATTTTTTGAAATATTCGAAAATATTGTCACTACTTATGGCACACTTTAAAAGAGTGTGACCAAAGGATGCCCACAAGGGTTCGTTTTGGCCCCACACCTCTACAACTAGTATGAATTCCAATGCCCAAGTCATAGAATTCGCAGACGAGATGGCAAAGGTAGGTAATCACTTTGCTGATAATTCTAGACCAAATATTCAGGAAGTAGCTCAGAGTGATATAAATAAAACACTGTTTGGTGTTGCAACTATGAGATGGAGCTTTCGGCTGCCAAAACAGTAATGATCCAATTTAAAGGACCGCTTGATATCAGAGGACCACCTGTGATGTCTGTGAATGGAGCAAGAATTAAAATGGCCAAAACTGTAAAATGGCTTGAAGTAGATTTTGACGAAAAGCTTAGTATAACACGTCGCATGTCAAAGGATTGCGGAAAGCAATAACTGTATCACCATATGGATACAGAACTGTACAGAACTGTATCAATATATGGAGTATCTATATGTGTTAGCTAGTGTAATACCAATTGAAGTATTGCTACAAGAAAGAGTTGCAAAGTATAAATTAAGTAAAGCTAAGTATGGTCTACTGGTATTGTAAGCTGGACAAATTGAAGCAAACCTTGTTGGTTTGATCAAGAGACAGAATATGCATCCATTGCAATATGGCAAGAAAAAAGAAAGCATCCATTGCTATATGGCAAGAAAGATGGAATTATTCGATGGGCAGAAGGACAACTTTTAGTTTCCAAACATCGAAAATAGATAAAAGACTTAAGCTTAGTGCACCATTAATCAGATGTTAATCTGTGCCACTGTTCTAAGCAATTTATAGTGTCAAGTTCCCGCAAAGTGCAGGAATGGTAGAGATAGAAACAAGCTTATTGACCTGGCTCAGCATACAAACAACAGTAAGAAAGACCACCAAGTACGACGGTGCGAGAATGTGTAAAGGCTAAGCCTAAGAGACATTCTCACACACGAAAACCGTCCAATGATAATAACAACAATTTGCTTTGCTTTTATAATGCATCGAATCGTACCACATACTCGATTTAACCTCAATTTTTGATTAGGTAACTTTATAAAAGCACAACTTGTTCTACACTAATTTTATGCTTGTTGCAATTCGTTTAATGGTGGCTTATCTCTTTAATTATACTAATGCAGCCCTCTTTCGATTTAGTAGACCCTACAATTATGTTAGCGGCCCGATGCGTGTATTATAAATTCCAGTAGTTGTTTCTGGTCAGTTGGTTTAGCCACCTGCCATAATTTCTATCAACACTTCCAAGTCTATAGGCTTTTGATTGCATCTTCTAATTTTTTTCTCATACAAAGAGTACCTACGAACTCTTTTTTTTATTATGCTCCCAATGGCTTCATTGTTAAATCTTTCTACAGAAGAAATTCCAGAGATGTATTCAAATCTTAAAAGCTAAACCTGTTAAACTTTAAGTCCATGTGGATCTACCCTCTAAGTCATTTCATGGGGATTACTTATAATTTTAAGTAATATTTCGAACTTAGCCCTTCGTAAAAGAAGTTACTAAGATAGTACTTAGGTCGAATATACCATAGAGCGATGGTAATACTTCCAAGTATTTTTACTTGTGTTTGATGCAAGAGTGCTCTATTTGATATGCTGGTGAACCCTTACAACTTAATTCCATAGGCCCATAGGGCATAATTATCGCTTTGACAATTTATTCAGAGTAAACGAAATATGGCTGATTTATTTTCATTCCCTTTTATTCCCCTTTTGCACAGATTGTTGATTTTGCAATTCTCTTGATGCATTTTGAAAGTTTTTGTGTGACATCAAGATGGCTACATCATCAGCAAATAATGATATTATTACTTTTTAATAGTAGAAAATTTGGCTGTAAAGAAGTACAACATTGGTCCAACGACGCGGCATTATTCTACACCTGTACTAATATTATTTATGCTTGTGAATGATTCCATTTGTTTTACAACATCCAGAAATCCTGCAAAACAGTATTTTTTTCCTAAAATGAAAATAAAGGATATTTGGGTTGGTGGGTACTCTGATAAAATTGCGATTCAAGAATTTCCATCTGCAAATCTGGCGAAACAGTTTTTCAAGGTTTGAAGAGTCTAAGCATTTACGTTGTATTAACATGTGTGAATTTCTAACTATATTTTTGTATCCCTCATCAACTTACTATATACACCTAACTGAACATAATTAAATAACCGATTGACAGTGTAAATAAAAAATATCGGGTTAATATCTACAGGTTCCTTAAAAAAAATACTGTCATCGAACCCATCACCTTATCGATACGTCACTGCAAGTATATTTTAATATTGTGGGAATCGTAAATTGCAAAAAGATGCAAAAAAAAAACTATCAAATATTTTTAACAATAAAACATCTCAACCGTTTATTATTCATCCGCACAAAAGAAGAAACATCTGTATCATACATTTATGATAAATAGTTCCTTTGCAATCAGCTCTTTGTTGGTTTTTGTGTGTCTTTTCATTGTAAAAAAAAAATGATCTTGATATCATTTCACCTCTCGATCATGTCAATAATTTTTTTTTTTTGTGCATGTATCCTTTTGGCAAATTTTAACTCTTTTCTAACGTACATAACCGTTTTTTGTGTTTGGCTATATAGGATCAACAAAAAATTGCTTGACAAAACTATCAAAAAATGTATGTTTATTACAAAAGGAAATATGGTCGGAGTTATATACACACACACACAAAAAAAAAGGGTTTTCATATATTCGATAGATCGATCGTCGAATGGACGGGAAAAACTGTCAATGTCATTCAAAAAATATGATTTGTAGTAATCTTAATGGATAATTCAATTAGATTTCGATACATAATTTCGAATCTATATATGTACATTCGTTCACCTGGATTTTACATACGTACACACATAAAAATTATTATTAAATCGGGTTCGTCGCTATATCCAAACATCTTTTGTTCATATGTATTTTAACAGAAAACCATATATGTATTTAATGTGTATATTTTTGTGTCTTAATAAGTTGGTATAAATCATAAAAAATAAAATTGTTTAATTCCACCAAATTATAACGTTGCGATAAGTGTTAAACTGTTGTTAAATAAACTAACGAACCACAAAAAAGGTGTTATATTCGATAATTTATACTTCAAACAAGATCTTTTCGTCTCAATATCGTTATTATTTGGTTTGTTGTAGTGCTAAAATCTTATATACCTACGTGTAATTATTATAATTATATTGGCGTTTTTCGAAAGTTTTTATTTTTATTTTTCTCGCGTATTAATTTTTGACTGTCTTGTTGCTTAACACTAAAAAAAAAAAATTATTGATCATAATTAGGAAATACGTATATGTTCTGAGAAATACAATGATGGTGAAAATGTTTGCTCCTTTTTTATAACATATGATAATTGGTTTTGTGATAATTATATACTCATATGAGGATTAAGCTAAGAATTTATTGATTCCTCTGCTTTATTAGATAAACTCCAAATTTTCTTTTTCTACCATAGGACTTGTAATGTGGTAACGCTTTTAACAAAGATTAACTAATAAATTGACATTTTACTGCAATTTGTTGGTTTTTCTTCAGAAAACGTTTATGAACTTTTTACTTTTCAGATCAGACACTACTTTTAGTTGGATATTTTCTGTATTTCATCTAAGGAAATGAATTGTTATGTCGATGATGTATTGAATGATTGATACAATATATGGATTGATCTTTAAAAATGGAAGCGTCTTATTGCGAGTTTACTAAATGGTTTAGGTTATACCACCGTCTGTCTATTGATGTTAGTTAATTTGCTGATGATTTGCAAAATTAGCAATTCACGTAATGATAAGCATCATTTTTCATTCTACGAATATTTTGCTATATACGACGACTGTTTACACTTACGCATGTTCAGATGGCTTTATAACCAAAGAGCATTAGTTAGTGTATTTTCATTAGCTTTCTGGTGCATTATTTTTGGATCGATTACAGCATATATCACCACTTGTGTCTGTTTAATCCAAATTTTTTGTATTTTGGGCTAGGACAATTGATACTTTATAAGTCCACTGTTCTTGGTTGGTAAATTCAAATAAAATTCAGATACATTTTCATTTATCTTTAAAACCAAACACAAATCAGCCATTATATGTAGTAGAACAAAGCATCATCAAGTGATAAAAAATAACTTTTACATCATTCAATCCAAGGACCATCAATAAACTATAAGAATAAGATATTTATTAAATAACGGAAACCGACTAATAGACATCGCCTATTTTCGTTACTTACAAATGGATGGACCTAATAAACCCATGATTCAAATTAAAATCTAATTATTTTATTTATTTGGATGAGGGAGTTCAAAGAAATAAATTAATTATTAGCCTAGGGTGCTAAATTTTGAAGACTCATTTCACATAATCTATCAAGTCGTTCTCATTTTAAGATTAAACATTAAAAAAATTGTCAATCATATAATTTATCAACATCCGGATCCCAAATTTTTGAATTGAACAAAACTAAGGCTAGAATTTATTTGACCTATTCAACCGAAAAACGAAATTAAAAAATTTTATGGAATTTATCGTCTGTAGGCAATAAGGAAAATGAAATGCTGATTAATGTGTGCCAATGTTCAATTGATTAGAAATAAGGCGGTGGTACGAGGAATATGATACAACAAGCTGGATCGCATGAGTGGTGATTGCGGAAACACGCAGTCTGTTATCCTACAATTTTATAGTCGAGTATTATCTTTCGAATTGGTTGCGTTTCATTGCAAATAATATCTTGTGATTTAACAAAACTATATTTTTCCTTTGAGGCTATTTAAAAAAATGTTTACGCAACGAAAAAATATACAAGCAGGTATTTTAGTAATAGAGCCACAATTATGTCAACAAATGATAGACACTCAGAAAAAGTTAATGAGAATAGTTAATTGCTTTACCTAGGTTTAAATTACTCGATATACGTATGGGGGGCATTGGCCTGAAACATAAGAATGATGATGTACTGCTTTGATACGCTCAACATAAATGTAGATGATTTCCAGGTTGAAGCAGAAGTTAGTTTCGTCATTTGTCAAAACAAAATAGTCGACCACCATAATCACCTTTGGAGCATTTAACAAATCTAAATATTCAAATAAAATCTATTAAATAACCACATCATTTGGGGACTATTAAAAATATAATATAATGTAGAAATACATTAAATTGTATAAAACTAAACAATAGTGATTTTAAAAAATACCGACCACACTTTTCATCTAGACCGCGCACCCTTCAATAATCCTCAATTACGTAAGTTAACTAAATCCTTTGACCATCCATTAGCCTAAACATTTTTTTTGTTATTTTTTCAACAAATACAAAACTAACGCAATTATTTGCACATTAAATTTTAAATTCGTCTCTAAATTGGATTAAAACAACAAAACAAGCGGTGGTCTATTCTGCAAATATATAGTTAAGACCCTAATGGACAAAAATTAAATTTGCAAATCGTTTAAAATAACTAAACAAATAGTTTTAAGTAAATAGCAACAATTTATTCAAAAAAAAAAAAGGACGGAATGAAATCCTTAAATATTCATTTTTGCATAACACAACATACCTGTAACATTTTGTCTATATGTCAAACATGTATGTGTATTATGTACATATACATTAAAAATTTGCGCCCGGATTGAGATATCGGTGTCTACATAAATAGAGAGATATTTGAAGAAATGTATAGCCTAAACACAGAACCAACATTTTTAATTGTTTGAAAAAAAAATCCTCTAGTCCGAACTTATTGTGATATGACCACCCTTTCATCTCTCCCAGTTGTGCAGTTTCACCGTCGTATCATAAGCGCAGCTGAAAAGAATTTTTTTTTTGTATTTTTATTTTTTTGAATACACAGATCGCATAATGAAATGGGTACGCGTGCCTAAAAATATGTTTTACGAATAGTCTCACATTTTGTAGTTGTAGGTTGATGTATTATTATTCTAATTATTGAAAATATAAAAAAAGTTTTGGTAGGTTATGGTAATACAATATATTAGCACCTGGATAAATCATAAAATTCAAAATGCACACATAAAATATGAACTATACGCATATATGCTATTCCACTGTACACATATATGAATATTCGTTTTGTTCAGCATAGAAATATCTGTCTGTTTATATGGCATGTATATAATATGAAGGTAATCGGCAGATGATTTTTTATTTTCTAATATTCAATTTGATTAAAATGATTTTTTTTATTATTTATGATTATAGGTTTTGTTAAGGAACTTGAATATTTTTTTTTAAATGGGTTAAATAGAACGAAGTCATTGTGTATTTATGAGGGAGTAAAAACTAGGACACAATTTCAGCTGAATTAACTTTATTATATTATGATGTATGTTAATATTTTTTGATGAATCATGCACAACTCATAATTTACTGTTAAGGTTCGCCACCTAATACAGGAAAAGCTAAAACATGGTAAGTAAAGTACAAATGAGTACTTGGTTGAATGCACTAGTATCTGATTTGTTTATAATATAAAACTAGTTGGTAGATATAATAAACAGTAAAAATAAACTATACTCGCATATACCATAACAGATATGAGCAACAACTAGCACAAGTCCAAAAGCTTGTAATAGTTTTGTTTTTAAGTACACTGGAATGATGGTATAAGGTGTTGTCCTGTGACAGTCAAATTTTTTACAAAATACATTCTATCATAAGATTGAGTACAAATATTGTGAATAGAACTTTCTTGTCATTATACCAAATCTAATTGGTGAAATTTTTATTTTCTTTTGCTACTGCTAACACAGTTCTCTTTCAGGTCATTGCCGGACTTCCAAATGTCCTTTTCCCTTGCAGATTTTAGTCCAATGACATCCTTGTTATATCTCTATAGTTGGGTTCCTTAGTGTATGACCAATCCATCTTAATTTTCGTTTTATTTTTTGGTCTAAATATGCCTGCTTTATTATTCTATGCAGCTCAATGCTTGTTATTGTGTTCGGCCAGGAACACTTTAATATTCGTCGAAGGCACTTATTTACGAACTCCAGCATTTTTTGTGTATGGTTTATTTCGTACGCTTTTAGTCTATTAGTAATAACCATACCGTATAGTACTCATTCGATGCACTCATTCAACATTCGTATTTTGGTCTTGTCAAGATAGGAGATAGAACCGAGCAGTTTCAGATTTTATATAACATGTTAAATGCATATTTGGATTTGTTTATGCGTTTAGTTATGCTTTTAGCTGAAACATCTTGCTGGAACCAGAAACTTACAAATTTGGCTTGACTGTGTGGTGTGGATTGTACCCACCTTTTAGTTTGTAAATTATCCAAATTAGTCAATACACAATGGTTAAAACTAGGGCGGTTTTACACGATAACCACCGTTTTGTAAACGATCGTATTATTATAATACAGCCAACATTTCATTAGTTCGATTGTATTTTTAGTTGATCAACTTTGTAATACCAATTTTTGCTAATTACATAACAATTCGACGGTAAAATGTTGAATTAAATGCAAATGGCTCGCGGATTTAGTATATTTTACAGTCTATTAATCAAACCTACTATAAAAGTATACAACTTGTCCAACAATAACAATCGTTGCTACTAACATAAATAAAATAAAATCCACTTATTTTTTTCAGTGGAGTTGACAAATAATAGTTTCGCTGTCACAATTAATTGTTTTGGTGTCGTATTTATTTTGATAAATATTTAAACTATAAATATTTAAATATTTTAAATTATATAAATTACATGATATTTATATACAGTGCTTTATGTTTTAAATAAAAATATAAAATCAATATACTTCTGAGATTGTTATAGATATTTTGTTTTTATTTTTGTGCCCGGTGAAATTATCTTTGTGATACGCGGTTATCGAACTATTATTATTTTTTGTTATAATTAAATAAATTCATAGTTATATCAATTGGTACAAAATGTGTGGTGTACATCTATTCTTTTTATCGTAGTGGAAAAAAATCGTTCGCCAACATTATCGTCGATATGTAAAACTTTGAAGAGGACCAACAGTTAATCATCATCGAGTTCACAAATTCAGCAAGTGCGAGTTAGAAAACCAGGTAAGCGATCGAGTTAAAATATTGTTAATTAAATAGCAGTGGTTATATATTTATAAAGTTTTTCATTTAGAAAGTGTTCAAACAGTTTCTTTAAGTACAGAATGTAGACTTAAGTTTTAATAATAAATTAATACGCGTGTAAAGGTTGTTCAACTGGTTTTATAAAAAAAAACCTGATTTGTAATCAACTAAACATTATCATAATATTGCAGACCTGCAGTTAGCCAAACTGACATCAAAAGTGTATTGTAATGCAATTTAATTTTTGCTAACGATCTGTATCGAGCTTAAAAGTGGCTCTATTAGTATCGTTTAGGATCGGTTCATAACCAAACCAGCGTATTTGCTGTAAGAAACAAGAAATAAAAATTATATTTATAAAATATAATACAAACGGTCAAAAGTTTCATTTGAATTCGTTAAGATATTGTGGGAGTGGCAATCCATTTTACCATTCCCTTAACTGTTCCAGAATTATGGTCAGATATTCCCAATTCAATCTTTTTAATTAACTTTTTTGAAACTACCTTTTTAAGTTTTACAAAACATATATGTTCTCGATTTTAAACTTTTTTAGTTAGAAGTAAAGGTCTATTAATAGCTTAGTCTACAATTAGCTAATTGTAGCAATATTTTTACACTTCTGTTGAATTTCTAAGCATTTCACCGGACTTTCTATGTTACTTTTTACCTTAGAAGCATTGAAGCCTTAAATAAAAACGATAGTAGTTCACTTTAAAAATCGTCGGCGTTACCATATTTAGTATAGAGAGCAATTAATTTAACTGGCACATTTGAATGGAAAAGATGTGTTATGGATAGTCTCCATAACGATTTGCAATAGCTGAACAATCACGACAAGAACTATAAGAATCATATCTAGAAGTAAACCTATCACATTAGAATTTCCCACATTTGATAGTGTAGGCGTTACGTTTTTGCTAGTACGTGCATTCTGTAAATTCAGACTGCACTTTTCTAGTATGCCTAATTCGAGTTTACTTCGTTTTTGTTTGATTTAACATTTTTAAATCTTATAATTATGGGCGAATATAATATCGATTTTTTACTTAAGAACTCAAAAGTCGATAAAATATTTGATGTTCTGTCCAGTAATGGTCTAGATATTCTTGTTTCTGAACCAATACGAATTTTTAAGTCTTCGGCAACATGCATTGATATTGTAACTTTTTTTCTGAATTCAACATCTTTTTTGTGCGTGTAGGAATCCAATTGGTTACTGTTGTCATGGATACGGCGTTAAAAAACCGTATAGTGGCAGAAAACTATAGTATAGTGCGTGTTATTCACCAATCACCATCTATGTGAAAAACATCCCATTACGGCTGGTTTTGCTCAAGGGTTCATGTTAGGACCTCTGTTGTTCCTGGTTAATGGTATTTTCAAACTCCTGTTTGCTGGATCACTTACTGCGTTTCGAACACGCATGAAAACAGGTTCGCTTTGAATATCCATCTGCACATTGCATTGCTCCAGCCAGCCTGTACTGGCATGGACGATAGTTCGGCCCAAGGATTTAGCACTTCAACAGGGGGTCATAGTTGTGTTCTTCATCACTGATTGCATTTAAGTGATGACAAATCTCTTTACACCCCTCCCCCATTGGGATTTGAACCCATTACCTCCCGACCTAAACACCGCAGCTTTAACCACTGCGCTAATTGCTCCATACAAAGGAATCTTGAAATCCAAACTATTATTGGTATTTCAGAAGGTATACGTTTTACGTGATGCCTGCAAAACTCTTACTAATTCCTTGTTTGTTCGACAGAAATTTATCATTAGGCTACTAAATTTTCAAAGCACGTTTCTTGGCCCATCTTCCAGGAACTATTTAACAAATAAATACTTAGTATTTAATTAGTACTAAATACTTAGTATTTAATTAGTCGTAATTGTAGTCTAAATTGATCGTTTGGGTGCATAATGTATTGATCTTTTTCAATTCTTTAAAGGTTTTTGCTCAATGTTGTCTTAGCGTAATAAAAGGACGCCCAATCAAGATAAAAAATTATTTGAACATTCTGTGGTATCAATGTATCTTTTAACGACATGGTAAACATTTGTTTGTATAAGTTTCCGCATTCACTGCCAAACCCCCCTTTAAAAAAAATGATGATACCTCGTCCAATTTTAGCCAACCATAACATAAATTTCCTTGGGAATTTGTTTTTCCAAATCATCTTTTGGTTTGCTTGATTTCATTGTGATTTTTTGTTTGTCTGTAGTTGCTGGTGTCGACCTTTTTACTCTCCGCTGAACATTCATATTTGGATCGACTTGATATTTTTCTCCAACTTAATTACGTTTTGGCACCGCACCCTGCCGTTTCAGTTTTTAGATGATGATATTTCCTGAATTCCACGAGCACTTATTTAAGTCCGAAGCACAACCACTTATTATGCTACTATGGACGAAGTATACTATATCACCGGATTCTCAATTCCCTTGAGCCTCGATTGCAATTATGTCCTATGTACTTAATATACAGAGTTATTTTAAATCTGGATCCTTAATCTGCGCACACGCTAAATTATTTTATTATCTATGCACATGTTCCACATCCTACGTAAAATTTGACACATATTTTTTTTTTGTTTTATGTATTTCATAATCAAATAATTAAGATGACGGAAATAAAATAAAAAATTTCTCATCCTGTCTTATAGTACACAAAAAGTTTATTCGTTATCAAAATCAAACGAACCTCAATTTTTTTTATTTTTTTTTATATTAACCTGTCAACACATAGTTTTTCGTATCTTGACAGTTGAACATCTTTTTTATCGTTTTGTTTTCGAATTTTGTCGACAATGAACATAAAAATACAACATAAAAACATAAAATCCTTAAATATATATATTAGACATTAGACAAGGATATTACATGTACTAAATTTATCATTCACTTCCGATCCCAAGCCAATTTCGAAGAAATTTAATAAAATCAAAATCTGTATCAAATTCGTGAAGATTAATTAAGGGCAAGAATACGATCGTTTATTTTTGGTTTGGTTCTGTTTTTTTTGTCTTAAACGAAGGATCAATAAATTTAATGATCGCAGATTGGATTTATACGAATATAATGTTAAGGAAAAGGATTTTGTTGTTGGTTGATCATTAGTATGGATGTGAAAAAATGAGAAAAAATTTAAGTTCAGGTGGATTCATAATTTATTATGGTTAATTAGGAAGTGTTTTTTCTAGATCGTTTAGTAATTTATATACGATACCCAAGTAAATTGGAAGTGATATAATCGTTTGATCTTTTGGTGTGGTTTAATTGCCTGCGGATTCGGAAGTGATGAAGTTCAATTTTATTATATGCACATGTTCATCATTAAATTAATATACAAGAGAAACATCAGTCAGTAAGACTTGTCATATTTTAACAAATTTCTCATAGAATGTATGATCTTTCATAATTAATTTTTTAAAGAATAAAATTTAAAAGTCTTGCGATCATCGAAAATGGTAATTTGTTTGATTTTTGGTAAAGGATTTTTTTAGGTACGAAGCATTTCGTTTAGTTAAAATTTACGCAAAGCCATAAACAACACCATGCATTTTCAACTCTAAATAATCTTTGCTATGATCAATGCCTACGTAATTGTTAGCCATTCAATATGATCTTATATCTTGGGCGACATTAGTGGTTTGAGATAAAGATTATTGACTTTAATTTTAAATCTAAAACAGTCGGAGTTCATAATGTGGTCACATCAAACTTGAAATCTGTAAATTTAATTATTAACATCAAGAGCCAAATTATCCGCAAAATCAAGTTTTTAATTTTATTTTAAGTACATAAACTGCACCTTTTTGCACGCACACCACACGATGGTCTTACTTCAAAAAAAAAAAAAAAAAAACATCATCATCATCGCTCTCATAATTGTGTAATGATATTTACCTCGGACGAGGCAAGATCATAAAAAAAAAATTTAAGAAAATCAACTTCAAATTATGTAAATTAAAAATTGTTTAAATATTTATATCACATCACTCTTGAGTAAACGGAATTGTCAATTAAAAAAAAATGTAAGATGATAACAAAAAGTGCACTATACGTACTCACGGTAAATATGTGGACATAGGGTGGATTTAATTTTTAATTTTATTAAACAAATTGAAGGGAACATCAGAATTAAATGGAATTGTGCCCGATACAATGTCGTGTGATGACAAAATTTCTCACAAAAATGTATTTACACATGGCACTCATGACACAATCTACATGCAGACACACAAAATTAATGATTATAATCATAAGACGTTTTCATTCTTGCCCAAAATTTTTAAAAATCGATTTTCTTCCTATCATCTTCTTTTACATGCGATCATACTCGTACATAATAATATTCTCCATGCAAAGCCTGTGCAGAGTGAGTTTTATTATTTTTATTTCATTATGCGATGCCTCAAAATTACTCATTGTGCAAAAACTCATGAGAAATACATGTAATTAAATTGATAATTTGGAGAAAATGCCAAAGAATGTGGTGCACACACTGTGGTATTTATATACGGTGTAGCATCAGTAGAAATATAAGATAACATACACATTCATATGTGTGTGTATTTATGGATGACCATTAACTTGCAAACCTTTTCTTAAATGCAATTGCACCACGAGTCAAGAAACATTAATAATCGAAACGAAAAAAAAAATTAAAAATTTCATCGCGATCTTCAATACAACAGATCAAAACCCCAACAATTTTTTTTTCTTAGTTGTGATCATTTTTAAATTTTTTATATTTTACCAAAGCACACGTACAGCGAATATGTAAGCGCGCGCGCGAGCGACTTACTTGTTGCTTATTATTTATATTATTTATCATTCGATGTAATTACTTTGGCTGGGTTTGTTGTTGTTTCTGGGTTGGCTGGTAATCAATGTATGGACGATGGGAAAAAAAAGAAAAATATAATATTTGAAATGTTTTGATGATTAAAGTCTGGCAATTTGTGGCCTAAAGCTAAGGATGTTGTAATGATTGGTAATGAAATTACAATGGGTGCCTTTTATGGCTACAGACAGTTTACTCGTATAAACATCGATTGGTTTGTTGTATATAGTGTAGGGTTAAAATTTATGAATTTATGTAATGGGTCAAGTATATTTCAAATTTTTGCGCTCAACAATTGCTTGATGTTTGGACGATTATAATTCAAAATTTGTATCTATAGCAACGGTTATTGATAGAACTGAAAACGCTCCATATTAATCTACACACGTTTAATGATTCAGCTTGCAGATTATGATTTTAGGCTTGTGATTAATTTTTTCGAAAAATTATGTTAGACCATTTTTACTTTGGTTATCAATATAGGTAAATAAGGCACCGTTCAATACATCATCAAGGTAATAATCTAACTTTAAAACTTTTACTGCATTAATTTTTATTTCTCATTCGTCATAGAGTGGTTAAAGAGTGTGACGATTCTATAGTTCTAAATTAATAACTTTAATGGGATGATTTTAGGTGACCTGGTGGAACACGCTATAAATTAAAAATTCCAAAATCGAGAAAAAGATTAAGGTTAGCCCATCAAAACTGCGAGTTTATGCCACAAATCGAAAATTACCAAAATCCAAAAAAATGCATGATGTTGCCCATCAAAACTGAGAATTTATGGCACAAATCGAAATATTCCAAAATTCAAAAAAATTTTGATGGTTAGCCCTTCAAAACTGTAAATTTATGCCCCAAATCGAAAATTTCCAAAATCTGGGAACGCAAATATGTATTTGCTGTTTGTTTTAAATGTTTATGTCTGAATATCTTAGACAAGTTGTATAGTTGGATCAGATAGTCGAATTCCAAGGAGGAGGGATTTTTGCTAATTAATTTCCATCGGTGCTGACGATGATTTATATTAGACTACAGAATTCATGAGCCAAATCATTGTCCAAGCCAAGATATGACTTTGGTTATGCAAGGTGCTGATGAATAAGAAATGCGATAATCGCAGTTACTTGATTTGGCTAGTGAACCGAAATAAAATCTAAATTCAATTAGTGAAAATTCGGAAAAACCAAAACAATAAATAAACTTAAAAAATAAAGTAGAATATTTAAATAATTAAGAAAACATCCCTGATACACACATCTGTTGCTTTCTCTGATTTGGTCCTTCAATAATCTTAATTTTTAAGGCAGTGGATTACGAAAGACTTGACTGTAATGTGTATTATTGGTAATGCATTAAATTAGGTCCAGTAAAAAAACAAAATGTTTGGCTTGGGATTTTATTATTTATGTTGTATATCCAAAGTATTAAAATATTAATATCTACCAGATATACTGTGTATATTAGCTCTCATCGACGCAAAAACCTTAGAATTGTTGGTTCTAAGAAACTCATGGTAATTAAGACTTTTGTGATCAATGAAATTAATAATCAATGAATTCATATAATTACTATAGTACTTGAGAACGAAAGTTTGAAGATAAAAGAACACTGAAGACTCTAAAATAGCCAAATTGTAAAAGAATTTACGCCGTTCAACGCGAGTTGTAGTTCGGTTTTTAGGTAATGTTGATTTTGTAATAAGAGCAATATACAAAGCGATACACCCAATTAGTATTCAACATTTTCTTCCATCTAACTTCAATAACATAATTGCACAAATTGTAAACGACAAACAAGTATATTTTGCAATAAAATATTAAAAGTAAAATTAAAATTGTAAAATGCTTCTATTCAGTTATGTATTTTAGTTCACATGTGGCATGGTTTAAGGCAAACAAACCGATTACTAAGCCAAGTCGATAAACTTAAAACTTTATATAATTATAATTAAAGTGTGCTTTAAGCCATATAACAATTGAAATGTACTCGATTATATACCACCGCGCACAGACCTATATAATTAAGATCGCCAAAGACACATCACAACTAAATGTCCAAAAGCTATAATAAAATTGCAATCGAATTTTGAAATAAATTCATAATCAATTAACAACCAAAAAAAAAAAAAAAATTAAAATTCGAGCCCCGCGCAAATTGAAATATCCAGTTTCCAATATAAATCCTCGCTAAAGTTCAATTAATAATAAACTCGTTACAATCATCCGCACCACGACTCCTTGCCGACTGCTAATATTATATTTTGTAATATTATCCCAAAAAAATTGATCTCAATTAATAAATAATTTATTATCGATTTTTGTTAAATTAACGATAAAATTGTAAATCCATAATAAAAAAAAATCAG
This sequence comes from Tipula confusa, assembly GCA_963556175.1. Classification (NCBI taxonomy): domain Eukaryota; kingdom Metazoa; phylum Arthropoda; class Insecta; order Diptera; family Tipulidae; genus Tipula; species Tipula confusa. Next base: position 230,834,219 of record OY744475.1, read on the forward strand.
ATAAAAGAACTAAATTATCTGAACAGGAAGATAAAATACAACAAAAACACTACAGATTCTGTATTATTTTGTATAAGAAGAAGATGTTTTCTTTAAACGATGTTTTTGGTGGATTTTTTTTTTTGTTAGTTCTCCCGGCGTACAAAGCATATATTATTTTGTATGTAGCCATGTAGAGCAAATAAAACATTAAAACATTAACATCCTGTTCAAATATATTACAAATGTTATGTTTTTTAACGGGCCAAAAAATTACTTTTAATGTTGATGGGAAAAATATGTATTTTAGGGAATATCAATCGATGCTGAATGAAACATAATAATATTTCGTTAGCCTGCGAGTATTCAATTCGGGTAATTAATCAATTTTGTAAAAAATTCAACTCTTTCGAAACATACACACAATGCGTCTTACACACAGTATGTGATCTATGCGCCTCTTGATCCTTTTGTTTAGTGTAAAATCCAAAAAAAAAAAAAAATCTATTGTTAAACTATATTCGCATATACATTTATTATGATTTGCAAATATACAAATTTTTTAGCATATTTCAAAGGATTGTTATAAAGGATATCTTATTTTTATTCTTGTGGTCTTATATACATGTGATTATATTCGGCTATTGTTTGTTGTGCACAGCTAAAATCCAATAAAACATATACGAGTATTTTATTGTGTGTAGTATACAACATAAATAGTGCTGCAGCATATATACTCGTATGCGTATACATATATGGATACAGGAATGAAACTAAAAGTAAAGGTGTTTCGAAATGTTTAAATTCTATTGTTCAGATCCTTAACATGACAAAGTGGTTTTATGCTACATACATATATTAAAAAATTTCGATTTTAGTTTTATGCTGTTGACTCAAAAGCAAATAAAGTTCTTAAATTTCATGCATCACTTACAAGTAGATCGATCAATATTAGCATTGATATTTTGGGATAATGGGTGGTAATGGACAGTTTTTATAATGGTCTTATTAAATTTGGTCTATAAATCTACATTGCAACTATATATACCAATGATTTGTTGTATCATTTTACAGTTTTAATGAATTTTCTAGATTTTTCAAAATTTTTTATTTGTGTCATAAATTTAGAGTTTAAGCCATTAGTAAACTTGGGATTAGAACATTTTGCAACCGTTATAAGTATATATTCACGTCTGAATCTGTTGCAGTAGTTATCGCAAAAAATGTATTTCTGGCTCAACAGTTACTGATTATAATCACTTTACATTCCTCTGTAACATAAATCACAATTACTATAATACCCTTCTCAATCTTATAAGTAAACCATGGAGGGAATGTACTTGTTGGTTTATTGAACTTTTCCTAAATGAGACATGATTTTCAAAAGCAATAGTATTAAATTATGTATTGAGAAGGACAACTTGCCCATTTATACCATACTTTGTATAAATACCGGCCCATGGTAGCATAATCAAATCACGTGTGAGTCATTGATAGCCAATTAATTATATGTGGGTAATCACTTTATTGAAAAATTCTACTTTCCCTTTTATGAAAGTAGTAAGTTTTTAGAAATATCCATGTCGAAGTTACCAGCAAGTGTGAGAGTACAGCTGCCATTTTAACAAAACTGGTGCTACCTAGTGGATTATAGATTACGCCAACTAACATTTTGTGTACTTTAGAATTATTCCAATAAAATGGTATTCGGTTTTGCCTTTAGCTGCACAACTTGTTCAATAAAAGAGCAAAATTTTGAGGCAATGGCAACAATCTTAATCTCCTTTGAAACCAAGCCGTGGTAATGCAAATATTTGGTTTGTGTTAAGGGAAGAACATAATCAGATTTATACTAGTGCATTTTCGGCAACAGGAAGATCTTGTAAATTTTTATACCCGACCCGCGGTAATCCAGTAGTTAGTCTATAGTAAATACTCACGAGTTCAAATTTACAACTTGAACATAAGTGAGATTTAACACAAGGCATTGACGTATTATAACTGCGCTTTTTTTCTAAAATTTTCGAGATACACAACAGTTCTTCTCTGTCCGACGAGCAATGCACATCGCATTGCAAATCATTTCTCATTGTTTTAATTTGATATTTTTTTTTTTTGTGTGTTTTTTTTTTCATTTTTTTAACCTGTGTTAACCTGTGTTGAAAAATTAAAATTGACTCGCACAATCACAGCCATTTTTTTCAACCATTTAAAAATTCAAATTAATTCAAATCTACCGACTAAACTTCTGAGTGGAAATTGAAAGTGGAAGTCTAAGGATATTGATGTGTCCTTCAAGCTTAACAAAATATGTTTTAAGAACAAACAACAATTATTAAAGCTTGCAAAAAACAATTCGCTGAATTTAGGAGACTTCGCTGAATATAACTTTTACTTCGCCTTATTAAGCTTGATTCATCAACGGGTCAACGGGTTACCTAATCAGATTCTACATGGACTGATTCAGTTGTAGAGTTCTTTTTCTGAAGCTAACTTGAAATGTAAAATAAAATTTCTGTCTTTAAGTATTCCTTTAAGTCTTTACAGTAAAGTATATTTTCGAAAAGTTTCTCGATATTATTGTCAGCAAGAAATGCCTCAATTTTTCAAGAGCTGCTGGTTGTATGTCAGATACGACGTCTAGCTTGAGAATTGACCTACATCAAGATTATCCGCTAAAAGATTATTATTTTCTGTGGGACTACTTACCCAGGTCGCATCATCCTTTCAAGTTGATGCATTTGTATTTTGAGTGTTAAAAACCACTTTGTCATCGCCCCGAGATATTTTTTTTCTGTTAATTTGCGGAAGATACGTCAACTGGTTTTAAAATGTATTATTCTCTTTTGATTATCGTTTCACCCACTGCATGATCACATGAGGGAGGGTAATCATATGCTCGGAACTTTGTGTCTTAATATTTGTAGCTATTTAGCAGCGAAATAGCCTCGATGATAAGATGGATATTGACCCTTAAAATTTATAAATATATTCGGTCTATGTGTGTCTGTTGTAGATACTTGCTGCGTGATATGTTTTCCCAATTACTTTGCACATCTCGGTGCTCAACGGTTTTTTGGGTGTGATAAAATCTCGATCATTTTTGAATTATACTATGCATATAGACATATGTAACTTTCGTATCCTTCCTTGTTTTTTATTCTCTTTTTAATAATATTTATATCATCTTATATTTTTGGAACTTTAATTTGTAAGTCTTTTATTTTTTTGCTAGAGCAAGACGTGGGTTGCAAATTTCTGTCCATAACTTTTATAAAGGTAGATCATGTATGTCCTCATAAGTGAACCACCAAATATATATTTCGAAGCATATAGGGTATTATTTTTTCGTTGTTTAGCGTTGTTACCTTATACAGCTTGTCGTTAACTGACCTCAAATACGATTTAAAAAAAAAATACTAAAGTGAGTTATTTGGTAGTATTAAGATAAGGGTGCAAAATCTATTTAGTTTGCGACGTTTAAAATGAAATAAGTTTATATCAGAAAATTAAAATCATTGAATTAATTTATTAACTCAGATTTGCAAAACTTTTTGGGTGTTCTAAACGTCAAAAATTTGGTATATTATAAAAGCTATTGACCTTAAACCAATTTAAAATATCAAAACATTTACAAAGATACTAATAAACACTAAAAATTAAACTGTCACCAAGTCACCAATTGATTTATGTATCTCTTGTTGAACCTGCCAATTTTACATTTTCCCAAAAATGAGATAATGCACCAAAAAAATGTTTGTTAATCAAATGTTAATGTACAAGTCTCACAACATTCTTTGACTTTGTATATAGTGTATATAGTCTTATTTTGTTTTTCTTTCTTTTTTTTTTGTTATAATTTCGTTTAAAACTTATTTTTGATTTCGTTTTGATATCGCGCATCCAAAAAAAAAAACACAACAAAATCCCTTAAAATAGCAACAACACCATTTATATTATAATTCCTTATCGTATATTTGAACCGCTCGCACTCCACCACCAAAGATTCTTCAACTACCTTGTTTTGTTGTGTACGTACGTACCTACGGGTCGTTATATACATAATGTACGTAAGTTTTCTTTTATGTTTTGTTTTAATGTATGTATGCTTATAAAAATAAAAACAGACAGACAGACAACAACAAAACGAAAAATTCCAATTTTTCTCAGATGAGGCTCGTGGCATGGTCCAATCAAATGTGCTTAAAATATATTTTTGTTGTTGTTGTTGTTTAAGTATATATGTATATGCCTGTGTATATAAACCTTAAACTTATATTTTATTATGTATATTACAAAATTCGTCGATTCGAGAGAACACCTGCTTGGCCCGCTGCCGATGAAGAACACTTTCAGATATAATTAAAGAAATGTTAAATAATAATATAATTATATGGGAATAAAGAAGTGAATATATATATATATATATATATATATATATATATATATATATATATATATATATATATATATATATATATATATATATATAGATTTAAGAGTTTTCTTGTCGTCTTTCTTAGAGGTTTTGTTGGATTTGATGGAAGAAAATAAATTATGAGATGTGCGAGAAGAAATTTTTTCAAAAATTCATAAATTCATTGGATTTGTTGGTGGATCTCCAAAATTGCGTATATACATATATGCATTTCGTAAGTACTTGATTCTCGTGCCTGTCTCGTATATCCCGTGCAATAATTATTGTTAAGGAGATGATTATATAAATTGTGATTGACAAGACTGTTCGTTGTCGTATATATGTTTGCCCTTAAGAATTGATTGATTATATAATTAAATGATTTAAGGGTATTGAAAATAATTTGAAATTGGGTACTTGAGATAATTTGATAAGATTTTATAAGAATAAATAATTTGTCAATATTTGATTTAATAAATTTATGAGTAATGTTATGTTGTAAAATTTAAATAAGATGACTCATAGGGGCTTCTTCATAACTTAACAAGTAAAATTAGATGAACGCCTTTTAGAGATCTATTAGTCAAAAACCCCTCAGGTTCTTTCTCATTGTGACAAAATTATTCCTATAAGGATTCAAATGTGGTCGCTTTAATTTTTATATGAGAAATCAGGTTGATATGAATGTAGTATTGAAATAGTTAACTTTTCTAGCCAGCAATAGTAGATTAATATTCTTCAGTAGAATTAACTGCTCTTTAACATGATTTGGTAACCTATAAGCAAAATCGTTTCGAAATCAAATTTAACAAATCTTCAGATAATAATAAAAATGTGACACCAATCGAATGCCCCAACAATCTTAGTAATCTAAGATAGTCGGCCTAAAATTCCGAGATGCTTAATTTAATTTTAAACAGATACACTTGAAAAACTTGAAGTTTATACAAACCCCAAATCGGTCGCTAAGGATGCTTGTTTCGCTTAAAAGTTGAAAAAAAATAGTGCAACATGTAGCTATTTCAACACGTGGTTAAAAATCCCACTTTAAAAATGCGGCAGCAGCTCGTTACATAGGTCGTTATATCATAATGTGCAATAGAGAAGCATAATAATTTTATACTTTTCACTGCAGTAAAAAACCAGTCGAATTCATGCACCTTGTTAATTTTGCATAAAAATTTACAGAAAAACGGAATCGGCTGTACATATATATCTGTCCAAAAATATGTTACATTATGAATTAGCTATATACATAGCCAAAATTAAATTCACATATAAGCTTAGGCATCAAAGGCTATACACATCCCACAACTTTTTATATAAAAAAACCGAAGAAGTTAAATTTAAGGCACAAAACTCATCTTAAAACTTTTAACCAAAAACTAAAACTACTTAAGATTACTGCATATACATATAATTTAATCATGCCCGCAACCAAATTATTTATAACCAACACCAATTTTTCATTTAAAAAAAAAAAACGGCAACAACAACAAAACATATCTAGATCATCCACATTTGATTTCACTTTATCCAATACTACCTATATACAAAATGCGAACGTCTCATCTTATGCAAACTTTTAAAAATGTAAATTTTCCCATACGCCACACATGACTTAAGGATATGGATGTGAAGATTTTTATTGTTTTTGTATCTTGTGTGTTATATATATATGTATGTACATATATGCCTCATCTAAAGTGTATTAAGTATGTAAGAAACGCAGATTCGATTACAAATATTCAAATGTTCAATTTTTCATATCACAAATCTTCATTTTTTATTATTATTATTGTTTAAAAAAGAAAATGTTGTGTTGTTCTTAAGAATCTCGTAAAGATAAATAATAATTGGATTTCATATTTTTACTTCAAGGATTAAAAATCGCGAATGGGAACAAAATGTACAGTGAGTTTATAATAAAACGACACAATTTTATTTGCACTTGTATCACTGTTCGTTTTTTGATTTAGTTTAACCTGTTACATTTTCTTTGGTTGATAAAGGATGGGATGTGAGAGCTCGTAATAAGCTTTTAAAGTAATATCACACTTTTTTGATCAACCATTGGATAACAGTCAGTGACCCGCACTCGAAAACAAGATAACGAAATTAATAGGGTCTGATCTCAGCTATGAAGAAGTTTCGGTTGGACTTCGTTGCTCTCCCAGAAAGTTGATAACTAAAAAGTGATGCCTAAATGTTTTCAAAGGCTTTACCTCAAAAAAGGAAAAAAGCAATAAGCCTTTCAGAAGCTTACATTCATTAATTATCCCTGAAAGGTAGCATAGCAAGTAAACTACTCTGGGCCATAATATGGTCAGTATTATTCAAATCCCGGTCCAAACTACTGGAGTCAATTCCAACTCAAATTTCTCAAAACATGAAAATATGCCGAACAGTTGTCTACACATCGCACTCCGAAATTGTGATAGGAAATTTATTTATCAATCTCAATGACATATTGCCCACCAAAACATACGACCAACATTTTTTATAGTCTTGGGTCATCGCATTATATCATGGGATCAATAGTATCGAGGCAACATGAGGCCATCAATTTATTAAAAAGACTTACAAAAATAAACTTTATCATGTACCAACCAGCAAACCTATACGTTTGGGCAAACTGAAAGATAAGTCATAAGACCTGACATGTCACAAGTTTTTGTAAAGCATTGACATATGATTCCTCTAAATAGAAAGACCATATCTTAATTATGGATACTTCACTATAAAATATCAGGATATGCTTATATTTTTCCGTTTAATTAAATCTGGCATATCATAAGCCAGTATTTTTGGCTCAAATTTGTATAAGTTGCACCTAAACATCAAATATGCCTACAAATGAACGATCAACTGTAGATCCCATCAAAGTGATAGATCTTTTGAGAGAGAGTAGTAACGATTTTCAAGTTTAGTAAGCAAATTTAAGCATGTGACATTTACATAGAGAAAAAGCACTTGTCCACCGATACGAAGGTACGAAAAGGAGGTTCCACAGTTCAATAAAAACAAATATTTATAAATCCAGCATCGTTAAACTTAGCAAAACCTAAATATGAACGAAGCGAAATCAAAAAGGATTTAAATGGACAAAAAATCAAGCATGGCAATTGACATTTTTCAGCGTTCCCTATCAACATTTTGTTTGGAATCATAATAAAGGTACATTGTGACAAACGATATAATCCAAGTTGCAATGCACCCAAACGAGTTAGCCAAACCAGCATCACGATACCACAACTAAGAAAAGTTAATATTTTATTAATTGTATCTTAATTATTTTCTTCACAGAAGCTGTATTACACTACCCAACATCCATTATCTAGGATATGAAAATTCCTCTTTAATAATCAACTACTACCTTCCATGTCTGTTGTTCTTGTTGCTGTGTGGAAGGCAGATAATCGTGATTCCAATTAAGTATAAATTCTTTAAAGTCACTGTCATCTTGAAAACTGGTTTAATGGTACATCTGATAGACTTGGTTCCAGAATATCTGCTACAATAGGCCAACCAAAATATGAGCTGGTAATTAGATAGACCATCATTCATGTTGCATAAATGCTTTGAGCTTAGCTGTGCTTCAATCTGGATGATAACGGCTGTTAACTCTTCTTAAGTAAGATTTGTATTTGTAACCTGTTTTAAATGGTATTTGGAGGAGGCTCTCCATAGTTCCCAAAAATGTGAAGACTGTATATCGTATACAATGACGAAAGGTCGACCTTTTTTGTTCAGTCTTATGACATCTGTAGCGAATGCACACTTTACAGGATTTATTATGATGTTGTATCATATATTGGGCTTTATATCAATGCCAACGAGTAGTCCACGTAGTCCACTGGAATCTACAAATAAATTCAGTGATGATTTTGACGGCAATGAATAGTTTTGGAAATAGTTGCAAGTTCGTATTGTTGTGCTGAACTTAGCGTAGAATATAGCTGCGCGCATCATTCAGTTTGTTAAGTTGGTTTCGTCGTACTAGTATTCCAATTCTCAAAATATAAACTAATGTTTTCTAAATCTTGATCCAGGACAAGAACTTTGTTCTAAAATGCTCATATAAGACTGTTGTTATCCGGAACAGTTCTCGTGACTCATGTTTTTTACCCAATGCGGACTATGTCTTCCCCAGAAAGTTCTAATCGAATTAGTGAGATCTTAGGTACATAAATAGGGTACATCTCGCTTTAGAACAAATTAAAAATGAGTATCCTTAGGAGTAACTAAGATCTTGCGGTACATCTTTCTATATCAGACACAATAGCAATTGGATGTTTTTGAAATTCAATTCTGCAATGCTTATATAATTTTTGTCTTGAACGTTGTAGAACTACTTGAAATGCTAACAAACATTTTGAACTTTTATGAACTATAGACTACTACTCATAAGCTACTATTTTAAAATAATATATCAATCATTAATTTGATTGTCGTCAAACTGGAACAATGTTTCATCAATAAAATTTAAAATCAAACCCAAAATTTCGACAATATTTTAGATACTTAAAAAACTTCATCCGGGTATCATCATAAAAAATAATAATAAAAATCTGCAACCACATTATTTAAACCGCATGTCCATGTATGTCAATTATTGATAAAATAAAGTGTTAAAATATTAACTTCAACACCGTTGAAATAAAATAATACCGTGTTTTGCAAAACACGCGTGTCAAATCGTAAAGCTAATTCGCGCGCGAACTAACACAACAAGCAGCTAATAAATCTGATAATTAACACAAAACGTATTAAACGGGACGGTTTAAAATATTAAACTCCAATACTACAACATAATTATCGCTTTCATTCAAATTACCTGCATTCTATCTTACGTTTTCTTGTGTTTTGTGCGTCTTGTCTTATAAGCCCAAATTCTCGTATTTTGTTGCCATTGAACCTGTGTGTGATTTTAATTTTTTATCTTACAAATAACGTTTGGTCAATCTTTTTAGCATTAAGTTAGGTTGCTGCACACATTATCTTACGTCGATATGTATATATATATATATATATATATATATATATATATATATATATATATATATATATATATATATATATATATAAGTATATACAAACATTTTTTTGCGATTTAGATTTTTTATATTTTACGCTCGCTTTCTTAAAGACATACAGCGCATTAATCAAGAGGGTAGATAAAAAAAATCATGCGAACGATATAAAACAAAAACAAACAGAATTTTAATGATTTTGGCAATAATTTTGTGTCTCGTGTCTCTCCTTACCACACCACCGTCCGTACAGTATAATTTATTTATAATCAAGACGATTATTTATGCAGTTTATATAAAAGTTTTTAATTATGAACTTTCATTTGACGACCGAACAAATATAATTAAGAGATAGAAATTAAAAATAAAAGAAAAAAAACTTAATGAAAATTTTATTGGATTAAAAGCTATACGAAAAATAAATTTTTTTTATTGATTCTTATTTTTTTCTCAAGAAAGCATGGACCTCAAAGATTTTTATTGCTGTGTAATTTGAATGTTATTAAAAATAATTTTTTCTGGATTGTTAATGTAAAATGTTCTTAAGCGCACACAATCAACCAAAAAAATATAAAATGTAAAAAAATCAAATTCCTTCATCGTTATGTTTTTTTTTTGTCGATTTTCTTTTTTATTTCCTTTGACTCGATATAAAGTGACTGAAAAGGATTAAGATAACATAATACACACATCGTCTTTTTTGTACGTATATACAAAATGAGATGAGATATAATTAAAATTCACTTTCTTCAATGTTATTCTGGGCCATTAAAATGTTATTTTTATAGGTTTATTTAGAGTTCTTAATGGTGCTTGTATTATATTTGTATGAAGGGTAATTGATACTACAAGGAATGTGATTTTGAAAATAAGAAATATAAATAATTTTCAATTATCTTTAAAATGTACAAATGTTTGACTTTGGATACACAAACATCATTTTAAATTCGTAAAAAAAAGTTTGTAAACTAAATTAAGAAACTAGATTTAATTAACTCGCTTTGTGGCTTATTTACAAACGCGAGAAACGAATATAGGATAAAATGACAAATTTTATTAACTTAAATTATTTTACATACTTACTAAAAGATTAGAAACCATAAAATAAGTATAAACCTCTGGAAAAAGTATCCAGCCCATGTATAGTTGTCAAAGAGGTACTTGTTCAAATTAATACAGCCTGGGCAAAAATAAAACTTTCCAAGTGATTAAATATAAATTTGTGCTGGTTTCAAAAATGAGTACCAACTGTATTTTTTTTTAAATTATTATCTGTCATAATATAGTAGTTAATTTCTGTGAACCAACGTGACCAACGAATTTTTCATTACCCGCTTTAGATGTTACTTAATAGATTATTTTACTAATGCTTCTCATAAACCTCCGAAATAGGGCCCACTTAGTAGATTAAAATGAAATTTGATTTGAATCTGCAAGCAAAAATTTACAACATCAGGAGAATTTTAAAATTTCTTTCACTGCAAGGCACACAAATATGGCAATATATGACATTTCTAATGGCGCGTTTTTTTTATATTGATTTTATTTGGCAAGACCGTTCGTTTTGTCCAACTGTCTATTAAATAGTCTTAATCGTTTTAAAATTTTCGTGATGTCATTTTGGAATTTTGGACCTACATGTAATTTGTAATTTGTTATGTAAAAAGTATGACGAGGTTTCAAATGACGCGTCAAACACGACTCAAAGTTATGTTGTAGTGCTATTCTTGAATATAGCGTATAATGAGGAAGAAAATACCGTTTGCTATTATCATCAGATACCACTCCAGTTCTGTCACATGTTTTGGGTCCAGATGTTTCTTAATGTAAACTTAAATTGAAGGTTGGATTCAAGTGTCCTCGCTAGTGCAGCCAATCGACACTTGGAGTAGTTTCTTAAAATGCAATCGAACCTGGTATCTGCCACCTACATTCCAAGGTGTTGTTTCGTTATACAATAGGTTTATAATTCAAAATCCATATCATATGTAATGCCATCAGATACTACTTCAAAATCTGATATATCTTCGGTTCAGTTATTATAATTACTAAGTATGTGCATGTCACTTTATTCCTTCTCAACCATCCAAATTTCGATTCTTGTAATATTGAGAGCTCCGATATTTTTTTTTTTGAAGAGGTCTAATAATCTCAAAAAATAATAGAAATTAATAGTGTTAGATCTGTTAAATAAGAGATCAGCTAAGTAGATTTAGTCTTAGTGTTAGTGAAATAATAAAACCTTTTGCAGGCAGATTACCGGCAATACTTTTTACAATATCCTAATGTTTCAATTCGTAAAATTGATTTACTGACCTTAAGCTACTGTTTTCCTAGAATTGTTCCTGCACAAATCAAAAATTTTCAAAATCCAGAAAAAGCTTTATGGTTTGCCCATCAAAACTGTGAATTTATGGCACAATTCAAAAATTTCAATAATTCAGCAAAAAGCTTGTTGATTGGCCCAAAACTGTGAATTTGTGCCACAAATCAAAAACTTCCAAAATCCAGAAAAAAAGAGGTTGGAGCCCAATGCATTGGGTGATTTTATTTATTTGTTAAGCTTAAACCAAACGTAATAAAACCTAAATTTTAGAAAATAGTTAAAAATCGTTTAGTACAACCAACAGCTCGAACTACACCAGAACCAGTGGCTTTTATTACCTTACTCTTCTTGTAAATAATTCAAAATTTGTAAAGAATTTGTATTGCAAATATTAATGTAAATCATACAATTTCTAAATTTTTATAAGGATTTTTAATTAGTATAAATTTACAAAAAGTAAAGCATCAATCCCTTTTTGTGAAAACTATTAATTACAGTGGTTTTAAAATGAATATGCAACCATAATAATTTTCTCAAAAGTAATATTCACAATATCACGAAATTCGTCTAAACGAGTCAATAAATTATTATACCAAAAAAAAAAAAAAAAAAATACAAAACGAATAGGGCGCATCATCAAACGAATCGCATCGATCCTTTTATGATAAATCGCGCATCGTTTTGATTACATTATTATTTAATCGCGCTAAACGTTTCGCAAATTACCATTTTTATAAATGTATCTCAGCTATACGATATTCGGCACCGAAAAACAATCAATTAATCAAACAGTTAACAATATTAACGCTAATTTATCTGTTAGAAGTCTAATTTTCTACTTCATACAAAACACAAAAAAAAAAAATCTGAAATCACGATCCCCCTTTTTTGTGAATTTCTTCTTAATATACGAGTATATTATCTTCTACTAAACGCATAAATTATACATAAAATATGTTTATAAATCTTATGTCTTCTTACATAGGTATATATAGTATGATAATACATCGACGTCGATCGATTCGATCGAGTATGTGGTAGTGGTGGTGATGGTGGTGGCGGTGGTGTCAGTGTTGAAGATTCCAATTTATTTATGTATAGTAAAAAAAGAATCGAAATTTATCGCATCTGTCTATTAGTCTATTGTTAAACGGCTGCTTTATTGTTGTTTGTGTAATTCGAATCGATCCAAAGACGCGGTGATCTTCCAAAATCAAGATTTGAATAAGGATATAATATATAAATATAGGGATATATTATAAGAGCGGGAGGTAATGACTTTAATTTTGTACTCGATATATAGAATAATCTAAATTAGATTAACCCTTTTCAGTTTTCTAATCAAGGCCCCCCGAGTGTTTTTCATTCTTTTAGTTACGTTCATATCCATCCAATTCGAAATGAAATGGTTTTGAAGGATCGTATATATAATATACGAGATGGAATACTGGATAAATTAAATTAAATTGGAATATTTGCCGCGGGTGTGATTTAAATTTATATTCATAAATTACATAAAAAAAAATTATATGAACTGGGGCTTGGATCAAAAATTATCATTATTATAGTGGGTATCATCATTAGAGACAAAAAGGCTGAATGTTTAATTGATGGTCATTATATTCAATCGAATTTATGTGTAGACAACCCAGTTAGCGAGATATACTGGATATTAATAACTAGGTCATTGGGATGATTGGATTTGATAATTTGTTATAATTATATCTTACAGTTTTTTTCATGTAGCCGATTATACCGATCGAGGAAGTAAATGATTTATGGCGATAGTAAGTGAGAAAAACAAAATAAACTGAAACGTGTTTCAAAAATTCTAATCAAAATATTTGAATCAACGTCGTTTAAAACTGGATTTTAAATATTACTGATTTATGGTTAATCTGCAGAAACCTTATATATAGTATTGTGATGTGATTAAAGTCACATAAATCAATTTCATAAGGGTTATATGTTAACGGTCGCAATAAGGCTAGAGACACGATAAAGATATTCTTCAGCATGGCACTGTCCTATTTTGCAAAGTTTTATCAAAACTTATTTGGAAGTTGTTGCTCCAAACCAAATTTGCGATACGGATAAAAGAGAAAACTGCCCTGGATCCCTGAGCTTGAGAGTTTGTAAGAGAATTTTTATTTAATTCTAAAAACTTGGTTTTCTAAATAAAATCATATTGAGAGCTTATTTACAAATAAATGGATTCCCGTTTTTCTACCATAATTGTTGTGTTGTTGGTTAAAAACTTTGTAGTTAAAAATCGCTATCGTGTCAAACCGCTTGTTTAGAAAATATAATAAAAATACGAATGTATATACAAACTCGCCTGTGATAACGAAAAAAGGAAGAACTGAAAGAAGCCAGAGGAATTAAGAAAACTAGACTAGAATACTAATTTCAAGTTATTAAAAAATAAGCCTCAATGTTCGAACGGAAAGCATAACTTTTCAAGAACTATCAAATGATGTAGTAAAACAAAGTTTGGTTCAATCATCAAGTAACACGTCAACATCAGCAAAAAAAACATTTCATTTCATTTCGAATGGCCCCAAAATATGACACATTAGATTTAAAATTATTATGGTAATTCATTATTGTCCAGTTCAAGGCAAAAGACTTATAGATGGCACTTAATCAAAATTTAAAATAGGCGTAACGGAATAGCATGTTTTACCGCACTATAAGGTACCTCTTTCTTATCGAAACACGGTGTTTGACTACTAGGAGGTGCCACTATATTATCGAAACCTCGAATTTTATTTACTTTTATAGGGATGTCTAGTTTACAGTCCTAAAGAGATGTTTTGGAACTAAAACTAAACTATGGTATAGAGGCCATAAACGACTCGTACCGCTTCTCTAAAGAAAGCGTTTGAACCACTGGTTCCGATTGGAAACCAATACACAATAGATGGAATGAACACGAAAACGCGATGTGTCAGCTCATTAATTTTAAGATCAAAAACTGAAGAGAGAATTAATTCTGAACTGGCCGCTTAAAAATATTAGTTGCAACCATAATATTTTTAAGCAAAAATGGATTAGCTTTTCAGGGATCAAGGAATAATTTTTCAACAAAGAAAAATATTTAAATGCACTGGAGTATTTGAGTAAATTTGATTCATACATTTAATACATTAATAAAAATACAAAAATGCTGGCTACGGCAAGGTAAATTATTTACTTCCAACAATTTGTGGTGAATTTAGAGAAATTATGGGCAAACGAGTTCATTAATTATAGACTCAATACCCTACTGTAGATCAACTCACTGTCATAATCCAATACTCTCCACCAGTAAGCCAGTTTAAAAATTTGTCAGGTGCGGTCTATTTAATTTTAAAACTAAAATTGTTAATTTAAAAGTGTAGACTATTTAATTTAAAAATTCAAATTTTTCAATTTACAAGTTTAAATTTAAAAGCCAAGTAATTTGATAAGCCTTTAGGATAACTCATTGATATTTTTAAGTGGTGGTGTTATCAACTCGGCAACCGACTCACAGACGGCTATCATGTAGCAATTCATAAAGCAAATTAGAAATGCTTATATTTGCCGCTGATTCATAAGATTGTTAGTTTCATCAATTGAATTGTTGAATTTGAGCCATTTTGATGACAAATTTACTTATTATAATCTGTTAATGCAAGCATGATTTAATGTAAAAGCATTGTAATGACGAAGTCATATTCTGGTTTACTGATTATCGATTTGACACAAACCTTTTGAATTTATAAGGTTTGTTTTTCTACCCATTCTTAATTCATGCAATCTTTTCTGGGGCTTAAGCTCTCCCAACTCTTTTTTGGTTAATTTTTAATACCCTACTTTACGTCATCACCATCCAAACCGAGATTGCATTGCTCCATCCTGTACTAACATGGACGATGTTTCGGCGAATATGCTACACAAACATCGCGACTCGGTCAAAAATATGATGGCTTTTGCATTAAAATTCATATCTTGATGTACTCTGTTCATTAGGTTAGCCAGTAAACTTGCTCCAGATAACTCTAAATTTGTTTATGTCAATTAGTTTGGTATTGATCTATCTTGGAATTTTTTCTCTAATTTAAGGACATTTGCTTTTTATGTCTCCTGGTAGTTTATGATCCTAGGATACACCAGAGATTTGTAGCGACCATCACTAAACAATTAATTATTCAGATATTTCGTGCAAATTAACATAATTCGTTAAAGCTACATGTGAACGCAATACATAAATATAATATGCGTAAATCAGCAATTACACGTAGC
Source organism: Tipula confusa (assembly GCA_963556175.1). Lineage (NCBI taxonomy): Eukaryota > Metazoa > Arthropoda > Insecta > Diptera > Tipulidae > Tipula > Tipula confusa. Next base: position 230,850,243 of record OY744475.1, read on the forward strand.
ACTCGTTCACCATGGCGTGATGAGGTGATAATTATTTTTTAACAAAATTATTATAGATTCCGTATCAGATCGAAACTGAGGTTTGCTTCCCACAGTACCTACATCTGAATAGTTAAAATGACGACTACACTTCCCCGTCGTCGTTATAGATTTTTAAGTTTTGTGTTCAAATTTTGCTTATATGTTTAAAGAAAAATATCGATGAGGAATTAACGATGTGGTCGTGTTTTGGGGCTGGCCTAAAAGTAAATACTAATTATTTAAAAAAAAAGTAAGAAAGTAAAGCCTTAGGACACAATAGTCTCTATTTTTTTATCGCATCGATTTATTACCGATTGGCTTTCGTGGCAGAAAAATGTGCTAAAATACCTAGAAATGTGCCTAGTTAACTGAGCTAATGGGATATACCGTTTTGGTTTTTGTAGCTTTTGGAATGCAACCTTTAGTTTTTATCTTTAGTTGCGTATATAATGCATGTTCATATATAGAAACTTAAAATTCCAGTTCCACTAGTGAAAACCGAGCGCTCATCAATTACATAAATTCCTCAGTCCAGTTTCAAATACAGTTTCGTTCGGTAAGCAAAAAATAAAAAAATAAAAAATTATTAAAACCGCGTTCATATCAATTTTTTGCTGACAGAGAATCTTATTAAATTAATGGTTTGAGCTGCAATTTTGGATAAAATTTGTAATGACAATATTCTCGGAGGGACTATATACATAATACGATACAGACGCGAATGTATACCACTAGCAACAACAATAAAACAAAAATAATTTCATAAAACATAATAAAATTGCATATTACCGCGCGCATCGAAAACGGTGATCATCATCAGCATCCCAACATAAAAAATTGTTCTTTTATGTTTTATTTTTATGTTTGGATGCAGTTACGTTACAAATATATATATGTATATATCAAGAGAAAAGAAAAATGAAAAACTAAAGAAAAATACCTATGGTGATAAAGCAACGGTAAAAATTAATTATTAACTTTTAACAACTAAAAAAAATTTTGTCTTATTGTTTTCTTGTGTATACATATGATATTATGCGTATGCTCGTCGTCTTCGAGCGTGTACGAAGAAGCATCTTAATTATGATTTTTTTTTTGTTATAATTTGGCGGTTCAATTAAATTTTTTTTATCGCTTAAGTCGTATACGTCTTGGTATAACAGAAAAATAAGATGATTACCTGTCTGTCTTGTGTGTATGTCATAATTTTGATGTACTACTATCTCTGAACAACATAAAAATTAGAAATCGTTACACAATTGAAATGAAATGCATTTCAACAACAAGAAGATGATTGTTACCAACAAAATAATGTTGGTTGATTTTTACAAGCACGAAACGGACGAAACATGAATAATGATTTTACGTAAATTAACTGTGTGTGCCTTTCAGGGAGGTAAGTAATTTTTGGCAGTTTTTCTTGAAAGATAATTAATTGCAACTCTTATATTATTGTAATTCCTTGTTACGAGTGTTTTTTTTTTGTATTATTATTTACTGACTCGATGGGTACGTGGTTTGAATTATCCAAATTTAATGTGATCCACATAATTTTTATTTTTTTTTAATTTTAAAATTAGGTTTGGTCAGTGTATGTACGCATGTAGCAGAGATAAATAAAATTATTCCACGTATTTTCCATCAGATAATTGAAGGTAATCCAATCGTTCATGGATACTTGATAAATCGATTATTTCCATATATTTGAATGCGATACCAATTTATTCAAGTGTAATTTAAATAAACATCTATATGTACACTATAATAATATTTGTATTTTGGTTGGAATGATGATTGAGCTGGTTTTGACACAACAATAGAATCGATGGTCTTAAGAAATCATAAGGAATATTTTTTTCTATTATATGTTGTTTTGTTAATCGATCGTTTAATTCGTCGATTTAACTTTATATGATAATTGGATATGACGTGATTTGCCTTTGATGCATGTTAAATATGTTTAGTTATGATTGATTAATTTATTCCGACAATGATAATCGTGTTCCACTAAATAATGAAATATGTATGTTAAAAAAAATATTTTCATTCGATTTAAAAATCTATAATAATTTTTAGTTTTAAATTATTAGGAAGCCATATAAACTGTATTGGTTGTAATGTAACTATAATGTATTAGTAGGTTCTGGAATGTGTTTGTTAAAATGAATAAGAAATATTTCAGCTACCGATGCTAACGTTTTCAAATTCGCTATTTCTAGCATATACTATGTTTATATTTCCTTCATCTAGTCGTAAACTTTGAAATTGAAATAGAACTGTGCAATAACATCATACTTTCGAGACACTGGCTGAATAGTAAAATGCATTACCTCAGTATTTAATAATAAGAACTATAGTAACTTCTGGGACGATCGATTGTTGCTTTCTCCAAAAATAGTAATCACTGGACAACCATCGTACTAGGCATAATATAAATACACATAGTACTACCATCATAAGAAAAAAACAGTTTACCCATTGATGTTCCAGATGTCGGGTCGATAGAATATCGTCAATATTTCGTATAAATATATGACATTTAAGCGATTATACACATACTATATTTCCATCTTTAAGTAGCTTGCGGTTCGAATCTATGAGATATATTTTTTTTCAAATTTTACTAGTCAAATAGAATGTTTCATCTCTTTTAATTATTAGTTTGGCCTCTAAAAGCTGTGTTCCGCTTTAAATAATTACTTTTAAATTGAAATCTCCACATTGGTTGTTTCAGAATGGTTCAGGTACAGCTGTATTGATCAAACGAAGACTAAAACACTACGAAGTGGAAAAATATCACATCCAATAAAGAAATATCTGCCTGAAAAAGTGTTCCGGAAACTATGTAATAATATCAGTGTAAGGCTCTCCAAAACACACAATAAAACAGAAGCAATTCATTGTTTTTTTTTTACCCACCTGAGTAGTAAATTCATTGCTGGAGGTAATTATAATGCAAAATATACTCAATTGGGTTCAAGACTGACGACTCCAAAAGGAAAACAACTTTATTAAGCTATGGAGGAAAAGTGTTTGGATTGTCTATCAGCAGGACATCCTATATATTCTGACCTTCGGATAAAAATAAATTTCCTGATCTAATAGACTTTTGTATAACTAAAAGACTTGCTAGTACAAATGCTATGTAAATAGACTAAAAAAAACAAATGGTATCAATACAGTAGATAAATTAAAGAAAAATGCCAATTGGATATTCCTCTTTGCACACCAAATATTGATGCAGCGGAAGATGCCTCAGAGATATTTTTGTAAAAGCAGCAGGGAAAGCAACGCCTGACATCAGTGTTTTTAAAAAGTGAATAGGTTTTCTAATATACAAAAGTTAATTCAAGAAAAGCGGAAAATATGAAGGCAATGGATAAATAAAGTGGAAATTAAATCGAGCAATTAGAACCATTAGAGAAGCTCTGAGAGAAGCAAAAAATAAAGGTGTTCAAAATTATTTATGTGAACTCTCGGCAACAGAGAGAACGGAATATTATTTAGAAAAAGCAACTAAACATTTAAAGAGGCCGTCAAACCCGAGCTCAATAATTATGCTTTCAACTGGAAAATGGGGAAGAAGTGATGAAGAAAAACCCAATGATTTCGCTACTTATCTAAAGTTCGTACTCTTTCTTCATGAACGAGTGAACAACTATCAAATCAAAAAGCGGATGTTTCTAATTTTAATTACCTGAAAAATGATCAAAGAGCTACCGGAAAAATGCGTTAAACTCATAACTTACATTTTCAACGCAATAATGAGAACTGAGTAAATTCATGAAAAGTGGAAGGTATAATCACAATGATACGTAAGCCTGGAAAATATGAATCATGAATTTCGCCATATCGTCCAATAAGCATGCTTCCCACAATTTTCAAGCTTTATTTGAAAAAAATGTTATGAAACAATTTGAAACCAGTACTATAGAAAAACTTCCACTATACTTATAGATTTATGTTGCAAGTCCACTAAATTGTCAATGTAGGCAAACATACTTTAGAGAAAAAATATATTGTTCTATTGTTTTCTTGGATATTGCACAAGCCTTCGACAACGTTTTGCATGTAGGATGCAATTCCATATGATTCTTGAAAATTATCTTCTTCAATGGTAATACTCGGTCAAACAAAATGAAGCAACTACTGGTTTAAATGTTATTAGAGCAGGCGTTCCACAATGAAGCGTTTTGTGACCAATCTTATATTTGCTTTATACAGCCGATTTACCTGTTTCCAATGAAGCAATATTATCATCATTTGCTTATGATAAAGCCATTTAGGGTTCTCATAAATAAATCAAACGTAAATAAATCAACATGTGTTACTTTCACATTGAACAAACGCACCTGACTGTTAAATTGTACGGCGTAATTATTCCGCAGCCAGCCAAAGTCGAATATTTAGAAAATAGATTGATTAAAGTAAATGAATTATAATATAATTCTAGTTTGATTTATTTTTATTTTTATTATTGATAACACCAACGACTTTTACAAGGATTCATAATTTAGCGAGCTATAAAATAAATTCCGAGTTATTTTGCACTACAATTTGTACATAATCGCTAAACAATAGCTTTTACAATCGAGGTATTGAAATTAATTGTAACTGACCTACTCAATATCATACTGATAACTGATCTATGAAAAATACATATATACATATGTCGATATTAAAAACTATCACATAATTCCAATTACATTTACCCCTGATATGTTCAACAAGTTACAAGTTCCTTATTAGTAAAGTAATAATTTTCAATATTTTTTTTTGTTTTAACCAACTTGTCGCGTGCTTAAATTTTAACATTCACGACGATTAATTTAATTTAAAATTTAATATTCCATTCGTTGCCAAGTAAAATTGAAAAAACAAAAATAAATTAAGAAAAAATTTAAAACACCTTGTGTTCTAGTTTAACGACAACAACGACGATACCCCATGCATCATGTGTGTTGTAATTTTTAGTTGTTGCATGTTCTTCGTACCTTTTGTTATTGTTTATGGTTCCACTATTAAAAATTTAATCGAACTTGTTAATTTTTTAATTAATTATTTTTTATTCTGTATATATATGTGTATAAGAAGGTTTTACTTTCTTAAATCAGTTGAGTATTTATGATAATTTGCCGCGTATATATATATGCATATATAAAATACATAATGTGTCTATAATGATTGGTAGTGTGCAGTATTACGATTTATTTTATTTTGGTATGTTGTGACATTGTTGAAGTGTCTTTAAGATAAAGTAAACTAAAAACTAGTTTCTCGACTATTTTTTTGAATCTGCGCGAGATAATTTATTTATTTTTTGGTGTCACTAAAATGATGGTTTGCTTCAGGCTATATCCCATATAAACATACATTCGCATAATTATATAGATTAATTACGTGCATATATATATATAGTTACAAAATATCCACGAAAAAAAAATCTCACTATAGCTGCGAACCATATAATTATCACATTTGACCGATCTATCCACACGCACGTTGGATTTAATATGAATTTCCGATCGCGTTATGTACATAATGTTCTCTATATAATACACACATATCGGGACGATTCAATCTTACAAAGTTCAAATGATATATGTACAAAATACAAATACGATCTTATGTTTTCCCCAAAAATACAAACTACAAAATCGAAAATCGAAACAAGACAAAAAAAATTATTACATTTTCATTTAATCCATCTGGACAACACACACGGCCCCTTTAGTCGAGTATGTTCAAAATAAAAATCTATACACAATCCGTTCCATCCTTCCTCGTCTCTACTATATATATATATATACATATATGATTCTGTATAAAACTTCGCGCAGATATAAATCTTCGTATACGAAACATATTTCTTTACGTTTCTTTGCAAATAATTTTTGTTTTTTTTGGGAAACCAGATTTGGCGGATGCAAATTGTCTGCTAAAATTTTAAATAAATAAAATAAATTATTTTTCGATTTTCGTTTTTTTTTTTTTTTTGTATTTTCCAAAACGACAATGAAAATATATATATTCCCGCTATTGTTTGATTTGAAAATATTATTGGCATAATATTTGATTTGAATGATTTTTTGATGTTAAACACAAAACAATACGCGATCAAATCATATATGCATATACGAATCGCTGTTTTAAGATGGGAATTTCACTAACGGAATTTGATAAGGCATAGTCTCAATTGACGACCATGGTGTCATACAATAAATGTGATGACTTCAATCAGTAGTGTAGTGGCTATATATCTCCGTTCTCATAATACGTGATATGTTAAAAGTGTACAGAATATTATATTTGCTGTCCAATGATAACAATTCTTCTGTCGGTTTCATATCGTCTGAGTTTTTTTTTTTTTTTTTTTTTATTTTGTGCATTTGGACATTTGTAAAATGTGAATTTTTGATATTCATTGACGGCATATAGATTCATTCATAAATTAAACTGGCTCGCGATTTTATTTTTTTGTACGATTTTTTTATTGAAAATCGTGTCTTTTGACTTTTCTTTGCCGAGATCTCACAAAAAATTGGCAGCATTTTTGGTTTATTTTGGTTTTTATTATTCTCACGCTATATACACAAAAAATAAGACAAGTTTGTCGAATGATGTACATTTCCTATCGTTGTGAGGTCTTAATTTTAAAACCAAAAAAAAATTTGGAATCGAATAGAATAACTCGAATAATATTGTGTATCAGCAATCAATTTAAACATAACGTAAGAATTTGACAAGATAATGTTCTAACTCTGAATATAAAAATTTTACTTAAACGTAACAGCTATGCTTCTTGACGATTAATCGGTTACAAAAAAAAATATATACAAATTTGTAGATCACCTTTTGTGATCGAAAAACGAAATTGGTTCAATTTGCCACTTTACAATTCGTGTTCTTGTTTGGATCACAAGGTGTCAAGAACTTGCTAATATTTAAACAAAAAACTAGATTTAACTGTCCAAGAAAATTTTTTAATTTAATATTTTTAAAATTAAATCATAATTTTAAGCACGATAATCAATTTATGTTTTCTCTCTGCGGGTTCCTGTTGTTTTATTCACTAGATAAAGATTCATGTCAAACGCAACAATAATTTGCTAATTCATTAACCGTGACTAAAAAACCCACTTTAAACCGTTTAAAACGAGAGTTTAAGTCGACAGACCGCAAACATTGTTCGTTTTTCACTTACGAACAGTCGCATCGATAATCCAACGCGAAATACGAAAAATCGGGAAAGTATCGCGACATCGACAGTAATGTCAAACACTATTGGTCTACGCTCATGCTGTGTATTTGATGGGGCCAGTTCGGTATGGTGTATTATGAGCTGTTGCAATTGGGTAAAATCTTCATGAAAGCACTGAAATGGGAAATCCTACCCCACCTGCAGAATCAAAAGAAAAAAGGTTTTTAATTTGTATTCCTGGAAAAGTAATAAACTTTCGATTTTCACTGAATTTAAAATGGTTTTAAATCCGTTAATAACGGTCTTAGGGTGGTTTTTATTGTTTTATAGGATAGCTTTCCTTTGACAACTCTAGATAGCTGACAGTATGATAAAAAAGATTAAATTTTATTAAAATAAAACCAAATTTATACTACCTAGAATTAATAATGGGTTTATGGTAACTTTAATGGTTTTAAGACGGTTCTGAATTGCTGAAAAAAAATCGGAATTTAAATTAGTCTATATCAAGGTGAACCTAGTTTGTATTGAGGAGAAGTAGGAAATGTAGAGGAATATTCCATTAAACATTGGAAAAATTACAGATATTTTCGATATCACACATGCCTTTTTCATGATGACCAATAAGATTCTTGTCACAGCGTTAGACAAAACGTCCTAAATATTTGGCTGGAGTCAGTTAATATCAAACTAAAAAAGAAAGGCGGAAATCGGAACTGGTGAAAGCCAAACAAATCGATAAAGATTTGTTAAACACAAAATTACATTAATTCTGGTAAACTCACAAAATTTATTTTCGGCACCGGAGAGTGGCAGCGAAATTTGATGTTTCGTTACTTCTAAGATTTGCTATAGCTTTGAATAAATCTAAGATTATTGATCGGCATTTCATTGATGAAAAATATTTGATATTGATTCAAACGTGTACAGTATATTTAATTATAATAATTTCAGAGCAGGCACATGATACCAACATTTAAACACAATTAAATAATGTGAAAGCGGAATTAGGATTTTTATTAGAACGAATTAGCAAAGGGAATATGCTCTGCTACTATTCAAATTGACTTATATTTTTGGGTATTATACCAAATTAAAATTACCATTTCTTTATGCATTGCTCAAAAGCTCATTTGAAATATAAAAAGCTGGATTTGAAATATATAAGAGATATTTGTTACTACAAAACGCATGATAACAAGATGGCGATGGCGGCACTATAAATAAAATATAAACACGGGATTTCGATGATGAGTCTAGTAAGCACGTAGAGTTGAAAATGTATGATGTGAAAACATTCTTTGTGACACAACTATAGCAGATTTTGTTACACTAAACACTGGGGATTTTTTAAACGGTGTAGCTTTTCCACGATTTTTTAAAGAAAGATCGGGCTGGTGGCCCATTCATATAAAAAAATTGTAATAGTTTGTCTTTTTTTAATTTTTAGTAACTAAGCTTTTTAGTAAAGTCATTAACCCCATTGACCCGATATTTTTATATTTAATTTTTTAGCATAACTTCATATTTCAAGGGGATTGCCAATATCAGCGTTTTCGAAAAAAAATCTATAATTATTTTTTTTGTCTTAAAACCAAGCTTAGACAACCTCAAATAGCCGAAGTTACGTTAAAAAATCATGATTTACGAACAGTCGGACATAGCTTTTGGTTATGAACTGTAGTCGATATTAATTACTAATGTGATTAGCTAATATTGATGAAATTGTTGAGTATAATTTAAGATGTATGTTAAAAATGAAAACAAAGTGCTACACAACATTATTTAACCACCTTGCATCATATAAAATTAAACGATCCATATATGTAATTTAGTTGCAATAATATTATTCATAAAAATTCCGTTACAATTGACCGCTTAAAGCTCTTATTTAAACGCACACCAAAATGTATAGCATAAATATATATTCTGCAAACAAGTCTTCCGGACTACCAAAAATAAAAAAGTCATTACGTTTAATTACACCAAATACCGATCAAAATGTATTTTATTTATAAATCGCGTAAGCGGCGCGCGCATATGTGCTCGCGCACATTAAAAAAAAATTACGCGATTCACGAAACCATAAATAAATTATTTTTTATTTTTGCATATATGTATATACATTTAACTGTGCTACACCAAAATGCAAAATCATAATTATTATTGTTGATGTCGCGTGTCCCTGAGTGTTAAAAAAAAATCGCAAACAAATATTTATATAAAAATATACGCGAAATGACCATCATCATATCAATATAAATAAATAACTAAGTACCTGGCGTACAATAAATAATTATTATTTTGTATATATGTATATCTTAAGATTTATATAAATTCATTAATTTATTTAAAATATGTCTGCATGCAATTTGTTATTTATAAACAATTTTTTTTAAATTTAAATTGGATATTTATTGTTGGTGTACTTAACTTTTACAACTTAATAAATTTTTTTATTTTTATTTTTTTTTTAAACGTACGAGGGTACACGTTTGTTTTAAAACTCTTTTAAGTAGTTGCCGGAATGATTTCTTATCAAATTAAATAATTTATTTTTAGTGATTTAATTGACAATTTTCATTTATTATAAATTTACTGATTTGATAATTCTTATGGCGTACATACGATAAATATGAAATACTCGAACGATATACGAAATCGATCAAAAATTATTGATTATATTTGGTCCGTATATAATACATCGTATATATCAATGGCTGGAATATTAAACGGGTAAACGATTGTCGTACATACGTACGTATATAAGTATATGCCTCCAAATAATTGAAAGGCTTATAAATTATTTATTGACAAGTGCATATCGACGTTATCAATTTGATTGAAGTTTTTATTTTAATTTTTGACGATTTTAAATTGGACGCGCGGACATTGCAATTTAAAAAAATTATAAGTGAGTAGCGCGCAAACACAATGGAAATGAATGCTGTCAAATATGGTGTGGAATTTCTCACGTTTTTAACAACGAATTGCTTTTTGATGACATGACGCAGTATTTAAAGTATATTTTAATATTGGGTTTATGCTTATAAGTTTTTCGAATATGTATGTTATATGTAGGCGCTAACCCTTGCTACATTCATCTTTTTCTGGCGTAGATAGTTTCACCAAGAAACCAGAAGATAAGATTCGAACTCAGTGCAACCCGATTATATACAGCGTAAACCACTAACTATTATTTACACAGTTAGTTTTTCCTTGGTTTCTAATGATGGTATAAGAAATTGGTTTTGTAAAATTTACTCGCAGGAATTTGAAACTTATATAAAGATCGAAATTGTAACCGTTATCGACATGCAGCAATATGTACATTGACCTTATGAATTATTACTTTTTAACCTTCCAAGCACCTCATTCTGAAGTTGTATGAATATTTCAAAAGCAATGCAGTTTAATTTGAAGAAAGAAAAACTCTCAACTTTGACCAACTATTCAATCTGCTCACTAATGATTTATTAGATTTGATCGAAAGAACACCGGGTCATTTCTTAAAAGGCGACGTTTTAAAAAGAACACTAGGGATACTCACAACAATTCAAACAATCCAAATTTGGTCGAACAACTAAAGAGGAATTTATATTGATTATTATGAGGTTTCGAATGCACAACCTAGTTTTGTATAGCGACAGATCTCTTTCTTCTATTAGAACAATGCAGCAATATCTGAATCGAACTAAGTGTCCAGTATAGCATCAAAAACTATTTCACGAGATTTTTCCGTAGACAATCTCCCCACTAGAGCTTCTACAATGCAAGAAGTAATGCAGTTACAGAAAGAGATAGTAACGATTCTAGACGGTGGTAGTTTTCAGCTCCGGTCGGCAAATTCAATCAGTTAGAGAGTAGGAAGAGCATTCCAATTTTTGAAGTCGAAGACAGTAACGGTGTTAGGTATACACTGGCATTCTAAAACTGATCAATTTACGTACAAGGTTAACAATTACTCATCGAACACTGTACTTACCAAACGTAAATTTCTTTCAGAAGCTTCAAAATTGTTCGACCCATTAGATGACTGGCACCCGTAATGATCAATATCAAAATTGTATTCCAGCGACTATAGCTGTATACTCTTTCATGGGATGATCCTTTACCAAACCACTTATAGCAGGAAAATAGAAAACTAGGAAGATCATCCTTGGAAAAAATTCCAATTCCACGAAAAATGTTATTCTGGAACTTCAATGCTTCAATGCAATGATTTGATGTAAAAGTTACGATTTAAGCGATTCTCCTCGAGTTCGAATAGTTACGACAAAAACAAAAGCTACACCGATACGTTCATTATCAATACTTAGGTTAGAAATGATTGAAACATTACTTCTGGCATGCCTTTTTTCACAAATTTTTCAACCTTTTGCTGGTTATCAAGTAAAGTTATTTGTTTTGGTTAAAGTTTTTGCATGGTTATCAACGCACTTTAATTGATGGAAAGCTTGTTTGGCGAACGCGACATCAGAGATATTAGAAACGTTACCTCAAAAATAGGGGTCACGTGCGCTCAAAAGATAACCCAGCTAATTTAGCATCACGGGAAATTCAAGTAGAAAGCAAAACTTGTTGCTAACTTGTGAACCTGATTGGTTAGTATATAATAAAGCTGAGTGGCCATCGTTAACCAACATGCAATTACCAATCATAGAAGAGAAACGCAAACTCATAGTGCTTACACACAAATGTTAAAGCCAATGAGCTTACAGAAATTTTTTCAATCGAATTTTAACTTGGCCTCACTTTAGACGACTAGTTGAATTTTGTATACGATTTATATACAATTGTCGACATGTCAGGTCTTAACAACTGAGTATTTACAGCTTCAGAACTACGTGCAGCGGAAAATGTGTGCATTTAAATCACAGAAGATACAAATTTTGCATCTAAAATGCGTGAATGAGTTAAAAACAAAACCACCCTTATTAGCACTGACACCATTTATCGATGCAGAGAGTATGTTAAGGCAACTATTTAACGAAACATGAATCTCGTAAGTGCATAAAATATCTGCTATATCGAGTTCAGGCGTCAAAACAAATGATATGAACACTTCTGCGACCGAGGGCACTACAATGTCGACCATTTATACATATACATTTAAGAGATTCATTAGGTTGACTTAGGCATCCTTCGGATGTATATGCAGGCAATGGAACTAATTTTGTTAGATCGCACAAAACGTTTTCCACGATTTTTTTACTGCTGAATTGACACAAAATTACAACAATATCCAGTTATTTTGCTCTGAAATAACCATACATTGGCATTTTTGCACCTCCATCAGCACCACATTTTGGTGGAATATAGGCGGCGATCTAATCGATAGAGACCCATCTACGAATACTTACGGGATGAGCACGATTGACGTTCGAAAAAATGACTTTTTTTGTTACACAAATTGAATGTATTTTTAATTCACGCTCACTTTATCTACAATTTACAGATGATATAAAGTCATTGGAAGTAATCACACTGAGACTGAAGGATAAATACTTTGATGATAAATACTTCTATTATCATGATATTAGGATGGAAAAAGTTTTGCTCAGTAAACGTTTTGCAGATGTGGGAAAATAGTATAAGAGTCAAAGGATTTTGCTAGGACCACCAAAGACTTGATTGCTAGGCAGAATGTGAAATATTTTTTGTGGCTACTATATATTAGCCAAATTTAAACACAATGGAAAGTATTCGTTAATGTTAGTTTGTAAAGTCGAAATGAAGACGACAGATAATTTGAGAAAAAGAGGATCTTATTTAAACTATCAAAATTGCTATGTAGAAGCGTATATGTCAACATATACTGTGCATCTATAGTGAAAATATTCCCCACATCATGTTTTCCAAAATTCGTGCACCAAAATTTCATATAATCGAAATATAACCTTAATTTTAAGAGATGTGTCTTCATTATCGGTAAATAGCGGTAGTAGTATTAGTTGTCGAAAAATGTAACAAATCACAATGTAACGTCTCTCAAATGTGATATACATGCATAATTCGATATTATTGTTCAAAACATTAAACAGGATACATATTCGGCAGATTCACACGGCACACGCATTGAGCCGACTAATAATTTGTATCTTGAAAAATTAATAACTAGAAATAACATATTACTCTTAAACGATCTTATTAATGAAGGATCATCTCATCTAAATTACATACAACGACACTATACAATGTAACAAAAATGATTGCGGCTTATACACATCCCAAAAGTATATCATTAGCATTTTTTTTAAAACGATCGCAAAAAAACAACACTCGAATTTGTTCCTTATCTCATATGTTATTAAATAAGAAAATTCACCGTAATAAGATGATAACTATACCTAAGTTTGATGCATATAAGTATATATAATATAAGACGTATGTATGCACAGTTAACCAAAAAATAACATTTAAAATGCATCTCCAGGTATAATTTTGCACTTGTCGTAATCATTTTAATGAGATATGATTTCAAATATCTTATGTGTGTGTGTATACCACTCAAACCTATTCCTTACATTTTGTTTGAAGTCTACAGTTTCGGAATCTTTAAGGATATTCTTAATTATATACGGTGCTCCAGTTAATTAGGTGCTATATTTAGAGATCAATATAACCTTTATATACAAGTGTATCGCGTTTTGATGAATGAAATTTACCCGACATTTTATTATGCTCGCCTACATCTATAAAGCTAATGTGAAACCATTCATTAAGTAAATTTAAAAATTTTACCTGAAGTTTATAAACAAATTCCTTATCGTAATACTACTATATTAAACTCCTCTGAAATTTATCTATTCGTTATAAAAAAAAAAAAAACTTGAATGGAGGAGCCAATTTGTAGTTTTGTAAATACATAAATGTATTAAGGTCGATCAGTAAATTAAGATGACTTTAAGTACGCTTAATTATTATCAATATTTACATTACTTTATAATTCAATGACAATTGCGCGCGCTGCCATATGTGATAAAAATATAAATAAAAAAAAACATTTTAATTCCAATTAATTTAAGCACCTGGAAAATTAAAATAAAATAAAAATTTCCATCATCATCATCATTGTAACAAAAACAACAACAACATCATCATCATTGGTTATCGTCATCAATTTGATAGATTAACCCGCATATATATCAAGATTACCAGACACAAAAATTGTGTGTGCAATGCGTGCATTGTCTCAATTTTTTGTCCTTTTCAGAATATTAAAATCAGAAATATTATTTGTAAGAAGAAGCATGTGAAGTGGTAACCTGAAATCAAGACGTCAAAATTATATAAAATGGAATAATAATTATAAACAACGAAAGAAAAAAACTTTTACTTTTAATTAACAGTTTTTTTTGTTTTTTGAAGATCATGAAGGTGCACATGAAATCCCATTAAATGTTTGCGATCTGTCGGTTTTGTAGTCAGTGATATTCAAATTATCGCAAACTTAAATCTTAAGTGACAAAAAATTATATGGATAAATCTGTTTGTGTTGAGATTACTTCCTTGTACATTTAACGTTCTTTACACGAATACTTTGTATAGTGAGTTTTAATCATATAAAAACGTAAATAAAGTTGTACTTGACACAGTATGTAATTTATTGACCAATAATAATGTTAAGAAGCCGCGAACTGGTAATCCTGTTAAGTGAACTGGCAATTAATTAACACCGAAATAAAATCCTATACACAAACTCGATGACTGGATAACCAGACACTTCGTTGCATAATATTCATCTCAAAAAAAGTCATCAAACATTTCGTCTACTAGAAAGATCCGAATTCTATCGGGCAACTGTGAAAGATTTCCTATTTTTATCAGTTTTCCAACTGTTTCCATTACTTAGTCAAATAGTTTGGTTTTATCGGCACAATCCGAAATGCATTCGTATCTTTGTACGATGGATTGCTTAAAACGTCAAATAAATGATGAAATTAAATAAATTAATGCATCATTCTAACAAATTACAATATATATCTATATATGTATGCAAAAATTTATTATTGTCCTTTTTCTTTTTTCGGTCAGACTTTGTTTTCAAATATGCTGTTCGATGAATAGGTAGGTTTTTACTGTACCTGAACCTTAGGGCAATAATCTAACTTGAACTTGAACTATTTGGAAATTGACCTTTCTTTATTTATCTAGAGTATTCAAGGAAGCATTGACAACTGACATTTTGAGTGGGATTTTATATTGTAAATTTATTTTAGATGAAAGTGCTTGCCATTACTCTTTCTATTACAGAATTCATTCATCTTGTTGAGGGTCAGATCTTTGATTTTATGTCAATCAAATCAATTTACATTATTCAAGTAGCACATTGTTCAGTCACAATTTTCGACTACAAGGCAAAATCGGGACCAGAGTATAACAGCTTATTTCTAAGTCGTAAAGCGTGGATTAGGGTTTTCGGCAAAAATTAAGTTAATTTAAAATATGGATTGCAACAGTGACTGAATTGTATTCAACAGGAACCCGTTACACACTTCACGCATAATTCGTAACAAAGCTCGTTATTTTAAGGCATAGACGCTGACCACAACGCCATTACCATAAGTCAGTTATTATCGATATAATGTGTAGCCAATTATAAAAACGTTTAAGTGATTCTCTCAAATGTATGTAACTGTGCAAAATGACATTCCTATAATCAAATGAATCATTTTTGGGTTAAATTTTCACCATATACATATTATAGGAAACTGTCTTGCATGGGCAAACGACATTTTTAATATCTTTCATTGCGTGCTCACTTCATATTTAGGTAGTGAATTTTCACCTAGTTGTACACTGCACTAAAAAAAACACAACACCAAAATTGTTCGAAAAAATACCCAATTTTTAACCACTTGTATCTTTATGAAATATCGCATTTAAAAAAAAAAATTTGGTAACTTTGTGGGAAAAAGTTTAAAACCATTGCAAATAGGGCCTTACAAAATTTCTGTACGACCACTCCTTATTACGTTATTCCAGTTTTTTAGCAGAAAAGTGACAAAAATGTACGACAAAATTTTGATAGGACAAAATCAAGGAAAAGTTGTATTATCTTCTAAGCGCTTTGTTATCACGTTTTTGCTAACTTAATTGCAATAACTTAACAAGAAGTTAAGATGGCCGTACAGAAACTTTGCAAGTCCTTATTTTCTAGGGTTTTAAATTCTCTACGACTTCCTTAATTTAGTTCTTCAAATGAATAATTGGAAAAGTTCGTTGCCATCCTCAAAGTTAGCAGTTTTTTTTTTCTTAACCGGAACATTTTCTTTTACACAAAAAAATAAAATAAATTAAAATGAACCCCACCATCAGAAAGAAGACAATATTTTCTTCAAGTTACCACCATATTTTTTTTAAATGCGGTATTTCATAAATACAAGTGGTTAAAAATTGAGTATTTTTTCGAAAAATATTGGTGTTGCTTTTTATTTTTTGGAGTAGTGCATGAAACTTACTTAAAATACGTTCTCTTATGTGATCTCTAATGTTTACGAAAACTGCACACATATTTTTGCAGTGACCATTGGTCTATGAATTTAGCTGATCGATATATGATCTCACATTTTGACCGATATGATCTCACATTTCAATGTTTTCCAAGTGCATAATTTTATGACAAAAAATGTATACTAGCGACAATGCGATCATGTGCGATCGATCAGTACAACAACCTTCCAAAGCTTTTTTACCATTAAGCCCTTGAAAATATTCAGCAACACGATATCCAAGGTCAGCCCCTCTGTTGAGTGATAGCTAGTTTTAGGATACATAATATGGTCTCCACATTTTATTCATAAAGTTTTAAGAAACTGTGGCAATCATATAGATTCGCTACAAATATAGGATATTTCGTGCACGCATTCATATATTTCGTTAGCACGACACAATATAATGATATAATATATAGGAGGTACTTAAGGCATTGCCACATAAGCGCGAAATTCCTGGCTCATGGAAACTGGTAATCGCGGATAATTATAACAAATGAATCTCACACCTGCCTCACAAAAAATAATATGTTATGTATACACATAGCCATAAAGATAAGATACTTTCAAGAATGTTGGTAAATCGGTATGATTCCGGGTCTCTTAGAACTCTACATCCCAGTAGAACAGATTCGATTTCGTGCAGGACACTCTGCTCTTCAAGCATACTCAAGCAATGTTAAATTATTCTATAAAAAACGCCTAACGATTTGGTAATTTAACGATCGCAATATTTCTGGATATAAAAAGAGCATTTGGCTGGCTTTAGGATTTAGCCTTTAAATCCATTCAATAGAGTGTTCATTACTACTTTATTAAACTAATCGAGTCATACCTTATAAATAGAAAACTCCAAGCTTCTCTGAAGCAGAAGTCACTGAAGGCTATTAACACATTAACCATTAAACTTATCAACACATTAACAAGTACTCCAAATATGCAAGGAAATGGAAACAGATTAGAGTAACCTAGTCTGAAACTGAAATCATTCACTTCCGTGCAACCACTATAGCAAAATGCATGAAGCTACTTCTATTTTATTTGAAGGCAGCTTAGATTACAAATCTGAATTCAATTTTGCTTTTTACTTCATGGATACATTTAACCCCCACAATTATTGACAAGTATGCGTAAAGATCAACATCAATAAAAGTAATCTATATGTTTATACCACTTAAATACCACCTCAAACAAGTAGTGATGTTTATGCAACATGTATTGTGATACCTACCGTTCAATTTATATTATCACCATAGACATATAGACATAGAGACTTTATTTTATAGGGAAATTTTTAGCTCTTCCCAGGTCAATATGTGATTTATAGATGTGACTGCCGGGATTTCACACGGCACATTGGTCCTTAGATCTTTACTACTTTCATCAAAAGTATTACCGAAGTTATCCAAAACTCCAAAGTACTACTATTCGCGGATTATCTTAAAATATATAAATCTGTTGAAATTATTAACGATACCTACCAACTACAAGAAGACGTAAATAGCCTTGTGAAATGGTGTAATTCTCATTTACTCAACTTGAACATCAGTAAATGTAAGATGATGTCGTTTTATCGGAAAGTAATTCCTATAGAACTCAAAGCTTATTGACCTATGCGTTGCTAAAGCCAGTTCCATGCTCGGATTCATCAAGAGATCGACAGAAGATATTTATGAGTTGAGTACAATTAAATGCTTATACTATGCATATATGTTCGATCTCAACTCGTGATTCCAGTCACAGTTTGGTATGTCCTTTCGACGATGGCGATATCGCGTGATTTTTAGCCTTGTTTAGCACATTTGAAACCTGATAGGCACTTCAGCTGCAGAATCTTATCCTAAGACGCTTTGGTTTTTTGATTTTATTCAAAATGTATTCGTTTTTTCCTCGTCAACAAAGATGTGGGATCAAATAATAAAAACCAATCAAAAATTGAGCTTTCGATCGACATTTCTAAACGTGGAAGTGATGCTTAAAATTTTTTTTATCAATTACTATTACCAATGCATCAGGCGAAATATTATTTAGTGTTTTTAAGCAAAAACTATTAAAGAACTTGCTTTCAAATGACCATCTGAAAGAAATTAATTACGATTCTTTAATTCTGAATATGTTTATAGTATAAAATTGAAAAATTTAAGGAAAATAAACAAATGACTAAACTGCAAAGTGGTTTAATCCCAATAAGGAAAGGATGCAAAGGGGTACTTTCATCATCTGATTATGAACGGTGATGGCAGGTAACAAATCTATGATCCTCTGTTGGAGTAAAACATTCCGCTGATCCACCGTTTATGCAATTATGCCAATATTACAGGCTGGTATGTTCAGATTAGGTATAGGTAAAACGGTCATAAACTATTAATAAACAAAAAATCCACCTCTGCGTTTAGTTACAACTTTAACAGCATATACATTAAAATTGGTACACATAAATTGTATATATTTCCTTCTAATCTATTAGGTCTAGTCTAATAAAACCGATTAACACTTAATCTAATTAAAAAACAATAATATACATAAAGTAATAAAAATCTTCTCAATTAATTTACATAATTGATACTAACGATGAGTTAAGCGCGGTCTTTATCAAATCAAAACAACATAAAACTCATAATTCATAATTTTTTTTTTCAACAGTCATGTAATCGTCTTATAATTTATTATAGATAAATATTATATATTATGACTTTAATGATATCATACTGAGTGCGAGTGCCCCAAAAACATATGTATCATGTATTATTAGAGAAATGAGTCGATCGCAGCCTAACCTACATAAGCATTTAGATATATGTGCGTACATCATAAAAGGGTTTAATTCGAAAATTATATACACAAAAGTTATAAATTAAATTGTGATTTTGTATTACGAACACGAATAAAAAATTTTGAATTTTAATTAAACCCATAACCATTATTGGACGCGATGAGTGGTCGTCGCGAGTTATATATTATAACAAGCACAACAAAACTAATAAATCAATAAAAGACATGAGCATTAGAGAGATTACAAATTTTGATAAAAACATCATCATCATGAGATCATGTTATGTAAAAACATATTATTTTATTGTATTGAAAGGATATCAACGGGCATGAAATATAACAACATAAAAGGTATCGTAAACGAATATCCTTTTACTTTTAAAACTCTATACGCGACTATTATGTAAGAACCAAAAATTTACATATTCTTATGTCAATCATCTTCTTATATGTACTGTGCATTGACTATCCGAAAAAATGTTAAACGCGACCGAAAATAATCAGATTGGTTATCATCACTGAATTGTTACATGTCATCATCATCATCATACATGTATGAAATTGATTTTAATTTTCAAAATTTTCATTTCATTTGAATTGTATACGACGAATTTTACTTTTATTTGTCTTCAAGATCGTTGCATTATAATAACAATAACCTATATACATACATACATACATTTAAGATGTTAGAAGATAAAAAATATAATAATATTTAAATCGAATATAAATATTATGAAGAAAACAAAAATATGATAAGATGAAAGATTTTAAATTTCAATTGAATGAATGTTTCTGTGTCTTGTATATATATTCTTCTTAATATATTTTTTTTTTTAAGATAAATGATTATTTTTATTATTTGTATGGATATATGGAGATGAAGAAGACAGATTAAATGAAATTTAAAAATGCATCTTCTTAAAAGGTTTTTGTAACATTATCTTCGGACGTCTTATAGCATATAGGCCGAAAATGCTACTCTAAATGGATTTTTTTGCTGATTTGTTGATTTTCGGATAAGACTGTTGTGCAGCAATATTTTGGATATAACTGTTATATAGGATATAATATTACAGTAGCTTTACTAAGCATTTTATGTCATGTTTTGTGGTCAATAATGTTCGTACGAAATACTGATCTTACTGAGATATGTTTTGATTAATACTCGGTAAAAAAAATTGAAACTTAAATTTGTACCCAAAATATGTAAAGGAGCTGAAGTCGTCATGATTCTCAAACCAGGAAAACCACCCCAGATGACATCTTCATACAAACCAATATCACTATATATTGCCTCTCATACTCCATACTGAAATACAACAAAATTAACATTAAGCCCCAACAACACCTTCCATAACAACAGACTTTCTGGCTTCTATAATTTTCAGTTTCTCTGAAAATAAAAAACAAGCCACACCCCTGTTACATCAACTACCACCAGTCAGTATCGAAAATACACTAATTGGAAGCGATATTTAGGATGAAATATCAATGGAAATGAAGAGACTCATAAAAAAGGCTGACATAAAAATAAACCACATCCCGACTTTACTAAGCACAACTAATTAACAATATAATTTCATAAGTATTAAAGAAATTGAACAACGAGATCCATCGTTTGCGCCAAGTTAATCTTGAGAACCCTCGGTACATTCAACCTCTAAGTGGATTTCTTAATTTCCTAGAAAGTCGCTTCCAAACACTGAAAGCAACCAACTTACCAGCTAGGGGTTTTCAACAAAATAAAATCACTTTCTCATCCCAAATTCCTGTTATTTTACAAACATCAAGAAATACTAGCTATATGCAGAATTTGCTTAATCGCAACGCATATCAAATGTATCAGCAAAGAAACCTGCGTGGTATGTATGGGAAATTTTAATACGTTTCTACACACGAAAGAAGTTACAACTCGACTCTACACTGTCAAGGTCATTCCCGCAATAAATAAATAATGGAGTACTTTTATTAGATAAATACCTGATAAATGAAGATAAATAAATACCTGATACTCATCTTGGATATTCAATGCAATTTTACGCTCTTTAATAGATCTAACAATCATCGTTCATTACCCAAACAGCAGCCGAGTTACTAAATTTACCAAAATTTCGTGTAAATCTGCAAGTCAGTGCAAGTGGTGGAATGACGACCCGTAATTTCAACACATTACCCGTCAAATTTCAAACATGTGGGAGAAATTTTTCTAAAAGACTTTTTTTTATGTTGTTGATGTTCTTTCTAATAAAATGTCAGCAATAATTACGAAGTATGCTTGATTCTGGAAGATTTAAAATTCGAAAATGAGCAACGAATGACAACGCTATTATGGATGGTATACCGTGGACTAACAAAGGGAAACCAAACCAACCATCATAAGTCAGAGACATGAACTTATAAAACAGTTAGGCCTTATGTTGAATCCACGAAATGAGGAAATAGCCAAAATTTTCGATCCATTAGGTTGGGTTTCAGTAATTTTAGTTTCAGTAATTATTTTAGTTAAAAGGAATATCATGGGACAAAGTGCTACATGAAGAAATAAAATGAAGATGGGTCAAATACAAATCCACATTCTACAAATTACAAAAAATAATTCCGTACGCTGGGTAAACACAAAACATAAAGCATATGGAGCAACTGATTATTGCAACGTTACAAAAGCAGGTAAAACTACTGTGACATTAACATCGGGAAAAACAAAGGTGGCACTTTTGCACTCAGTCAAAGTTGTGCGGAAATTATAAAAATAATTGTGCGGAGCTTCATTATTGTGGCATAGATCCTGATATGCTGTGCGATCATAATTTATGGTGGTCGGAGCCAGATTGGCTTAGAAGTGCCGATCTTACATTCGATACGGTACTAGCCGAAACTGACTTAGAGAAGAAGTAGTTGAGTTTTGTCTGCGTAGTCGCATATTGTTGACGCTTCTGTTGGAACAGTCATCACAAGGATAATCAGACGAAGGTATTTAACATCAACATTGTAAAAGTTATGCAATTTACAGCCTTCACAGATGATATTGGAAAATTAAAGGAAAGATATCCATTTCTGGACAAGAATGTAGTTATACGAATTGAAGGTTAACTGCAGCACTTAATTTTACAGTATAATGAAAAACACCTAATGATACTACCATCTATATCATTAGGGCGCATTAAAGCACTCTGCAAGTAAGTGTGGATTTAACTCTTGCTTTTATGAGAAAGCAATTTTGGATTCTTTAAGGCAAAAGAGCTGCAAAACAACATTATTAATACTTAATTAATAACATTAATACTTCTTTGCAAAAATGACAAACCAGTAGATTTGTTCTGTTGATTTAAATTTAAATGAAACGACTATGCCTATATATTTTAACTCATTGAAGCTTATAGATTATAGAACAGCGCTTGTTATCATTCCACTCTAACATATACAACCTTTGTAATTTAGACATTTATGCGCAATTAAATTCGATCGAAATTCCTGCTTTGAAGCATCTACCGATTTTATTAGGATAGAATAAATAATATATTTTTTTAAAATACATCAACGGGCATTAAATCAAAATTTAATAAAATTCCATGAATCCCATGAAAATTTATGTGTTACATAATATACCTCATTAATGTCCGCAACTACACATATATATAGGTATGAATTTTTACAAGCCTTAACGATCATTTAAAATGAAATATTCTTAATCCTCCCTACGGTGAATAAAAACAATAAAAAAAATTAATTGATTATCTTAAAAAAAAGAGTCGAATATTGGTCAAGTAAAAGGGCGGCTCACGATCAAAATTTAATTCATCAATTAATCAAAATCGAGCGAGAAAGATAAAAATGGCCAATAAAATTTTTACTCCTTATAAATTATTCATATAGGCACATCTCAGCGAACAAATTACGTTTCTATATATACACAATTAAGCAAATGGGAAAAAACTTAAAAAGTAAATATAGCTCACAATGGGAATCCTTACGGTGTTCTGGACCTCGTTTATATTTCGTTCGAGTCCAAAGTAATTTATAAAACAAAATGCTCCAGAATTCGAGATAATAAATTATCTTAACGAGCACCTTTGTTTCTAATTTATAGAGTTTTAATTTAAAATCCATAATTTTTGTTCGAAGATCTTAGGACTTTTTGGCGGAAGATTGAGAAAAATGATCGAAAAATAACAAGAAAAACGATTATTATTTTTCGATCGTGTAATTTTTTTTGTTTTTAATCCCGGCAGGAAGTCTTGTTAATTTTTTTATAAATAAGATTTATGTGAATTTTTTTAGGGTCAATTTATTTTTGTGTGTTAAAAATTATAGTTTCTTCAATACATGTTGGTTAACTCCTTAAATTGTGTATCCTTGTTCAAACAAAAATTGTCTTTGGTGTACACCTTCTTGTTGTACGGTGTCAGGATCCAAGTTATTTGCGAGGTATTTTTTTTGTTTTCGGCAAGTATTTGCGTTCCCTAGGTGATTTAATGGTTTAATCTACAGATATAAATTATTTGGCATGTAATTTATGTTTATAACCTAAATTTCGGTGTTTGTTTGTTTTGGTGAAAGACATCGTACCACTTGAGACTGTTGTACTTGAAAAATCCACTTGAAATTAGAATTCATTTAAAATTTCAAATAGTTTTGGAGACTGATCGTGCATTGTTATTAAGCGTATGTAGGAATTAAAACTGAAACCATATTCATAAACAACAATTAAACATTGCATTGTTGTTGTTTGTGTAATTTCTATCTTTTCTTAGAATTTTGTGGCACGCTTCTTAAGTTTCTTTTATTTATATTTCATCTACTTTTGAAACATACTTGGTTTTTTTTTTGTTCTTAGTCTCATAACACTACACCTGCCGATTTAACGATTTTAATATAATTTTTGTGTGCGCGCCGTTTTTGTTGCTGTATTTTTTAAAGTCTGGTTTTTCTTTCAATGTTGGAAATCATTAAAATCGAAAAAAAAATAATGTAAAGTCCTTGATTCGAAATTCTGCGGGTGTATGAGGACATAGACTTTGACGACATGTGATATGAAATGGTAATTTTGTTATATACATATAACGTATATAGAAAAAAACCATCCATCGCGGATTCAATCAGAATTGTAAACCAAACTAAGAGGGAAAAAATCCAGTTTATACGGTAGCAAGGATATCAAAAATCACACAGCCGTTCTAAAGTATAAAAATGACAAAAATATCGTAATAATAATCCTAAAATCATTCCATCATAAATTTTTATAGAAAAAAAGGACATTTTTTTTCGATCCTTATCAAAACGTTTTATTATTGTTTAGATTTATATATACAAATCCTTATCGATCAAACGATTATTATTTCTTATAAAATATTAAAAATGTCGTATATAATTTGTACGAACGACATTTTTTTTGTATACGAAATCCGAAAGGATAAAAAGGACATTTTAAAATATATTACAGACAGTAAAAAAAATTTTTCTAAAGCAATAATCATAAACAATATAAGCAACTTCATTATAAATGTAACGACAAAATTTCAATTAAATTTTATGACGTGTATAATATAAAAAAGGATCCTCTACATCTCTTCTAATCAATGAATTGACTGTCCTAAATTTATAGTTTCAAGTGGCATATTTTTAGTTTCAGACAGTATATATGTGATAAGGAAATGAGATGCAGATTTTACATAAAATTTGATCATCGATCGTGCATACATAGAATCTTTATATATATATATATATATATATATATATATATATATATATATATATATATATATATATATATATAGGTAGAATGAGATCCTTTTTTAAAATCCGAAATATAAATACAGATACATATGTATATACAAAAATTTTACGATCACAATTGATCTCGTTCCGTCTAAAGTTTGTGGATGAATAAATTTAACAAAAAAAAAAAAAAACATTCGTATTGTTTTTGATCCGAAGATATTGATCAAGAACAAGAAAAGTGATTTGTATATATGTAGAAGAAATACAAATTTTCTTTTAATTCCTTTTATTTTTGTTGTCTAAGACGTTACGATCCATCGATTCACTATTTAGGTCGTATTATACATATTATAAAAAATTATTCAGGTAAAAGTCGTCGATCGAATATGAATACACAAAAAAAAAACTAACTTTAATCTTGATTTGTTGGATAATAATAATGATCGGTAGAAATTCTATTTTGGATCGTATTTATAAGATCGCACGAAACTATTAAAGCGCATACTATAGAACAGCAAGCAAGATTTTGTATTCATTTTGTTGTGTGTATCGTGGCTGGTGAATGGCATAGAATTTGTAATTTTTTTTTTTTATTTATTAATGTGATCTCACGTAATAGCATTTACAAGTAATATTCATTGTATTTTTTGACAAAATATATAAAAGAGTTGAAAATTTATTAGGGCCCTACGAATATTATAATATAATGTGTATATAGTGTGCATGGGAGTAGAATATCCAATTTTTTTAAATAAGATTTTGTCTAAGGATTACACATAGATTTATGAGATCGTATTTTATTTATGTATGTTGCAACCAAACAAAAGATTTGATTTAAATATGTAAACTTGAAGTTTATGTTAAAAATAATGCGTTCAGCGCCATCCGTGAAAAATTAAAAAACTACACACGTCAAATTTTGGTTTAGAACATATAGGAACATTTCGTTTCATCGCTATACAATTCTTAACTGCCCGCATTTATATAATATTTCGTCAACGTCCAGATTACTATACTGCTTGATGAGAAACTGCCATTAATTAATATACAAAGTTAACACAAGCGTATATTTAAAAACCGAGCAAATCAATTGGAAATTACATTACTGCAATTCAACCTTACAAGCATATGTAGCCCCAGGTAAATTTAACTTTGAGGAGTGCTACTATATAGTTGCAGATGCGTTTATACTATCGCAGTTTATAAAAAGTATTAGTGATAGTTTAATTCGAAAATTGCTATAAGCAGGAAAAATTGGAATTAAATAAAAGTTAGATTAAGCGCTGGCATCGCAGGCTTCACAAATAGATAGCAGAAAAATATTAAATGAAAATTCATAGATGCTTAATTTTTCCAGTGATGTAGGCAAAACAATCGGAAATCAAGGAGTAGTTCCCGTCAATCTAATAACCAGGTTTGCAGCTTCAGTTATAGAAAACAATCAGAGTCGAAAGGTTGCAATTCGTGTCTTAAAAATCAAAAAGAGCCCAGAAAGGAAGAAAACACACCATTGGGAAGAACCGCCAAAAAATAATTTTGAATATTTCAATCTTGACTATGCAGGTCCGTTCAACGGACAATACTTTTTAATTGTGGTTGATCAGTAATCATAATTACAAATTCCAGTCCACCAACAGAAATAACAGTAGAACAACTGAAATCTATTCTAGGGTAAAGCCCCAATCTTTAAAAGTCCATCTATAAAAG
This sequence comes from Tipula confusa, assembly GCA_963556175.1. NCBI lineage: Eukaryota > Metazoa > Arthropoda > Insecta > Diptera > Tipulidae > Tipula > Tipula confusa. Next base: position 230,877,162 of record OY744475.1, read on the forward strand.
TCAAGAATTCATAAAATTTTACCTGACAATCCAGCAACAAATGAACATAAATTAAAAGCTTTGCAAAAATAAAGTTACGATAAAATTCGTGAAATTCTAAGGTAAAGTACCACACCTTTAAAAAATAGTAGAAATACAAAACCTCTCCTTGTCGTACTTGATCAGTGAATGATCCATTCGGATCGAATCGAAAGAGTTCGGAACTAATTCAATCAACCCCGGGGAAACGGTTTCGTTTTAGTCTCTGCAGGGCCAGTGTGAATTCCACGTAGGATGGGTCCTCTATTTTCATCTCTGCAGTCTGTATTTGACAAATGTCAAATAAAGCATTTAACACTTGTTGAACATTGAGTAAATCAGAATAATTCTTCTTCTAAGTGTGGCTTCATCGATGTTACCACGGAGGTTTTCATCCTGGCCCCGAACAGCGATAGACCGCTTTGTTCTTTTGTGCAATTGTAAAACGTATTCTTGCGCTTCTTTATTGACTATGATCGGTTGCAAGACGACACTCCTCATCAAACCAATAATTTTTAATTTTGTTTAATTTTTACTATACCTATGTTAAATATAATAATATTACTTTTTAATGGTATTGTATTAAACAATTTGTTAGCGATGGTTTGCATTAAATTATAATTGAATATTGTATTGTATAAAATTTAATACAAGGCTTCTATTGCATTTAAACAGAAGATTTTTAACTCTATAGAGTCACCTGGGCAGACCATATCATCAAAACCTGGGCAGACCATATCATCAGGTGGTTGATTTCCATAATGATACTGTTACCACAAATGATACCACAAAGATTCTGATACTGTGCTTTTTCATCTTCGTTTACCAGACCTCCACAGTTGAAACGTATATAGGTTTTGTTTTCTTGTGATCCCTGACTTGTACGAAAACTGCCATATTAGCTTTGCAGTGACCAATTAATGATGGCTACCTACAAATTTGGCAGCCTTGCATGACACGAGACCTTTCCTTAGAAATTAGTATGGTCGATTTGACTTCAGGACGTCTTATGAGGGTTTGTCCATGTTTCCAAGTGGATATTTTTATAAGAAAATAATGTGCTAGCCACAATGGGCTCGTACGCGATCGCAAAGTGCATTATTATTTTCCCATTAAAATTTGCTAGGTCAGTTAGGTTTTTTCCAGCTCTATATAGCATTAAAGTCACCAATCACTACTCTAGTAACCTAGAGCCCAAGAAAAAAACCAACACTAAGATTGCCGAAGTCATCTCTAGAATAAGCATTGTATAGCCTTGGGACACATGTTCTCCACTTGTTGGCCATCGAGTTTCTTGGAGAGCAAAGATTTCCAAGCAATACTCTTTAATGGCTGATATATTGTCATAGCGGGGGCTGGCTTAATTTGTGTCAGTGTCCATATTTTCCTTTGTTGATCTTTTTAACAGCGAAATTTTTCATCCAACCTATGTTTAGTCACCTTCTACGACAAGCCAAGGAGGCTGTGGTGGAATTCTAAAGATAACATTCTCGTTTAGAATTCTTTTACGAGGCCTGAGACAGTGCCCCTCTACCACAGGGGCTAATCTATTATATATTTTCAATAAATAATAGGTTAAATTTGCGTTTCTGTGCTAGTTATTTATATATCCCAAATAATTTTGACGACTCCAATCTTCAACCTTTTGAGATAATGTTTACGACTGACTTAACCGATTATGTTTTTTCAACGGTACTCTTTGAACCTTTTCCCAAGTAAGTCGACGCGCATTCTCAAGTATAATAATAGTAAACAATGTTATATAGTTCGATCAATAATAAGCACTTGTAAACTCATAATCATATAAGACATAAAAATTGTGCCCCGAAGATACCCACAGTTATCGAAAAACATAAATTTCCAATTGAGAGTAAAAAATAAAAAAATAAAACTTTTAATAAAGATCACACGGTTTTCTTACATCTCGTACGATCGCAGGTAAAGAATCTTAAGATATTGTATTGATTTTTAGGATCGTCTTAAAATAACATTAAAAGATGAACAATAAAACCTTATCGTTTAATAATACTAATAATAATTTTAATAAATTTGAATTAAAAAATATTCGATCAAATTAGACGATCGGGTACATTCGATCGATTTAATTGCGCCACCGTTCTCTCTAATTAAACTTTTTTTTTGTATACGCCCGTGCGGTTCCCTATCGAATCGCATTAATTTCATGTAATCAACCAACAAATTTAAAAACAAAAAAGGACGATTAAGATTCTTTTAAAGTATGAGCGCCACTTAAAAAAACACGGTAAGTTCGATTACCACACCTTCGCCACAATGACGTAAAATAAAATTTTTAATTTATCCTTAAAACAAAAAACTACCCTTTCACGGTCACTAACGACTTAAATTGAAAACCAAAAAAAAAATTAACAAGAAACTACGAAGATAACGCAAAATTCATTCATTTCGATTTATCATCATCGGGATCTACTTCTTAATTTGAATTAGTTCAGCTTCTACCGTGTTTTTTATCTCTTGAAATGGATCCTTCATTTTTTTTATATACGCTCCTAGTCTTATAATTTAGTAATGGTGGTGGTTATTACTTATCTCGTTTTTTTTTGGTAATGGTCAAATTATAGATATCACGTATAAAATAATATCCTTAAGTCTCCTTAATTATTTTGAATTAAAAATCATATAATTTTATTGGATTACACCACACTTTTTTCTATTTTATTATAGGGACATCATCCATAGAAACGAATATAATTATGATGATAACGTAAAATTCAAAAGGAGAAGACCGATCCGATCGTAAATAAGAAATAAAGAAAAAAAATATTTAAAAGATTTATTGCTTTTGGATAAGATAATGTGCTCGGTTGGATATGGTGGCTATTCATTAGTGGACATTAGATTGCAGTTTGCAACTTTCGTTTATAAACAAAATATTTTGCCGGTGATATATTTTAATTTAGTTTGGTTAGGTTTGCGACGGGAGGAGGTTTTTATAATTTTCCTCCTCTTACCGTTTAATTTTTTGAACCAAATGACTTTTATTTTTATATATTAAAATATTATTATTTGAAAACATGCTTGTCAGATCCGTTTTCAACACAATTGACAGCAATATCCTTTCCCGAGCAACTGCTGAAAATATAAATCCTTTTAGAAAAACAAACAAACCATTTAGCAGTTTTAACGCATGCACTAACGATCAAAATGCCTAATCTAAAAAGGAAATCTATGTACAACTTTACTATCAAAACAACAAATCTAAATTACATCCAGAAATGTTAATATAATAAATGATTATCGGATTATTCTGGTTCTCATGCAAAGGATCAAAAAAATATTGAAACCTCATCAATAATAAAAGTAAACTAAAAAAAATAAAAAATAGATGTTTCATCAAACTTGTACCAATAAAATAAAATCAATTCCTGGCTTGTAAAATATTCCATATAAAAACCGACAGATAATAAATGATTAATGAGAATCCTTGTGGTTATCTTACGCAGGCGGGAGTGCCTATCAGACTATTTTTCTGCTTTAATTATTTTAGATGATTTTCGAGACGCCTTTCTATATATAAGACAAATGAATTTATTATATCTTACTGTATAAAATAAGATTAATAAAAATGTATGATGTCCTTTTAAATTGGTTCTAATCTTAAGATACAATAAATATTTATACTTAAAGTAATGACCACATTCGAATCTGTCGTATAAGTTAAAACTGCAAGGAAACCAAAAAAATACAAAGACAGTCTCCAAAATAGATACCGAATTTTATAGTGCAGTTAACTGACATGTTAGAAAACATATTATCAAGACAAGACGAAATACTGGCAACCACCCTATAGAGAGATCCGTACGACTAAACTAAACCACCCAAATTTTCATACCCGTATAAACCCGTGCATCCAAAGACTAAGTTTTGTTAATGTTTGAACTATCACTACAATTTGGAAAAACAAAATTTTTCGAATTTGGTGTCTGGTTTTTCATGAAAATTATTTGCTAAATCAGAACGAGTTTTGCTAAAATTTCATGACCTTTTTAGGTTCTATAACAATGTCTAGCCACAATTGAAAAAAAAAAAAACAACGAAAGATCGATTAAGCAAAAATAATAATCAATTTTATTTCACCAGACTATTTATCTCTCACTTTGATCGACCCTTAACGATCTAAAAGCTAAATGCAATAACTGCAAGAGAAAATATTCACAAACGTAATCACAAAATGCCAAACACTAAAAAACTACAAAGTCTTAATCAGTAACTCATATTTTCCGGTAATAATGCGAGAAGATAATACCCGAAAAAAGAAGAAGTTATATTTCTTACTGCCGCGCAGACATAAGAACAAAATAAGAAATACAATTTATTTTATCATTTCCAAGATGATACAAAACCCAGAAACAAAAAATTGTAAGAAGATATCAATGTTTCAAATCTTTTTGAAGATATAAAATTTTTTTGTTGGATTGTGTTGTAGTTTGGCTTATTTCTTATTTATTTATATCTTAAGCATTTTATTATTGCATTTGTTGTATTACATTACGAAACGTAAAAATAAAAATTCACCTACCTTTCTAAGATGCATGCGCGATTTTTTTTCCGTTTTATTTTAATTTTCAGTTTTTTTTTTGTTGGTGATTCTTTGATCGCGGTGATGGTGGTGGCGGTTGAATGTAATGCGTTTGGTGTTTCAAAAAAATGTTTTTTTTTATAATATTAATAAAATTTATAGGATTTTTTCGTATTTTATTCTAATTCTCAATAAGAAATCTTGTTAGCAAATTACAAGTGGATAAAGGATATTTCGACAATATAGAACATAAGCAACTTAAATTTTGTTAAAATCCGGCCTTCGATTACATCTTCAACTTGGAGCGCAGCTAGAGTATTTCTTATGTTAAAATATGATGAAATATTAACAAACAAATATCAAACTAATCCATAATAATGCGGACCTGCCTGCAACCTCAACTCAAAAAGCCAATATTAAGAAAAAATTTAAGTCAAATCAAATAGAGCAAACCGCAGCAAATCCATTTTTTTATTACTCAAACGTGTTAAAAATGCTACCTTCATTAGATATATTAGATATACAGTCTAGATTAGATTTTGGTCTATAAGAGCGGTGAATATTACAATCAAAAATTTCCAAAATTGAATGTTTCTTCGACTGTATACCTTTCTTAAAAAAATTACTGTGAAATAACTAAATTATAATTTTCAAATCCAAATAATTCAGGATCCACTTCTAACAATACAGTGATTCGGGAAAATCCAAAAACATTAATCATCCCCGAAGTTTAATTAAATTGGCCCGTTAAATTATCTGGAAATATAAAAAAGGGGGCACTGGCTGACAGAGCGTTCCACCATACCCCCGCCCCAGCCACGTTACTCCTTAATGCCCACCCAATTCCAATTACTCATCGAGCCAAATAACTGCCCGAAAACCCACAACTGTGGCTGACAGCTGTGTCGTGTGTGATGAATGCACAACAACAACCATAGCTGCCAGCCACCAATACGCTGTGAATTTGCGGAACAGTTATCCGCAGCTCAATTTTTATGGTTAGATAGTTTGTAATGCAGTTGGCTCCTTACTTAGTGTAATGTATGTAGACTATACTAGATGACATATAAACATAGTTCTAGTGAATTATAAAAAATTTTAAAAATAATGTTCATGAACACCATGAACATTATGGATGACGTCATAGTCGACTTTATTAAAACTTAATCGAATAAACCAAATTACAAAGGGTTATAATCAAAATAATAGGGTTCAATCATAATAAAACACAATACATTTTTTTTACATCCGATTCTTACACATTTGACATTACCCGAAACGTGATTTTGGAATTCAAATCCAAATTAAATTGAAATATACCCAATATGCAACTGATATGGTACACGGAAAAACGTACTACTCGCCAAAGAAAAGTGTCTCAAAAATTCCATAGTCGGTGTGCGTTAGAGACGGAATTGCGTGCGAAATTAGAATTTTTTCCGTAGTATTTTCCATAATATGTTCGTTCACAATTCAGTATAAAACTTATTCTGGAAAAGAAGGTAGATTACCATTTTTGCATCCATTGTTTAATTATATTAAAAAAGTACTCGTCACATGTGATCGGGGTTTCTAGAAGAGTTGAGGGCATAAATAAATCTAAAAAAATATATATATATATATATATATATATATATATATATATATATATATATATATATATATATATATATATATATATATATATAAAGATTCCATAACAAATTATAATTACGACATTTTAACAGTTGCACTAAAATATTACCCTATTTTTTATTTATATAATGTGTACACAAATTATATTAAATTATATTAAGCTAAAATTTAAATAATTATTATTATTGTATAAAAATTCAAAATAATCTGTAACTTACCTCATATTCGTTTATGTATATACTAAACACATTATGAATTTATGACATTAAAATTCGATATATCTTTGATAAAAATATATTTACCGTAAAAGAAAGAGTAACAAAATGGTATTGTTTCCACAATATTAATTTTGTGTTTTTGCTTAATTTAGAGTACGGAAAGTAGTACGGAAATATAGTTCAATTGTCGCACTTGCGACAAATTGCACATTGGGTGTATAATTTAAAAATCCAATTGGATTTACATACTCATCTTGTTACACCTACAATAAATTTCACAACATTGGCCGAAAAAGTTTTGCATATTTATTGTCACTTTACAATATACATTCAACAAACAATACATAATATTCAAAAATATTTTATCGTGTTTATGATAAACTACATATTTTAATAATTTTATCACAAATTGTAGGTCGATTTATTTGACACAAATTTGCAAGCCAATTGGTTCATTGGGTTGTTGATGTAATTTCCCTGTATTATACTACAAATTTAGGGGAATTTCAATAAATCCTACTGGACTGTCAAATTCTTATATGTATAATTTGCGTGCATTGTGTAGTAATGTGCATTGTGCATTTCAAATTGGAAGTGAAAGAAATATTGCATCCCATTTCTCTCGAATTTTAATTATAAAACGTTATTATTACTATCTAGTAATATTAATAAATATACAAATTGTGATTAGGTTTGACTTGGTTTATATTTAATTCCATTAAAATATTTAAAAATCTATACTTTGTAGATCGATCATAAATTGTAATCATTAAACATGTGGAAACAATTTAGCATGGGGCCTTTGAGAGAGCCTTACGAATACGATTTAGCGTTTGCTGACATGCGTTTAAATTCAACTGTAATATCAAATGTAAAAAATCCCGAAGATGCTTTTACATTGAGCCATGCCTTGACTCGCGCTTCCATAGTTGAAAAATGGAACTTGAAATTCTCCGGTGAAGATGATTACAGTGTTAGCGAATTTCTAGTGAACGTAGAGCTAAATGCAAGAGCCGATAATTTATGTAAAGATGATGTGTACACAATATTTTTCCGATTATTAAAGGGACATGCGTTGCAGTGGTACGAAGCATATTATGACACATATTCGAATTGGAACGAACTAATTGCAGGACTTAAAAATCGATTCCAACCCATCGAATATAATTTCTATTTACGTGAGGAGATAAAATTACGTAAACAACAAATTGACGAATCGGTTCAAGTTTATTTAACGCATATGGTGCGTTTATTTAAGAAACTAGATCCTCCACTATCGGAAATCGATAAAGTTTTTATTTTACAAAACAACATGTTAACACGTTACTCGATGCAATTGGTGATTCGAAACGTAAAATCAGTCGATCAAATTACCAAATTGTGCAAAATAATCGATGAAGGAGGACACCAAGAAATTATCAGTGATCGACCACTCGAGCCATCCTGTCATCCATTGAAAAAGATATCTCGAAGAAATTTACCGCGTCCACTGCAAATGATCACTCTAAACAAATTTGTGAGTGGCAACACAAATTGTGAGTTAACACAACTTCCAGTTACTGATAACTCGAAAGAAAACGTAGTTAAAGGAGAAGTTAAACCATAGGTAAAATGTTAGTTTAGTTATGAAATTTTCTTATTATTATTTAGATCAAAGAATTTTTAAAAATTGAATTCCATTTTTGTTAATAAAAGTTTTTTGTTTCATTATATTTAATATTTTTTTGTGATAAAATGGAATGATCGCACGACAAAGTGTTACAAAGTAAAACTATTTAGAGGAAAAAACGCATATGCCACCCATATTATACCACAAACTATAAAAAAAATGCACATAAATTTTAACATAAACCGCCGCCAAATTCCCAACAATTAGATCATCATGATCATGTGCAAGCACATATGTGCGCTGCCGCATAATCGTTGTCGGAATTATGTACATTAAACAAAAACATGAAATTAAAGCACATTAACCTAATTCAGCCTAACATCCTTACGAGTTACTACAATCATTAACAAAACAACAATCTTAAGTGCTTGAGTTGAGACTTCAAACAATCACATAATGATGACTATATATACCATATGCAAACATATTAAGAAGCACGACCGAGCATATAACATTATGCAAAATAATTAAACAAAACGGAAATAAATTTTCATTTTTCTTTAAACATCGTCGTCTTGGCTTGGTACACTCTCACTCTACTTCTTCATTTCATCGTCTTCGTCGTATGTTGGTTTTAATTTCATTTTCAGTACACAACACATTTAATAATTTGAAACATAACTTTTTTATGTTGATTCTTCTCATATTCAAGGTTGAGGTTTCATATTCTGTATAATATGCGTATGCATATGGCCAATTGAGCAAAGACGAGTACTTAAGACGTTTCATCAACAACAAAAAATTCTTCATGTACAAACGATCATCTTCATTTTTATGGTAATTTTAATTGTCTTCTCGAGTAATTTTTATTGTTATTACAAGTAAGCATGCATAACCGCGCGCAACTAACAGCCTAACTGGAAATTACGCCAATTTCGCGCCAATTTTTTTTTGTCTACATTGTATATCGCGAAACAAAATTGTAATTTGTAATGAGACGCCATGTGAGGATTTAAAATGAAATGGGATTGTGTTTGCGTACAGTGTATGTTGTTAAAATACATAATTGATTTTTCATATTTATGATTGAGGAAATGAACATTTTCATTATATTTTTTCTTTAGTCTAATTAGGTTTTATATTTGGAATTATGTTTGTTGGGCTGAGCTGATTGCATGCTGCAGTCTTTGGTGTGTTAATTTATATTTTTCGATTGAGATGTTATCGGTGCACATGAAAATTGATTTAACAGTCACGTTTTTACAGGCAAGTGCTGGCCCATATCGTATTAGCAATCCAAGTCACATCTGACTGAAAGCTTATGATTTGCTTTGAGAACCTGCGAAGAAGATTGATGCTTTGCCACGGTTCTCTTTAACAAGCTAGAATTTTTGCATATTCACAGAATATTAGAATGGCAATATGTAAATCTAAATGAGCTACTGGAGCCAGTTCTACGATTCTCAGTTTCTGTTATTCTCCAAATATGATAAGAGCACAAAATAAAGACTAATAATGAAACGAATAATTGGAATTTGTTTCGTGAGCTGTCTGAAATAAAAGGTCAGCTTAGAAAAGCTTTACCAATAAGCAATCCAAAACAACTGAGATATAAACTGGAATTACCTTTTTCTTGAAATAATACAAACTACTAAATAAACCGTCCTTGTGGGATATATGCCTTAGAAACGCAGACAGAACTTAATCTATTGTCGAAACTACTAAAACCCATTGACTTCATTAATCTCCAGTTACATATATCTATATTTGGTTTCAATATTTTACAATCTACATTCTGACGGCAACGGACAGAGATCCGTTTGAGAAAGTCGATATTACTGTGGTCTAAGTTTACTAACATTATCTTACATAACGTTTTTCGGTTCTTAAAAAAAATTATGTGCATTATAATGTTATACTAAAGTTTGCACAAATGTGTAGGTCAATATTATACACTTTTACCACTATTGTTTTCTGTTTTAAACGGAATCAAAGTTCAACCTACACAATTCTGTCATGGAATAAATTTCTGATGATATTGTTTAATTTATGTTAATAATGGACTAAATTACACGTTTGTGTAGATACAAAATAATTTTTTTATCATACCAAGTATGAATTATATAGCATGATTAATGCTAATTAAATTTCAAAATAAAAGCAAGTTACATTTAAAATAAAAATTATTTCAAAATGGTTTATACACATTTGTGTAAATTAAAAATCAATGGCTTAAATTTTTATTTTTAAATACTTTTTAGTTTCGTAAAATAACAGATCAATGGCTCTATCAATGAAGAGGAGCTAATTTAGTTTACAATTTTAAATGACATTTTAGCAACAGATCAATATACACAAATGTGTATTTTTCTAAAACAAATCGTCTCAATCGTGTAGTTGGTTTTTAAAGAAATTAAAATAATATATACAAATGTTGGGTTAAAATTTATAAATAAATTGAATGTTTTGTAATTATAGTTTACCTACACAATTGTGCAATCAGAATAATTCTCAATCCATCAATAATTTGCTCAATACTTTCGTAAAATTTGGGAAGCCATATAGTGTGAAGAGATTAAAAATGAATGGCACTGTGCAAACCATCGGAAAATGCTTGAAGAATTTATAGTTGCTATAAGTTCACCTGAAGCCAATATGTGTGCCAAGAGTTAAAAAATAGTTTCAGATCAAATAATTAAGCATGAATTTTGCAGGTAAAGTTTCAAGGTCCTTTTGTTGGCAAAGTTGTTAATACAATTTTTCCACTAAAAAATGTATAGGAGGTTATTTCGCTATTTATTAAGATTTGCCTAAATTGATTACCTGCTACAGTACCGGCTATTAGTATTCTAAAAATAAAATAAAATAAAATACCCTTTTCAGGTACCTCAAGGTTGGTGGATAATTCTATTTTGCAATAGTTTTAAAATTCCATCGTCTAGACGTTTCAAAATAATGTCGAGCGTAGCTTAGTTATCTCATGAAAAAAGGATAATTTTAAAAGTATTTTACTTCAAAAAAATACAACTATGACTTCCTGGTGGAGTACGGAACGCATAGACCGAACCATCTTACTTGTCCGGTTATGTCAGAAAAATGGAATCTTCTCTAAGTTATGGTTAAAGCCACATAAACTAAGTGGTAAGAAATGGAAAATTCTACAGTATATAATTTACACCTTAAATATTCCAAAAATTACTTTACTTGGTATAAAATAGTTGTGAGATTTTCCTCGATTTTAAAAAATTTCGCGAATTTCGGCAGTTAATATATGCCGGCGTTATATCATTGAATATGTTATACATTGTGTTACACATATTATTATCAACATAAAGCAACGGCAACATAATTCAAAATATTGCCATCCCTCCCGTACCTGTTCGTCTATATATACATGGTTCAGCCACATATAATTATAAAAAATTTGAATTTTTTTGATGCTTGGTTAACGAGTAACGCATCATATTGTGTTGTTGTAAAATTTGCAACTTAACATAAACAAAAGACACAATACATAAAAATCATAAATTTTATGAATATCAAAATATTATGTATTTGAATTTAAATATATTCAAAATTTTAAAGTCAAATTTTTTACACATCCGATTGAATCGACACAATATCGACGACACCTTATATCGAAGATCACAAAATTTAGATCGACACCCTGAATTTTAATTGACATGCGACACATACCCTAAGTGTTTATTGCATATCCGTGCTATATTTCCGATTTTCTATCATTGCATCCGTCTAAATACGATAGATGCACCCGATACTTTTTTAAGGTCAATAAACATTTTCGTATCAAAACGAAAATTTTTGCGTAAAAAATTTTGGGTTCAAAACATTTCTTAATGAAAATTGGTAACGAAAGGCTATATAAAAATTATTTTCAAGCACCCGGCCGTTTTTTTTACGTGCAGTTGGTTATTTTCTTAAGTGCATCTGTAATTTTTTACTTTTTTTTTATTTCTCATCTCATAAATATCAACAATATATTATATATTTTGTCTTCTTAACAAAAAAAAAAAAAAAAAAAAAAATATGATAAAGAAGGAGAAAAACCTAAAATATGAAATAAGAATGGGAAGATACCAACGAAGAAATTATATGTAAGAATAAGATGATACAATAAAGAAGAAATTTTGTAACTTGTATCGTATGTATAGTTTGGGAAGAAAGTGCAATGAAATTTCAGGTAGGTGTGGGATAATTTTTGTATCGTTCCTTACTATCAATAGTGTACAATTTTAGCCATTCTGTAAATGGAATATTTCACATTTTCGTATTGTTCATATATAACCAGAAGAATCCAATTCTTTACACCCATCCTCAGCGACAGCGATCTCTGGTACCTCACTCAGCATTACTTTTTAAAACATTGAGTTTTAAATTTAGAGTGAATTTATTGAAATTTAGGCTAAAAATGATGCTCTGGTAAAAACATAAGCAAGCATTTTTACAAAACTGCAGGCGCCAATTGCAATCGAATTATTTTAAACATCCTAAGGACTCTAAAGTTGTTTATAAGTAAAAGTCATAATTCACAATTTTCATTATTGGCAGTAATCAACGTCCAAAAAAATATTTGATCTCAAACTTACGGCTAATTGATTTGTCTGGCAGTCTCGAAATAAAAATATCTCGCAATACAACCTAACTTTCAGGTTTACAATAATTGTGTCTGTTCCGTATGATTGTTTGGAATTTTATTTGTGATACTGTGTTCCCCATTCCTAATTTTACCTACTCGATGTTTGGCCATAATAATTTCTTCAAGTTATTTATGTATTGCGTTTTCCCGTACTATTCTAATCTGCGGTGCCATGCGCCAAAACTATTTTATAAAATACTTCCTGTCTATTTTTCCGCGTTCCTAACTTACCAAGATTATATTTGGGAGGTAAGTTTATATATATCCAACCAATTTTAACCAATTTGGAAAACGCTAAAATTTTTAAATAACACTTAATTACTCCAACATGCCAATAAATACCGAAATTTTGATAATTGATTATGTGTGGCTGAAACTATAAATTCTGAGTTAATCTGTTAATTTACCTTCAGAATGATAGCTTCTGCTTTCGGACAAGACATTTTTTATCTTAAACGTTTATACCTCTTCGATTTTGTTTGAAACTGTTTAAAAAACGTTGTTGCCCATAGTATTGTTTGGCAAAATTACGATCCCCAAACAAATGGTTTGGAAGAAAACATACAGTAACTTAACATAATTTCAAAGTAAATAAATAACATAATGCAGTGTTGTTACCAGAAAAGCCTCACTCCGCTAAGATCAAGATTGTTTTGCAAGAATAATTACATTCTGTAACATATTGCGTGGATTGTTTATTTACCCAACAAGCATGAATTCGACACCAACATGTTAGTTTTTGTGGACAGTTAAATTTTAAAATATTCATATTTAAAATACGACGACGCTTGGTACAAAACAAAAGATGTATGTTGATTTGCTCGATGTAATAAAACAGATACTAATTTTTGTAAACGAGATTATTTGATAGTAGTGTGCGATGCAATCGTAATTTATTGCAGGTTGTCCCCTAATCTATAACAATATTTCATTATACAAGATTTCGATTTCGATTCTTTTTTATTAGTGTGCGGCTCTATAAAAAATGTAAAATACGATTCTACGAACGTCAATTTATTTTATTGTGCCGTGAAAATAACTTAATTAATTGATAAAAAGTATTAATATTAAAATAATCATGATCTCAAAAATAGTTTAAAGTGTGTCTTATACTATAGTTAAACGGTAATTTAAAAAATCCGCAACTAATTCGAATAGTGAAACGGTGAAGTGAATATTGTGTATTTTGAATTTTTGTATATGAATTTGAAAAATAAGGGGTGTGAACTGAGTTACGCTTAGCCTTATGATGCAATACGCGTGTCCTTTATAGTTAGTCAGTAAACTCCTCATAAGAACATGTATCTACTCGCACGTTAGTAACTACTCATGCAACTATCTCACGGATAAAATTTGCGTGGAGTATTTTTCTTGTGTATTTTTCTTGTATAAATTACAAAATTTGGTTTTGGCGATATTTGTTTCATTGGCTGTGTGATGTCAAATTATTCCAGGCCCAGAAATAAATCATAACCTTCCATTTAGTGTATATTTACTTTTGAATATTGAATCATAACAATAGTTACATATTTATAAATAAACAAATATCAAAAAAAAACATTATTTATATAAATTATATGTACCTGGAAAAAATATCTTAAAAATATACACCAAAGCCATCATTTGTAATTTTTACGACTAAAATACTTTGTGTTCAGAGTAGTTGCGAGTGGATACTATCATACAAGGACTGGTGAGTAAGTAGTTTGCTTTTGCCAATGGAACACGCTTACTTCTAAAGATTTTTTAGTTTATCAAGTTGAATATTAAATATAATACAAAATTATTTTGAATCTTGTTCAAAAAGTGAATTATTGTGCTTTGGTTTGATAGTGTGATTTTATAATTCAATATATACATTCAAAATAAAATGGCATAATTTTTTGTCGTTCGTTTCATCGGAGACGTGCTATTTGCAGATACTTGTGAGTAGCATGGGTCCCATTGAAATGCAGCAAGTTAAAACCGTGAGTATAGTTTATTGAATTGATATTAGTTTAACCCTTTCCCGACATGTTTGTTAATTTTGGGTCGTACGTTCATATCCGACTAAGTCTCAAAAATTACTGTCAACAAATTTGATTTTATATAAAGCAGCTTCTACGACGGCGAGGCAAAAAAACTAGCCAAACTAAAACGAGAAAGGACAAAAAAAATGGTATTCATGTGAGTGTAAGAGCAGCAAGTTGTTTTTATAAATTTTATTTAAAATCCGATAAAAATCAGAATTAAAATCCATTTTTATTTTTTATTGTAACACAAAATGCAAAAATGGCGAAATATTGACTTATTGACGCACGAATACCGTAAAAATGTATAGTTTAGTCACAGAAAAAGATATCTTTTTCTGTGGTTTAGTTGTATTAGTATATACAATATAATACAAAATTATTTTGAATCTTGTTCAAAAAGTGAATTATTGTGCTTTGGTTTGATAGTGTGATTTTATAATTCAATATATACATTCAAAATAAAATGGCATAATTTTTTGTCGTTCGTTTCATCGGAGACGTGCTATTTGCAGATACTTGTGAGTAGCATGGGTCCCATTGAAATGCAGCAAGTTAAAACCGTGAGTATAGTTTATTGTATTGATATTAGTTTAACCCTTTCCCGACATGTTTGTTAATTTTGGGTCGTACGTTCATATCCGACTAAGTCTCAAAAATTACTGTCAACAAATTTGATTTTATATAAAGCAGCTTCTACGACGGCGAGGCAAAAAAACTAGCCAAACTAAAACGAGAAAGGACAAAAAAAATGGTATTCATGTGAGTGTAAGAGCAGCAAGTTGTTTTTATAAATTTTATTTAAAATCCGATAAAAATCAGAATTAAAATCCATTTTTATTTTTTATTGTAACACAAAATGCAAAAATGGCGAAATATTGACTTATTGACGCACGAATACCGTAAAAATGTATAGTTTAGTCACAGAAAAAGATATCTTTTTCTGTGGTTTAGTTGTATTAGTAACTATCAAAATTCCATATAAAAATCATATCTCGACACGATTTTCTACTTACAATACAATCAAAACATACATTTCTATATAGCATAAGTATGCAAACAATACGTCTTGTAATATAGATGGTTCTGGGTTGTTGTCATGTAATAATAATTTGCTAATCAAAGTTAGTTTTGTATGCATTATGATAGATAAACAATTGTTGACCACCTTTAGCACCTTATAGATCATAGTGCCATTTGCGGCACTTTAAAGGCTAATAGATTTATTTAAATAACCTTCCCCTTCCTTACCTATTGTTTTATGTAAAACAGCTGTATGAATAGGCCCGGCGTTATCCACGAGGTGGGTCTACCGCGTGGTCATACAGTCGAATCAATCAATAGGTCATTTAGGAACCTTCAGTCATTCCATCTCTTAAGTTTGTACTTGATTTCTACTTTCCCGACTTAACAGACGTTTTTAGTTTCTTGTTTATTCAATTAATTAAGGCTCTGGTTTCTCTTTCGCAATTAAATTTTAACGTCCTATTATATTACACCGTCATTGTTGTGTTGATAGTCAACTCTTTGATTGAAATTCGAAACCTCGACTACCCGGTCCTTAGGACGCAGCGTGAACTAAATTGTAAATTGATCGATTAACTTGCGTTCCCACGCTATTCCATAAAATCACTTTATTCCGCCACTAAACACCTTTAAAACTGCACTGAACACAACATTTTATTCGTTCTCCAAATTATTTTTAAGTTATATTTTCGGTCGATGTATAAAATATACAAAAAACGTAACACAGCGATCGACTACACCAACAACACAAAGCACATAATACACCGCCGATAAAATACATGTATGCGCATACAAAATTTTAATTCATAATTTTATTTTTATTTTATGTTTTTTTTTATCACACAACTGTGTGTGGATAAAAAAACAACATTACAAAAAAAAAAATTCTCCAATTTTTGGAGAATCGTATTAAAACCATAAAAATATTATAAAACAACCCGTATCGCGCATGTGTGTATGAATTAAAATTTATATACATATATGGGCCACAAGGTCTTTTATCTCTTTTCATTTTTGTGTTAATTTTTTTTTCTCTTTAAATAAAATACAAAAACATAACTACTGCTATCTCCCTTTATCGTATATGTTTTGTTATTTTCTTAATTCATTTAGCCATGCGCCTCACGTCGTTGGCACGCGCTATTTCGGATAAAACTTGCGTGCGACTTAAAACATCGGACATATTCGGCTATTCGATATCATATCGAAAAGTTTTTATGTGTTGAAGAAAATTTATATGAAAACGAAATAAGCGTGTGTCAAATATATGTATATGTATTAGTGTGTATCGATCGTTTCATATACATATAAAAATTTTACGATACGATCGTTTAAAACGTAAAATAAAAATAAAACATTTATGGAGGGGATAGAATAAACCAAAATAAAGTAAAAGAAAATGAAATTGAGGTCCGTCAGGTAGATGAAAATTTTTAGTACTAAAACGCAAGGGTCTAGGACGAAGGGTATCATTTCGGGAGTAGCTTCCGTCAAACGCGCATGTACGATCAGTCTTAAAAAAAATTTAAGAAAATATTTTATTTTATTTTGTCGAATTTTTGTGTTGAAAAAAAATTTTTTTTTTGTTACGTTTTGTGTTCTTAAGAAAAATAACAAGATCAAACGATCGTAAAAAATATTTTTGTAAGACAATCTGTGAATTTTGTGTTGTTTAATAAATAATTAAAAAAAAAAAAGTTAAGTGAATATTAATTGTGCATCAAGATTTGTAGTATAATGGCAGCAGCAGTCGCAAGGAGTATGTCTATGGGAGGGCAAAATATGCATATGTTCCAAAATAATTGTATTTATCCAAACTCGACGATGATGTCGGCGCCAAGCCCTCAAATGATGTCGTCCTCTACGAATCACGGGAAACGTAATATTGCACCGGCCCCGTCACCCGTCAACGTACTAGTGAATAGCAATGTAATGAACAATAATAACAATAATAGTAATAGTGCAAACAAGAAACGGATTAATTTTGCCCCAGTGACTTATGGTGGACATCAACCGACCTCGGTTGCTCGTCGCAATGCCCGTGAACGTAATCGTGTTAAACAAGTGAATAATGGTTTTGCAAATTTACGTCAGCATATACCACAAGATATAATCGATACGTTACCAAAAGCGGGTCGTGGTGCTAGTAAAAAATTATCTAAAGTCGATACACTTCGTATGGCGGTCGAATATATAAGACGTCTTGTCGATCTACTCGACGATGGAACTGATGAACAATCGGCCAGTGTACGATCATCATACGATTCTGCATCATCGTTTAATGTAGAAAATTCGATTCACTATTCAATTCCAACCTGTTCCGAAGCATCAGCATCGCCCACACCGTCGTACACCTCAGAATCATCGAATTGCAATAATATTTATGCACCGACACAACAAATTTACTTGAACGAACATTACGACCATTATGAGCATATATCGACAAAATCGTCCGACGAAGAACTACTCGATGTCATTACAAATTGGCAAGATGAGAACAATTTCATGCGACAAAGTTAAGAAAAGAAAAAGAAAAATTCTTAAGAATTTCTTTTAACAAAAATAATCTCTAAGGTAAGATTTTGATTCTATTGTTATCCAAAATATTTCTTAAAATCTACCTGAATCCTTAAAAATTGTATAGAAAATTACACCGTTATAAAATGCATTTTGATATTTCACGTGCACTAAAAAATTTCGAAACACAATAGTGAGTTGTGATCTTTTATTTCTTTTTTTTTCGTAAGATTCATCGATTTACTACTTACCTATCACAATGCACATCGATTTAAACCAACAAAAAAAAATTAATTTACGTTTGTTTTTTATTTTTTATTTACAGATCATAATACAAAAAAAGTTTTATACATCATGATCGGAGCACGATCCGCACTACTCGATCGCCGTGAAAAGTAGGATCGAAACAGAAAAGACTTGCGAGAATAAAAAATCTTACTGTACTGTTAAATATTATCTAGTCAAGTAAAAAAAAAAGAAAAATTGTAAATATTAACAAAAAAGACAAACGATATCCAGTTTATTTATATTATAAGTAATTAAGTTAATTAATTAAATTTTAATTAATTAATGAAAAAATATGTGATTTATATAAAATTAATTAAGGTGCCTTTAGTTTATTATTATTTTAAGAATTATTAATATTAAGCAAAAAGTAAAAAATCTTCTTCTTCTTCTTCTTCTTAGACTAAATTAGCGATTAAATTAATTATATAATCACAGTAAAATTATAAAAATTTATGGAAGACACTAAATACTTTTTATTATTTAGTTTGTAAGTTAAAAATAAATATTTTTTTTTGTTTAAAACCAGCGATGCCTTGCCAGTGAAATTTATGTTAATAAATTGAGCAACAATTTATGAGAATAATAAATTTTATTATTATTACTCATATAACATATTTTAAATGATCTGTAAATAAATAAATAAATATATTTATATAAAATAAAATTTCAACAATTTATTATTTTAAAAAATAATTAAACAATTTGCTCATTTTTTTGCCCAATAATAAAAGTTTGGTTCTCACACATGTAGTAAAATGTTGATGTATTTCGTAAGGGTATCAGGATATTTCCGGTGTACGGAATATCAGGATATTTTGTTAATTTTCCAAAAAAAAATATACTGTCTACATATGGTGTGTATGTGTGATCTATGATTTCGAAAAAAGCATATAATGTAATTTGATCACTTTGTGAAAAAATTGTTAAGATCGAGAAACATTTTTCTTGAATGATCTTGACGCCGTTTTAATTTAAATTCATACAAAAGATCGAGACTGTATAAATATCGATATCATATTTAATAATTTATGAAAGTTACGTTTCAAAGATCAAGTGATCAATTTTTTTTTCAGATCAACTAGATCAACACCTGCACTGTACCAGAAAAAAATTAAATCGGGTAACCTGTGCTACCCTGTTTTGTACAGTGCAAAACATTTTTAAAGTGTCACCAGATGTAAAAAATTTAGAATAAAATTATGTAAATTTATCTATTTGCAAGGTAGTTTTATGGTAGGGTCTTTGGGAAAATTTGCTCATAAATAAATTAAATACCAACCTTACTAATAAAATCTTCAAACCTGAAGTTACTTGGACTGCTAGTATAAGAAGTTAGACTTCGAGGTAAAAATATCATCAAACACATCATTGTTTAACAAAGTTTAAACAGGTTACTGATAGAGTAATAAGTTTAAGTAAAATTAAGAAACACCCATTGTTCAAAAATTACCTGGACAATTCAAACGAAGTCGTAGAATGTCAATTTTTTGTGCACTATATTGTGAAAATAATGTCTACATGTAGTTGTGATTCTAGTGTAGTACTAAAGTAGAACAATATCCTTCTCGTAAGTATCGAGTTCTGCTTT
The DNA here is from genome assembly GCA_963556175.1 of Tipula confusa. NCBI lineage: Eukaryota > Metazoa > Arthropoda > Insecta > Diptera > Tipulidae > Tipula > Tipula confusa. The sequence goes on from OY744475.1 coordinate 230,897,285, forward strand.
GGTTGTATCATATTAGTTCCCACCATGTTTTGGAATGACATACAAACCTAAAGTCTAAATGTAAGACATGAAATAAAGATTTTTTCATTAAATGACAACAAAAAAAGTAAAAGTACGAAAGCTACTTGAGCAAACAGTGAACACGTCACAACTTTATATCCAAGCTCTGAAACAACAAGTATCATTGCTAAGCAAGAATATTACTCTGGAACAGAGTTTGAAAGGCAGTTCTCAAGTAGCCAATTAAAATTAGTTTACAGATGAAGAAAAACTTGCGCAGGAAACAGATTGGATCCTGCAAAAAAGAGAAGATCAAAGAAAATGATTTGTCTGAACTATAAGCTTTATTGGTATAAAAAAAAGTAGAGGAAACTCCTGAGACTTCTCCACAGAAGCAAAGCTTAGTAATAGCTAAAACACATAGCTAAAAAGCAATTTGTACCCCCAATATGTGATCTAAAGGGCAACATTCAACTAATAACAAAGAGAATGAAAGTACAGGTTATACAACAACGATAACTGGATAGACTTTTTTTAACTCTATCTAACACACTTACAAATAACAAAATACAATAACATTCTTATATGAAAAAAATTAAACCCATTGATCATCTCTCGAATGACTTCAAAAGCTCTCTACAGAGCACATAACCGAACTCAAAAAGAAAAAGAGGGCGAATAACACTTATTTTTGCTACTCTAAATTCGTTTATAATGTTTGACCATTTTGTAGAATATTTGAACGATCTCCTTTTTTGAAATCGAAACGAAAAGACAAATTGCGAAAGGATCTAAGTTTAAGCAGACTTCTAAAGATCACAGATTTGATATAATAGAAGGAATGGTGATATCGATTTTAAATGGTGGACAATAAAACAATCAAACCTATTGCAAAAAAGGAAGAAACACTGTAAGGTAGAGTAAGCTTTCGATAATCATTAAATTTATTTAGTTGCTGTGTAAAAGTAAAAGAATAAGAAACGTTACACTAAAACGAACAAAAACTTTAATTCATTATTACGAGAGACGATCAAGAATCATCTAACCAAATCAAATCAAACAACATGCATTTTTATTTTAACCCCATAATTGTGGGTTATCGATCGTTGATGCACATAATTTAAAATAATTTTTGGTTTTAGGTTTTTGTTTATGTAAAAACAAAAAATTCGTATAAAAATATTTATTTATATAATTTAATAATCAAAACATTAAAAAGAAAAACTACAACACGGTGTGCAGACACGACACGAGTTTTGCGGTGGCGAATGAATCCATCCATAAAAAAATCTTTTTTTTTTATATTATTGATGATTACTTTCGACATAAAACTAAATAAGATGTTTTTTTCCACATCTTATAAGCTTTAATATGATCCATCCGATCCGCGCTTCTACACACAAAACAATATAATCTTTTACGATCATCATATACTATAATACAAATACTTATGGTTATGATGATCATAAGTTGATCGTTTCGCATCATCGCTTTATTGAAAAGCGAACAAAATCTTAAGTTGTTGAATTTTTTTTTTTTTTAAATCAATAAGACGAAAATTTTTTTTTTGTGTGTTATACTTTGATTGGTTTTTTATCCTTCTGAAGATTATATGATCATTATTACTTTGGATTATATCAAACTCGCGAATTGTTTATCATATACAACGCTGTCTGCCGTCAAATCATATTATTTTTTGTTGTACTTGAAGACTGATGTAAATCGTTTAAAATAATGGATTATGACCAATTGTAAATTTTTCGGCATATTAATACTAAATTAATGAACCATTTTTGGCATTAAACATTGTATGTTCAGATTTATTTATGATCGATTTAGCAATTAGGTATAATATATATAATAATATATATATATATATATATATATATATATATATATATATATATATATATATATATATATATATATAAATATGTATTGATTGATGATATTAACTAAAGATCAAGAGATCCCACCCAATACGTGATCTGTTTATTCAAATTTCAGAATAGATAGACCCTATATATGATTTTTTTGCATAATGCTGCAATAATGCATTGATGTTGCATAAATTAGATACTTTGTTTGCATTATGTTAGATGAACTATCCATTTCCAAAAAAAATGTCATTTCTTACATTTCTGTCCTCTATTGTTCGAGTTTTCTTTTTTAAAGTGATAATGAAGGTGTATTGTTGCCTTTATCTTTAAAGTACCAAAAATATACAAAAATCCATGCGATCTTTAATTTGAAAAATAATTTAGTTTTGTATTAAGACTTATTCGAATTTTAAACCATAGAAATTCAATTCCCGCCAATATTCTGAGACTATCTCGTAGTAAAATCGCTTGTAAACTTTGTTGGTTGAGAATCGAGATTATAAGTTTTCAAAGTTTTTATCGAGTGCGGTGTTCTTATAAATCAATGGTCAAGGCAGAACAAAACGGTTTTTATGTAAAAAATTATAAAGGATTTGATCTGTATATACTAGTGATCAAGCGACGATAGGTCATCGGTGTTAAGTGTAATTTGGGTTCTCTGACTATGCAGTACGCTTAGAAAATCTGGTTGAAGCAAAAACTGACATAATCAATTTGTTTTGATATACCTACTAGGTACAATCATAATAAGGAGATCCTGCATATGAAAGTTTACTTCGGTTTGAAATTTTTTATATTTAGGACCATCATTTATTGTCAATAATTCCTTTATTGTCAAGGAAATTTTTCTTAAGCATATATTTCACTAAGATACTAGTATCTTAGGATCGGCGAAGTTATTTCAAACGTGGCTAATTGACAATATGCGAAGATAATGAATTTCTGATTAACGTAAATATTTAACCTATTGCTGCATTTTTCGTTGTGAATGAGCTCAAATCGGAGTGTGTGGCAGTTTTATAAAAATGGCGGTAACTTTTCTAAATTCTAAATTTTTTTTTTTGCTAGGACAGAAACTAAAATTTCTTAGAAAAATTTGCGGTGATTTATTGGAATGTGAAGCTTTACGTCCTGCTTCCACTTCTAAATTGATAAGCATCGAATCCATTTTTTCTGATGCTTTTCTTTTATTAATATACAAATGAACTTAATTTTGCCTGATAAATTTTTTGCTTGCTGAAGCCGCTTTCATAGAAAAATTTTGCAGAATTTTTCAGTAATTTTTCTTCGGCAAAACATGACGGAATTAAATATTGTTTATATTTGTATACTTAAAACTCTAAAGTCAGCGTGCTGAATGGTAATATAACGAACTGCTAATAGACATACAAATAAAATAAACATATTATAATATTAATATCTATTAAATAACAAGTTCGAATTTGTCTGATGATGACAGTTCATTAACACTTTAATAAAATTGATCCATTTTCATAATTTATTCCGTGTGAAAATATAACATATGCCCATTTGTCATTGAACTTACCCATCGACGCAGACACAAAATAAACAAATTTGTTTATTTTCCAAAACATCATCAACCTGTTCGATTAAAAACATTTAGTTACTGTTGTCCAATATACAAACCAATTTATTATTTCAAATTAAGAAATCCATTAATAAGACAATAACACTAACAACAAAAAGTAAACACTTGCTTGCTGCTGACTATATATTTAAGAAGGATATATCACGTTTAGTTTTTATAAACAATTTTTTTTTAAAGTTTATTTTGGGTTGTCATTGTTCAATCAAACGTGAAATTTTTAATTTTAATTTTATTTTTATATTTAAAAAACTAATTTCCAAAACAAAATATAAAAACTATTAACGAACCTGTCTGTCTAATCAACATGACATAAAAAAAAATATATATATATATATGTTTATTTGTATAATATATTCAGGGTGGTCAGCTCACACAAATTTCCATTTTATCGATCAAACAATTAAAATTCGATCACCATCGGTCGAATATTTTATTTGTTGTTAAAATATTGATCAAAACTTCTTTAAATAAATACAAAAACAATTTTTTCCGACTCAAGATCGCACGAGTGTATATATTTGTCGGTCGATCGAGTGCAGGAGTTGTTGGGTGGACAGTATTTTTTATTTAATCAATGCACCGGAAATTTAATATTAAACGGATATGAAATTTTATGCATATTATATACCAAGGTAAAAAAGGATATATGGACTTTTCATTGTACCTTTTTTTTTTTGGAAATTTTCAATGGTCATCATAATCATCGCATACAGTACTCTTAAAATTTTATAATTTAATAAAGTACACAGCTGAATTGCTCATGGCATGATTGTCCTTGGCACTGACTTTGAAAATATTCCCCTACTTTAATTAAAATCATATTATACTTGAATTTTCATCATCCCGCTAGCAACACAATTACCAACAAATTTTCTTAAATATATAAACTCGTCTATATAGTATATTATATATAGCCAACTTCCGTTCTGCAATTACAGATCACTTTCAATTTCTTTTCAATTTTTGCGTGTACACATAGCAAAACAGAAAATAAAAAAAAAATTTGTTTCAATTGCATTCAATTCGAACGAAGACGAAAATTATACGACGACGATATTCCGCCAAAAAAAAAAAAATCTTTTCAAAATTCACTTACCTGTTCTTTATGTACATAAGAAGTTCAATACAGGTTTTCTATTACATTTCCTTTTCATTATATGAATTTACTTCCTTTATATAGGCATTTTTGTACTTCTTAAGAAATGTCTTCCCAAGTCTCCTTCAATATTTATGTATATGCGAGTACATTTACTGCTAAGTATTATTATTTTACTTATATAAGATGTTCGTACGATTGGACTAATCTTTAATCCACAATATTATTTATTTCAATTTTTTTTTTTTTTGGTTTTATGCTTCAATGCAACCGAACGATCGAATATTGATTTTTGATTTGATTTTTTTTTTAAATTCATAAAAGCCGCGCATCATTTTTTTTAAAGAATATATATATTTTGATTCTTTTTGTGTTTATATGATCTTTAAGATTATTTTTGAATATATTCGTACGATAAAGTGATTGAAAAATTTGATCGCATTATGATGATAAGATAGTGTTGTCCAGTGGTGTACTAACCAAAACCAAACTTTTGATATTGAATTCCCGAGATAATAGTTTCGCAGAATTTAGGTTAAGTAGCACTGATTACAAAACTAACGATACCATTTCTGATCGAAATATTTGATATTTTTTTTTGTTTTTTGAAAATTAAAAATATTATTGCGTGAAAAATGGTTAACCAACTTCGCGCTACTCCTTTAATCTGTAAATTATTTGTTTTTTATTTAAGTCAATTACGCGCGGTATAATATTTGTATACTTACTATATTGGTGAATTTGAGCTAAACGATCTTGTACAATCATATTCGAGACTACTAAAATACATTGATCTCGAAAATGTATTCCAAGTAAATATTAATGTTGAGCATGTTTGTCTTAAAATAGATCTGCATATACAGAAAACTGACCATGAAATTACACTCCACCATAATAAATTCTTTAAGTGTTTCTAATTTTTGCATCTGTTTTTGTTTGTTTTGTTAAGAAACATCTAAAAATATCATAAACAAAAAAAAAAAAAAAATGAATTTTCACGATCAAATTACAACTCCTTCGTAATTTTCTTATGTTTTAACTTTAACTTGTAAGTGTTGAAATATGCTTTAATTATATTTAAAAATTTTAATTTTTTTCTGTTCAATTTTAGTCTAAGAAATGAAAAGCAAAACCAACTAATTATTATACGAGTCGGACAGGACATGTTAAAATTATCAAGCACGTGTCCAGTCTGTTTATATGTAGTATGTTCATATAAATATGTTACTGATTTCCTTTTTTGGTTGTTGTTGTTGGTGGTGGTGATTCTATCGATATGAGAATAGTGAATACACGTGTCCGTTGCACCCTTCATAAATAAATATAACAACAACAACAAAATGTAAAATGTTTATACAATTTTCAGGTTCTTGTTGATAGTTTCGAAACAGTTTCAGCTGCTCATGGTAGAAATTTATTTACTTTCGCTTTTTTTTCTTTTTTTGTTGATAACTTGACAAAATCAATGTGGCGGTATTTTAAGTTTACTACAAAGTCTGTAATTTATAGGAATTGTTCAATTATTTTTGATGGAGTTATGGAATGGTGATAGAAGAAGAAATTTATAAAAAAAGATTCATTATGATCTTAAAGCTCAATTAAGAGCACAAGCCAAAAATTCACAAAATTAAATTTTTCACGCAGCTTGAATGAAGTTTGATTTAATTTTTTATTTAACTGTATTCATTATTATTACAACTGATTACATATATTACTGGTATTATCAATAGAAATTTACAAAGATATAACCCATTGGTTATAGCAGATACAATTTGTTGACGCCTTATTCTGTACTTCTCAATTCCAATGCGAATTGCATCGTTTCTGTTGTATCATTTCTTATGTAACAAGGAGCGTTCACTATTCCACGTAACATTTTATTTGGTAAGGCTTGTATTATTTTAATTTTTAATATTAATTTTCTTAATATAGTCCCAAAGGTAATATTGTAAAACTGCTTTTAAAGGACAATTTTACAGCTTTAAAAACTTGCCAGTATAATAGCAACTTATGCCAATACACTTTTCTATATTTGATGTAAAGTTCAAATTTTTTTTGTACTTAGATTTTGATTAATATCGTCTTTCAACTCCCTCAGTGTCAAAGGTAAAACTTTTCTGTAATCCTTTTTATATATTCTCCTCTGCTGATTGCCTTACCTTTGTGATTGAAATGTCTTTTGAAGGTAATTTGCAAAAACTTCTGCTTTTTGCTCTGATCTCAACTCGATAAGTGAAATTTTTGCTACTTGTTGAATATTCTTAATTAATAAATCCACTTGGTTTTCTAGTTGAAATTGATGCTTGATTGGTACTTAAATATTGCTGTTATCTCTTATCAATTTTCTAAATAGTTTTCAATTGATTTTATAGTTCGTTAGAAAGACTTTCAATATTTTATAAAAAGACATGTTCTAGAAAGATTGAAGTTTTCGATTGTAGTGTCCATTCTGTATTTTTTGGTTATTATACCTTTTTCCATTTTTTCTTTTTTATTCATCAGCTGCAAAATTTTGCTGATTTGTCATCTTTTCAATGTCATTGCATAAGTCTACATTTCCTATTTCAAACTGCAAAGCGCAACCAGCTGAGGATGGTTTGAGAGGACCTTGTGACATTCAATTCAGTTTTATTCCCTCAAGTTGCAGTAGAAATAACAGTCACCCAATAGGCAGACCTCAAGGGATCGCAGTGCTATTAAACCAAATGACACCAAATTTAAAGTACGCATTCTAGCAACTAAGCTTCATCTTACGTATGCAGTGCCACCTTAGCTTGGGTCTGACATTTTTTGGTACACCCAAATATTTAATTTCCACGGTACCTGCCATATTTGGTGGGCTTCCTCTTATCGACCACCTGGGGAGACTCTCGATTGGGGAATTAGTCAAACGTTGTCTAAGGTAAAGGCATAAAAATTTAGATTGAAATGAGTAAGATACGAATCCGTGTTTTGCTAAACGAACAAATTGTATTCATATTAGGCTTGATTCAAATAAAATACAACAATACGTCATTATCTCTAATGTACCATTACACAGTGTATCTGTATTTAACCATACATTTTGTCATAAGTTTGACAAAAACTTGATAGTTCCAAAACAAATTTGAAACGATTTTTAAATGTAATGTGACAATTAATTTTGAATTGATGAAATGATTTCAAATTATTTTAATTTAAATTCAAATATGATTTTATTCCAGATCTTAAAATTATTGTAACCAACGGAACATACATCAGACCAAAGTTTGGAATTTAGCGTTAATTTGTTAGGATTCAAAACACCCTTATCTTATTTGTATCTTTTTTTAAGTTAGTTATTACACTCCAATTAACGCTGGCAGAAGTAAATTGATATTGTTTTGTATAAAAACCAGATGTAATAATTGTATATAATCAGTTAAATAAATAAGTGAACTTGAACCTAACTTGAACCAACCTAGTTTTGGAACTTGTTTTTCTAAATTAAAATCAGACTAATTTTATTGTTATACTTGTTAATATTTGATACGAAACTTTAATCATCTTTAAAGAATTTTCAAACTGAATTAAAATTATTTTGTTTAACTTGAGATCAGTTTGAATGTAGGTTAATTTTAATATTAATGAACTATTTTGATCAAAATCAATTTGAATATTTCTTGAATGAAATTTGGAAGTACATAATCAATAATATGACATTATTTAACACAAACACCATATTACAACAGTAAACAAATAAATAACTATCTCACTGGAACGTCTGGAACTATTGATATCATTCAATTAAATAATTTTGATTTATTCTTGAAACAAATAAAACGTAAATAGAAATATGATCAAATCAAAGCTAAAGCCGATTACCACATAAAAATGTCTACAGTTGAATAACAATTCGATAGCCTTTGACAGTAAATAATAATTTATAATAACATAAATGGTTTGTTGACATATTTTCATCACTCAATAGTAGAGAACAGATTTATTTTATTTCTTCCGGTCAAATTACTAATCTCTTTTACTCTCGCTACAGTGGCACAATGTACAGCGGTACAGTATAGAAACAACAATGTAAATGATTTAACAAAACCTCAAAATGAAAATTCGATTTTAAATTTCCAGTTCAATGCAACTCAACAATAAAAAAATTTGATTGATTTTTTTTTGCCTATTGTGTACTGGACGATGTCTATATGGTCAGTTTTCTGTGCATCTTTTGTATTATTTCCATAAATCGTTCGAAAACGTAATACTAGATTAGAATCGGACAATATGTGCACAAACAGTCATATCCAATTACATACAGTACACAAATCTCATAATTTATACGATAGTTTTTGCAAACATATGTTGATGCATTGAAATACGATGCGAGTTTTACAAAATTTATCAATCTAAAAAAAAAAGTAAATATCGCGGCCAATAACCTCATTATATCCCAAATGGTACATAAATTGAATTTTTGGTCAAAAACAAACCACGCAAATAAAGTAATTAGTTCGAAAAATTCCTAAGCCCGTTTAAATTTTCAATTATGTTACACAGCTAATAAATTACTATAATATACGACCGCAATAAACCGTTTGGCTTCTCTAAACTCAAAACAAATGCCGACAAATTGAACCACACAAAAAAAAACCTAACTGGCTAACTAACTATATCCTTTGTCGCGATAGCCAGTTATCGATACAACAGCAAAAAAATTAAAATTTAAAGTATTTCTATAATTGCACTCGTATGAACTTCTAACTTCAATTAAACATCAAAATGCCAACATAACAACTTTATTATGTATCTCTCGAGCCAAACAAAACAGCAAGTGGTTGCAAATTGCAATCTATCGTTTCATAAAATCGTATTGAGTACGCAAAAAGACGGTAAATTAAGATCGTCTTTTGTCGTATGTATATATAACACACAACGTATCACAAAAAAAAAAAAAAATTATGTCGTGATGCTATGTTCATAAATTTATGTTGTCTTTATGTATACCAACATTTTACCGAAATATCCATCAACAAAATAATTTTTTTATATGCGGCAGAAACGATAAAAGAAATCCTACCCTGGTGAGTGATTAAGCAAAATATCCAAATTTGATTAATAGTTCGGCAGTTAAATGCAATTTTTTCGAATATATACATTTCGTAGGACTAGACTAGAAAATATTAATTTCATCCCTTAAAATTATTTAATTTTCGAAATCAAAATTGGGGATGAAAGGGTTGAAACATCCAGATAGATTTTGTAATTGAAAACAAAAAAAAATTAAATAAATTTTGTACGGTAACCTTTTGCGCGCGGTGTGGTGTGTTCGAGGTTGGTCTCGATTTTACACAGCCAATTAATGTATACAGTGATACGTGACGGCATTTATGCAGGTGATAAAAATTATATATGCGAGAGAGAAATCGATAAAGGGTTGAATATTTTTAGTTTAAAAGTGGCACATAATTTGAAAATGTAATCTAATCAAAAAATGTTCTCAGGTGGTAAATTCAATAGTAAATATGTATGTTCTAATAAATTACAGCTTATTATCTATTAGTATGAACACGTGAGACGTTGGTTAGTGCTCACTGAGATGCAACTAGTATCATTTTAGATCTCCGCTACTGATAGTAGTCGATGATAATTTTTCTAATATTAAAAGCTTCGCTAATTTGCGATAATACATAAATCAGTCTTGAAAATACAATGGCAAAGTTGGTATTTATTTTATTACTGGTAATATTAATCATGGTCACGGTAATGTGTTTCACTCTTCTGTAAGTACAATTAAAAAAGATAGCTGGCTAAAATATTTCATTTTGTTAGGCCGTCGAAAACTCGGTATTGGAAATCATCGGACCAAGAATCATTAGACCAACAATGATCGGAACAAGAATCATCAGACCAACAATGATCGGACCAAGAATCATCGGACCAAAAATGATCGAACATCCTAAACCTAAAGTTATCGTAAAATTTTGCGATTCTTTGATGTTACCGTTCAGCTACCGGTGAATTATACCGGTGAGTTATATACAACAATATAATCTATATTAAAATAAAATTAAATATGTCTGGCCTCGTTGCTAGGATTATCATCTATGTGATTTTGGTCCATATATATAAGATAGCTCGTATTTTCTTCTAATTATTGTACTTTAGTTTATTACTTTTAAATAAACGGAAGTGAATTATGGCTAAACTATTTTATTTTCTTGTATTTGTTGTTTTTATTCTGGTCCAGATTGCACAGATTTATTTCTGTACATTTCAAGGTTATCAGTGTTTAGAAAAATAATAATTAAGCAGCCAGTGATGTTAAGGTACAAAAGGTTATCTGATTTACTGTAATTTTTATTTTTTTTTAGTTTTTGTTGCTTTTCTCTACATTATATACAAATAAATCTAATCTAAAAAGGTCTAATCCGAACTATATCGCTTAACAGAATTATTGAGTCTGTATAGATCAGTAACAGTTTTGAAAGACTGTTAACATAAATTTTACTGGCTGGAGATTTCAGAGCAGTCATCTGGGCCTAGCTTAAGCTCAGCGTATAGTCTTGTGAAATATCAGCAAATCTTGTTAGACCGCATGAAAAGAAATAAGGTAAAATCGAGAAAGGGAGCAATAGAGATTGAAACCCATTATGATGGAAGAGATGTCTAGTACTGGTATGCCTATAGTAAGACTAAACCTGATCCTTATGCTAACAAAACATACTAAATCAAATGTAACGAATTCATTTATGAGGTGTTATTGAACTGTTTCCTAACTTTGAAAATTAGGCCTCGATCGAACCAACCTTTTAAGTCATACTCTATCGATGTAGGACAGAGAAGAAAGAAAAGAAATGCAAAGAATATTTCGTGTTACCCGCCGGGCAATAAGAAATGTATCGGGAGCTAGATAGAATGCTGGCGCTGGGAGTCATTTAAGAGAGCCAAAGCCCTTGGTGCTCTCCTATGGCGATAGTACGCAAAACAAGTGGAAACCCCAGATTATGTTTGGATGCTATGAAGTTGAATGATGTTACTCAAAAGGATCTCTCATTGCAGGTTTGCTTAGTCATCTGGATCGAGCCCAGTTTATATCGAGTTTCGACATGAAAAATGTTGCCTGACAAATCCCATTAGACCCCGATAGCAGAGTAAAAGCATCTTCGCGATGACAGGACGCTTCTTTATACCCTTTTAGTGTGATGCCGTTTGGGCTTTGCAACTTACATCAAACCTTGTTTCGGCAGGTAATTCTTCACCATCTACATGACTATGTTTTCGTCTATCTTGATGATTTGCTTATAGTAACATCCACATTTGATGAAGACCTTTCTTTGCTAACCGAGGTTATAACTTGATTGGCTGAGGCAGGTCTAACCATAAATTAAGGAAAAAACGGATCACATATATGTGGTAGGTGAGGGTTATTTGCGTCTTATCCCTGACAAGGTGTGAGCCATTCCAGTGTTTCCCGTTCCCAAAACAATGAAGCAAGTCTGAAGATTCTTAGGAGTTTCTGATTGGTATTGCCCGTTCATCGATGAATATTCTACACTTTCTGCTTCCATAAATAATTTATTGAAGAAAAATCGGAAATTTGGTTGGTCCGATGAAGGTCAGAAATCTTTTAACTTACTAATTACTTTAACTTACTTTGTACTTATTAATCATGATTTTCGTAAACGATTCTACATTGAAAGCGTTTAAAGCTCAATAGCCCTCGTGTCACAAAAAAGTCTCAAACTTCAGGGATAATAAAATATTGTAAGGGCTCTCAGAACAATGTGCCGCATTGTCCCACACAATTATGTATGAGCTTCTTGGATTTCGTAAAACTTTGAAGCAGTCCGATGAATCTGATCCCATCAATCTCGACCTTGATTCCGGTAATTTATCTAGCTCCAAGTACCAAAAACTTGTCTCAGATAGAAGCAATAACCCGGTTAAATCTAACTTTAGAGTTATTAATATCAGTTTAACAGCGTCGATATTATGTTTGGTCAACTCTAGAAAAGGATGTTCGAGATTTCGTTTCTACTTGCGATACTTGTATAAGTTTCAAGGCATAATTATAATCGCAGTAGACTAGTTCTCTGAATTTGTTATTACTCGTGCCATTCATCAGGTTAAAGCTCAGAAAGTCGTTAAATTTCTAGAGAAAAATGTATTCTTGATTTTTGGTGTACCGAAACAATTTGAATCAAAAATTCTCGGCCAGCTAAAATATTTACCAATGGCATCTCTAAGGGCTTATACCAGGATGATCAACGAACATCTAGACGAGGTTTCCCATTACATCTAGACGAGGTTACCCACGCATTGCGAAATTTTATTCACGATTCACCTTATTTTCTGGTGTTTGGACATTATCCGATCATATACGGTTCAGCATATCCCCTGTTGAAGGAGGTCTATCAGGCTGGAAGGAAATACATTTCGATAAACCAGAAACCGGAAGACCTTTACCGTTAGTCCGCTTAGATCCAAGACCATCTCAGAATGTCCAAAATAAGACGCATTAGTCATATGATTTACGCAGTCGGCCCACGAAATGCCAAATTGGTCAAATAATTTTATAAATTAAAAAAAAATAATTTAATTGATAAATAAATTATTTTTTGATGGACGATAGTCCATAAAAGTCAAAGTTATTGACCGATTCAAAAGTTTGATATCTTAATCAAAAGCCATGCTACTACATATAAAATTTTTTAATCAAAGCAAAGCAATTGCACACTATTCGGCTAAACTTGCACAAAAATATCAAAAGGGTATTATTGTACGTTTATTATAGCGAACGTGACATGCGAAGTTTCTGATCAAAATGGTAAACCTTTGGGGATCTATATACTTTAGAATTTTCCATTTGATTTACCTGGCTTTGTGGCACCTCCCGGCTGTGAGACGCTTGTAACGATTGTAACATGTAGCATCGGCCGGCCGTTTCACAAATTGTAATTGTATAAAACGCGGGAAAATCGGCTTTTACATATAGGTTTTACATTCTTTGATAGGACCAAGCTCTAGGTCCATTTCACGGGTAACGCGGGGCCTATTCTTACAGCAGCTTTACATAAAACAATAGTTTAAGGAAAGGACTTTTTCGATTATGAAAGCTCTCGGTGCCACTATACATGCTTTTATTCATTTTATATCTCCGCTACTGTATTAGTCGATCAATATTGTCTATGATTTTCCTTCTATAAATAGCTTGTTTCGCTAAAAGAAATTAGTCTCGCAAATAAAATGGCAAAGTTGGTATATATTTTATTATTCGCAATATTAATCATGACAACGGTAATGAGTTTCCTCTTCTGTAAGTACAATTAAAAAAGATAGCTTGCTTAAATATTTAATTTTTGATTTAAGGTTGTCGCCTCAGACACCGATGACAAAAAAATTGATGCAGCCACGCTTCGATTGGGTAACACATTGTTGGAAAACTCACAAAAAATGATCACAAATCCAAAAGCTAAAATTATCCGAAAAATTGGCATTTACTTGATGTCACCGGTAGTTGCTTTTCAATAGACTATATATACATACAGAGTATACAGTACAAAATGTTGAAATCAAATAGAATATATGTGACCCCTTCCGTGTGGGTTATCATCCATAAGATTTGGCCCTATGTATAAAAGTGTTCGTATTTTGTTTTAAATATTGTAGTGTTGTTTATTATTTTCAAGTAAACGCAAGTGAATTATGGCTAAACTGTTTTATATTCTTGTATTTGTTGTTTTTATTATGGTCCAGGTATTGGAGTTGTTACGTTTCTCAGTTTAGTGTGTTTTTAACTTTGTGATTTTTTATTTATGTCAGGTGATATCTGCCGGCGTTATTGCCGCAAATGGAACTAGTGACGAAGCTTTGTCAGAACCTCTTTTGATCCAAGCAACACCTAAAGTTGTAACCAGACGACTTCTTCGTACGTGATACTTCGTAAACATAATAAATATTTAAATGGTTTTGTACTAAGTTTTTGTTTTAATTTTTACATTTTAAGATTATAAAATATCACTAATTCGTTTAAATAACTTTTTGGAAATACTTAAGGTGGAGTTCCAACTCATAATTTAGTTTTGGCTATACACCTAGTAAAATAAACTAAAGTATTCGAAATTTGGATACTATGGATACTTTGGATGTTTAAACATTTTGATAGTGACTACGACCTTCTGATATTGGAACCATATTTGAAATTTAAGTGCATAAGGTTTTTGAAGTGATCGAAATTAAATAAATAAAATGGTAAACTTGTTGATTTGTTTTATATTTATTTCTGTGTATTTTAAGATTATCTTCGTTTGAAAAAATATTAACTATAGGCACAGTGATATGGCAACTACAATAGGTTATCTGATGTGTTGGTTTTATAATTCAAACTAACGATCGAAACCAGTTGTGCATCTTTTCTCTACATCCTAAACAGCTTAGCATTAATTCTTAAGAAGTGGCATACGAATTTGGTAGTCCACCAATATGATCTTTTGGAGGACTCAAACTTTACCTTAGTAATTAATACATGGTCAATTTAACTTTGAGGAATGTATTATGTGGGCGTGTCTTTGTTGCTAAGTTCGTGTCGGGATTCTAACGTCGTGCTTCGGTACGAATCCCAACACATCATCAACATTTTTATATACTGAATGTTTTTGGTTGGCTAACATTTGTGGGCGTATATGAGCGTTAATATTTTAAGTTTATGTTTAATGTGTTAGACTAGCAATCTAAAGGAGATTTGCTTAATATTTTGCCTAATCAATCAACAATATAGTATATTTGCCATGTTTTGTTACTGGTGACTATCGGTTTGGTATACAAAAGCAATGTAATATTATTTGACAATATAAATTCAGTTTTGCTCAACAGTTCA
Organism: Tipula confusa; assembly: GCA_963556175.1. Classification (NCBI taxonomy): domain Eukaryota; kingdom Metazoa; phylum Arthropoda; class Insecta; order Diptera; family Tipulidae; genus Tipula; species Tipula confusa. The sequence continues at coordinate 230,912,713 of OY744475.1, forward strand.
AAGCTATTAAAACTCATTAATACGAATCATTCATCCGAACTTGTGAAGGCACCTGTATTGACATTCAAATAGTAATCAATTATCAAAATACAACCATCGAATCAAATATTTGTAAACAACTCACATCGACTCGATTTTTGTTTCTACCATCAGCTTCTTTACCTGTATCGGCAACATTTACAACAATTTCGATTACATTTCTTAATTGATTTTTTTTTTGGTTTAGGCTTTCTTAATTAATTGTTTACGATGTCTTGTTTTGAGCGAATCTGTTTATACATAAACATGAAAAAAAAATGTTGAGACTTGCGCCAATCGCCCCAAAATAAGTTTGAATACACGAGTATAAATATTATGATAAATTTTAATACTAATTCTAAGATGTACACACAAGAATAAGATAACAATTTAACTTCTTATATTCTTTATGGAATAATTTTTTTTTTTTAAATACAAGACACGAGTATATTTTGTCATCACCTTAAGGTATACACAAAATTGAAATAAAACCACCACACAAAATGCCTGTTAACTATACATGTATATACTCGTAAAGTATAGCGTTTGGGAAACAACAAATCTTTTAAAATATTCCGCCAAAAAAAAAATTTTTAAAAATCGGTTTTTTGGTACAAAAATTTAATTCTTTTCGATATAATATGTTTACCAAGATTTGTGTGATTTTCTTGTTTTTTTCCCAGCATCTTTAAGTATATACATATTGTATATACACGCGAAGCCAATAACAACAACAACAACAAAAAATTACATAAACGAATTACATTTTCAAACGTATCGTATTTTATTAATCTTAATTCTTTTCTTATTGTTTAAGATGATGATGATGATGATGATGATGCTGTTTGTTGCAACATTTTGTGTTCCATTTTGGCTTGCATCTTCTTTCGTGGTAGTTAAGAAATTGAATGAAATACAAAATTATGCAGCAAAAAAAAAAAAAGTTTAAACAATAATAAGACGATATTCGCGAATTTATCTTAATTTTTTTTGTTGTTGTAAAGTGGTAAATACAACTGAGGTTATGACACGGCAATTTGTTTGGCAGCGATGATTGTCTTGGTCTTAATGTGTGAAAATTATTTGTTTTGGATACAGTAGTTTATTATTTACTGAATTTTATCGTTGTTTAACGAAAATATGCATTAATCACTGTTTCTGCCATAACTACTTTTTGAACAGTTTATTTATGACGTTAAGTAGTTAAAAATTTAACAAATTGGATTTGTAAAATTTATTTTAAAATCCTTAAATTTTTTATGCAATATACATGACAAAGTATATTTATTATTATTCTGGCGTCAGTTTCATTCGTTTATAAACTGCATAAGTTTGATCAAACAAATTTAATGGTTTAGTAAAAATCGTACTCAAACTTACTTCAATTTATCGATGGACAGAGATGATATAAATAACGACAAGCAACTATATACTAGATTACTATAAATCAATAAGGAAAAGTGTTATTTGCAAACTTTGATGAACAATCTCTCTGGTATGCCAGTATATCGTACCCAGTAGCCTTGAAAAATGGTTAGAATTTAATAGACCAATCATTCATTCACAGATAATAATAGCAACCGAATAACCAACCAAATATCGACCTTTGGCTATCGTACACCGACGCATTAGAAATTGAAACTATGGAACTCTAACAAAAACATCTAGGCTATAGCTCAACTAGAGGTTAGTGAAATCATATAGTAGCAAGCAATAGTAATTACATTTTCATCTCTGTTTGGAACAAATTGGAACAGAAAACACTGACCTACAACCAACCATCATAGGTGAAACTGCTAAGAGATGATTTTTAGACCAAAAAGAAGTTACACTGTTCACATCAACTCAATCCAAATCATCACTAAGCAATCTAATGAATGGAATTCCCTACTTAACCTGCTCTACTTTAATTTCGAATACGCATTTAATACAATAAATTGGAAAGCAATATGATAGACACAGCGAAACTGAGTTTAATACAAAGGCAAACAATTATAAACTTACTGACACACTCGAAACAGTAAGGCTAGGCGTACTCTTACCAATGCTATCCATGATAAACACACAAACACTCTAACATTCAAATAATACAATGAATACAATAATACAAAAAAAGCACAAAGTGATATAGCATGGATGTTATTGGACTGGAACCCGCAAGAGAAAAAGAACGTCTAAAGCCCAGTTCTTGAAAATAATCAATGTTAGCAGAAGCGAAAGAACTAGGCAATTCACGGGCAGATTTAGTGGTTTAACCTAGTAAAACGATAGATAGGTAGATTATTTTGACGGACGTGTGAATTAAATACCTGTATAAATTTGGAGTTTTACAATCACATCAACTTGTTCTTTTTATGCTAAATCTAATCAACTACCCGTGTAAGCAGTGAACATTGCAAAGTAAATGCTTAAAAATCGACCGAAAGTGGAAACAATCTGGAAAAGTTTCTTCTATAGAAACACAATGTATAGTGCGTATTTAGGTTAAGTATTTTTTTTTGACATGATGGCTAGATGTCTCGAAATATAAATGTAGGTTAACTGGACTAATTGATCCAACAGCTTTAAAAGGTAAAATTTGTCACTAAATACTTAAATTAAATATTTACATATTTTTATGTCACGTATAACCTATGTCTGTACACATATGAATTAAAAAAAAAAAGTTAAGCAAATAATATAAATTTTCAAATATGGACTCTTGGCCATGTTTACCATGTCCAATTTTATGTGAGAGAATATTATTATTTTTAAAAATATTTTTATCTAAGTCGTCTAATCATACATATAACTCATACAACTATTTTTAAATTTTGCAAAAAATAAATAAAATTATTTTAAATTGATTCGGTTAAGTAAATATTATTTTTAAGATACTATGTTGCCTTCAAATTTATTAAGCCTAAATCGAAGTGTGACTGGACAGTGTTTTTTTATGGTAAAATATAAATTTCTGTAGATTACTTAATGAAAAAAAAAATTCTACCATCAAACTGCGGTTCAATTTGTAAACCAAATACATATATTATATCACAAACTATTATTATCGGGAACGCGCGAAATTTCCGATAAAACCGCATCATACAAATCAAACATATTATTTACTCGATGATATAAGAAATACTAAAAAAATATTTTTATATATATAAAGGTAACGATTGTCCGTCCTATTTTTATTTATTTGTTGCTGTCCAAAGACATAAAGGTAACGCAAATAAGTAATACCCAAAAGAATCTTAAACACTGTACACAACAATAAAATTCCACACGTGTTCATTTAAAAGATAATTTTACTTAGAATTTTTTTTTTTTTAGGTTACATTAGTTACATCATCAAAACCAAAGTCTGATAAGAAAACGAAGTTCTAAATAATATACATACTCGTATATATTGTTGTGGAAACTAAAAAATATTGAAAAGAATGGTTATGTGAATACAAACACCCACTTCCGAATTTCGGTGGGATGATTTTTTAACAAAATTTAACAAGCAAATCTATCCTCCCAGAAATGGTTTTATTTTTTCTGTACCAAAATTTAATGATTTATTGCAGTTGTTGCATATGCACAGTGTTTGGTAAACACAAATTTGATTGGTGAAGTGGAAGATCATTAATTTTAATTTATAATCAGGAAACAATGAGATTAGTGAGATACCAGTCGAATAATTGCGAAACCATATTATAATTAAAAATTTTGCAATCATTTGGTGGCACACATAAATCATCACATATTAATGATACTGTTATGTTTAGCAGCGTGCCACAATAGTAGGTAACCATAATCAAAGCTTGATTGATTTTAGAATTTAGTCTGACCGAATCACATTGTTTCTGCTAGTTTTATAGATACATGCATTGAGCATTTTATTTAAAACATTATTTGCATGGAAGTAGTTTGATTGGAAATGTGCAGTGCACATTCAACAATGTGCATAGTGCATTCAACAATGTGAGGGTATAGCTTAAAAATACTAGAATATAGACACATATACCAATAGTTAGTCACTAAAAGACAGTAGTGGTTTAACCAATAATCTCTGGCGGAGTCATCGCCCACGACATTCTAGGATGGCTGGAGAATTGCAATGTACATATAATAATTTAATGATCGAGCATTTTTGTGACGGCGTAAAGAAGGACGTAAACAGTTAGTTGCGAATAAGTTGAGAGTGTTTCGACCCTAGCAAATAATGCTTCGATTAAAAACATAAAATAAATTAAGAAAGTATCGGAGACCTACTTGTCACTAAAACTTATTCAAAAATATGATTATATTTTGTTTTCAATAAACACAAGATTGTAGCAACATTACTATTATTTTAAAGCAACCACTAATCAAATTATGTTGAAAAAATATTTCCTCAACATAATCCTCTCTAAACACTTAGAATTTCGAATTAATCCAGTTTCAAAGTCGAAGGTTTATCAAGGTTTATTTTTTGCACGATGACCAGTCTGATTTTAAGCTTCATTACAACTTTTAAGCACAATAGCAATATTTTTAGTTGGGTAGTCCATACTCTGTTAGCACTACGCATTGCATCTTTAATAAGTCAGCAAGTTTGGTTATTTAAATAGTACAATGCTATCATATGATAATTTATTGCTGCTGATGTTAATACACTTATGTATTTATAACAAATATTAGTGAAACGAGTATGAGTTTACATAAATGATTATTAGATGATTGCGTTTTTGCGTTTGGTCAAAAACTTGTGAGTCTTAATATTCAAATTATTCTCCTAATATTGGTGTGGCTTCTTTAGCAGCCGCACTCATAGAGTTAATGAAATTTTCAGCATGCAGTTCCTTTCGAGGTTTAAAAGGAAATCAAATAAGCAACTTCTTTGATGTCTGTAGGTTAATAGAGTGGCTTATGGTGGTTATACGTTGAGATCCCCAAGAAGAAGGTTTCACGTTGTACTTATATCCTTATATAATGAACCTTCGTCCAAATTTAATTAAAATGTTGACATATTGATTTCTTACAATGGCAAGTTTTGGTGGGCAATATACTATTTAGACAATGAAATATTTTAATTAAAATTCGCATTAATATTTATCGTTCTAAAATATAAAATGCTTACACAAATATAAATCAAACTGACTGAAATAATAAAAGTTCGAATAGTGCTATTTTTAACTATGTTTAATTTGCTATATGCACATCAGTAAAACTTAATCAGTTAAGTATTTGTTGTATCATTATTTCCAGTTAAATTTGGTAAAACCGTGGCTACTTATTTGTCCAAGATATATTTTAAGAATTGCATTACTGTCAAGTTTTGTTCACATCAACCGCACACAGTTTATGATTGACAACTAGTGGTGCTTGATAAAGAGATAACTTTTCTTAATTACTTAAAAACAAGTCAACTAGTTGACTTTAATAAATCAAGCCTATCTTATAGTGCGTAAGAAACTACTTGCATTTTCCGTTTAGATCATTTTCAAATATTCAAGTTGCATATAAAATTATCAAATAAATATTAGGTCGCACTAAAATACAATTTTCTGACAAATACTATTTTTTTGTTATGCGGTATTAACGAATACAGAAGCTGTATCCAAGCCACGAATATCCTTTATCTTAATTACATTACTTAAACAAATCACGTCGGACGTATAAAATTTTATAACATAATTAAATTAAACTCGATTAACAGTCTTAACCTTTCAAATACCGCGCCTAATTAGCATATCAAACTACCCATTTTCGTACAAATATTATCGCAAATATTTTTCGAGTATTTGCATTTATTTCAAATCACCGACACATTGCTGCGTGTAACCGCCAACCACTTAACAAAACCATTTCTTTTTTCGAAAAGTATTAAAATTTGCATAATAAAATCGTACAGCCGAAAATTATTGATATTTCTCGCGCTCTCGCCTAATTAAACCATTAACATTTTTTTTTGTTATTTTAATTAAGAAAATTAATAAATTTGGTTCCTTTAAAAATCAAAAACAAAATAAAAAAAAATTCACCTGATTTTTTTCGAATTTTTCGTGATTTCGTTTTACGATTCTAATTTTTACGCTATACGAAGATAATTTATTGCTATCCTAAAAACAAAATTTTATGTTATAAAAAATATTGAAAGGTGAAAAAAACTTTTAAGATCCTTCCTTTCTTCTATCACGTTATACAAATGCGAATTTGTGTTTACGAAAGAATTGATAGTAAAGCAAATATAAATTTTGCAAAGTGATTTTTGAATGAAAAAAAAAATCTTGGTCTTTGGTAATCTCTTAAGTACTCTAAGTACCCCCATGTTGTAGTTCGCCACAACAAAACAATCAATAACCGAACATCATCTGTCCAAAAAATATCAATTTACTAATCCTTTTTTCCGTCTTGTTGTGGTTGACTTAGATTTCTGCTTAAAAACTGTTGTTGTGGTTGTCTACTGTTGTTGTCAAAATGCCCTATAACAAAATTTCGAAAATATTTATACGGTCCAGCCCTAAAAACACAGAAAAGAAATAATAACACCAACTTCTTAAAGAGATCAAATCTTTTAATCTACAAAGACAACAAATAATAATTTGGCTGGTATTTTTATTGTTGTTTTGTATTTCGTTTGTAAATTGACTGGAAGGACATGAAAGGACACACTTCACATATTAATCGTTCGAAGAAGAGGAATTGGCAATACCCCCATACAAATTTATCGACTGAGAAAATCAACAAAGTACGAGTATATAACAAAAAATTATCTTGGATCTTATATGAGAGGACCATATTATAAATTTTCTCGTCGTATATTAAAGATAGATAGATTACAAACCGATTAAGGAAAAATATTGTGGACATACACATTTTGGTCGAAACAAAAAAAAAAAAAAACAATACAAAATTATGTTTGTCTGAAGATTTTGATTTAAGATTCGTGATTTACATGGCTTAAGGATGGATTATCCATAATTTGTATTCAAATGACGATTTTTTCAATTTTCAATATTTTTATAACAGATTTCTTATCAAAATATTCAGCACATTGAGCAAATTCACAGAAGCTGATGGTTGTTTTTTTTAGCACAATATGAGTTATTACTGCCTGTAATCAGTATTCAAGTAGTGTGAATTATTGTTAGCGGGTAAGTGATGTCAATCATTTGATTAATTGCTAGAATAAATTATTTAAATTCGTACCTGCAGTGATTTATGAGGTTAATGTTTTAAGCTGTACTTGCTTACCGGAAGTTCCTTAGTTTTTGTTTAATTTTTGTGGATTGCCTTCATAAGGGGTTTTACAAACCAGAAGATGAATATAGATTTCTACGCAAATAATGAAGAAGAGCAACCATAAAATTACGCTGCAGTGATTCGGAACCTAAATACTGGCGGCTTTGGGGGTGCGTGAGGTGGCTCCCAGTCATCATAACAGTCGTGTTTTATTGTAACTTAAAAAATACCGCAAAGTTGGACTTGTAAATTCTCCGGTTTTATTACGGTTATGATTGGAACTGCCTTTGGCTTTATCAAATAGACTTTAGGATACTTCATCCGCTGAAAGGTCGTTTTCTTTACTACATGATACCAGCTTGCATTAACTGCAGAATAGTTACTTGCTTTTGAAAAGTAGTGTATTTTCCCACTACTTCCACTTTTCCTTGTTCACTACTTGGTTTCCTTTTAAACACACTATACTCTTCTTGTACGTAAATCATTTCCATCAAAGAAAAAACCCAAAGCTGCTTGATACATTTTTTGCACTGAAATATGTAGAAGAGGAAGATTTTTTTTAACCCCAAACAAATAAACAGAGAGGGTGGAGTTATTAACTACAAAAATTCGATTGGTATACAGTAAATTGTAATGTTGATAGTGTTCAGGTTTTGTTAACTCTACTGTAGTTAAGGACTATGCTACAACATTATATATCTTGCATTATATATCGGATGTAACCAGGCCCAGTTCATAGTGCTGGAGGTTTTTGCATTCAACACTTAACCCAATAAAATAATATAAATTGGTTAAAAGAAATGCCTACAACAATACCTTAACACAATTAAAATAATTGAGCTAAAACCCCATTAATTTTGCTTATTCATTTTTTTGCTGATTTTTTAGGTCAGAAGTTGGTTTAGTTTAAGAAAATATATAGTTTGAACAATTATAGTTTGATTTTATAATCTAAAACTTGCAATCCAGGTAGTTCTTTATATTTGCTCAAATTGAAAATGTAGTACAGAATTGGACTATTCATAAATCTTGGCATATTTATTTAGCTCGCTGTTTACATGTGGCATTACATAATTAAATATAAACTACTACGCTGTATTATTAGTCTAGGGTAAGCCAATATTTTAAAATTTAATTTTTCAATAAAAGTAGCTCAATTTTCTTTAATAATGTAACAGTTCTGTTTTGTCTCAATAACACTGCTCATAACACTGCTTAATTGTTTTGAGATTTGCAGTTTTGCGAAACTGGGCCAGAATCTATAATTTATTCTATGCCGCATCTCTTTTGAGGTCATCAGACTACTAACTCTTTCGTGGTTAACTGTAAACCTTGTTCTTTACGCACCGGCGTCTGAGTATAATGTGCAGCGATCTGTTTGATTGAAATCAAGTGATACAAATCGGTTAGGCATCGTTTCATTAACTTCTGGTCCAATTGCCCCATGATGTGACCCTAAAGCAAACTCACCAATTTCTTACCAACGCACTTTTTAAGAGGTTGGATATTTTTTTTGTAATCTACGATTTATTAAATTATATTTTCGTTTGAATACTATACCTGTAGATTTGACTAAAAGCAGGTTATATTCTACGATTCTTATGATACATGACCTAATGATTTACACTGACAGTTTATATAAAGAAGTGGTGTCACCAAAACAGAAAATAGCACCGCACATGCCTGTCTTAATATCTATAAAAAATGTCCTAATCATAAATTTTAATTAGCTTACAAATATTAGTACCGAAACCAAACCTACATCTACCTACAGCAAACGAACACATTAATTAAAATTATTAGCTTACTGATTACAATCCTTTTTCATACATTTTTGTACAAATTATTATCCTTTTTATAAAAATTTAGGGATAAAAATCCCATTTATGACAAACATTAAATTTTTCACTTTCACAACAAAACCAAGAGAAATCGAACTGTCACAATCGCGTATTACAAATAGGGGCCTAATTTTTTTTAAAGGACATATTATTTTTTCGTACCGATTCTTTTATATAATATATTAAGGATACCAATCTGACATTAATTAAATTTAATGATTTTTAGAATTATCAATTTTTCAGAAGCGACACACACACATACACATATTAAAACAGGTCCCGCACACATAATACTTAAAATTGATTATACTCGCATCCATAATTGGAACATCGATTTAGTCGTAGACATAATTTGAAATCTTTATTTATATTTATTGGAATGGAATTTGAGACGGTGGACGATGGAAGATTTTTTGTTGTATCTCATTTTAATAAAAAGAAAAAGAAAAAATTATGATAAAGATGATATGATATCCACAGTGTGTGGTCCTTTCTGTTTATGGAATTATTGTAATTTTGTGTATTTAAAATATTTTAAGATGAATTATTAGATTCTTAAGACGATCTCATATGCGTTGCGTTAATGATAGTGTTGAATAAAAATGTTGATTTGTTTAATTTAGGCGTGTGACTTTTAACTGGATTTTAAAGTCAGGTGGTGAGAAATAGTGCAAAAGTTGTTCGAATGTTATTTAAAATATTTCGGGGGCAAGTCAAATATAGGAACACATGTAAATCTAATAAGAGACCTGGTCAAATACAAATAGAGTAAAATTGGATTTTAATTTCAATCCACAAATTATTAAACGCAGGATTAAAGCTATAAAGAATAAAGTAGAGATTATCCCTTAAAAATATAATTACCTCTCGATGTGGAACCAAATAGTATATTCGTGAATAACTCGGATATTGATAATCATTTGTGTCGCCTAAGTATATGAAACTCGAACTTCTTCTAAGCTTACAACAGGCAGGTTGGTTTAAACCAAGATGAGACAATTGAAATTTGACCTGAAATATTTCTTATCTGTTTTTTTTTTCAAATATTTTTTTTCGTCTTGGCGTTAGTTTAAAGCTTTTTTTTTTTAATTGGTTTGGGTTGGGTATAATGACTAAAATCAATCGGTTTACTTTTCGAATTTCTTGTAAAATTTGTGCTAAAAAGAGATAAAGTTATATTTTGTAACAAATAGCTGAATACGAAACTCAGGCAAACAAACAGATTAATCCAGATATATATTTTTATGTTTCACTTTCAATTTTACTACTATAGTTTGTTAACGAACGAGTTATATTTTATTGACTGTCGCTTTCTTGGTAAGGTCTTCTTAGTTTAAGCTTCTTCTAAATTTTAAAAGTTTACACATATTCAATCCCTTTCCTCTTAATGTTGATAAAAATTAATGATTGATTAAAATTTTAGGGGTTTAAATTGCTATGATTTCGAATTGATTTTTATGCTGTAGTAAATATGGAATAATCATTGTAAGTCAGGAAATTGTATGTGTTCAGATTTAAAGTTTTCATATTAATATTTTGGTTAGTTTCTTGGGTTTCATGAACAAATTTGCGATATAACATACATAAATCATTTTAGTATGAAAAAGACAGACATATTAATCGAGATGGGCATACATATTTAATTTCAGTTGTAGCACGATTTTATTAAAAGAAAATACAAATAATTATTGTTTTTAGTGCTTAATTTAAAGTTTTTATGCAACTTAATATTAATTAATTAATTAATTAATTGTTTTGATATATGTATATGCTTCTAGTGCGGTTGAAAAATAAACACCGTACAATCGTCTTACGATGCAAGTGCCGGGTGCATATGTAAGCGTATAGTTCAAAATGAAAAACCCCAGCTGTCTACCGAGCTAACTGCTAAAGTAAATACACAGTACATACATTACGTTTCCTGCGTCCTTTATTATTCTTTAAGCTATAGGCTTACAAAATTTAATTGTATTCTATGTGTAATAAACGCGCGATGTCATTCCCGATTAAAATCTTTTATCTTCGGCGGGTGGGATTTTCTTTAACCAACTGTAAAATAATTATGTATATACATAATACACGACTATATATTATAACAGTGTTACAAATGTATCTCTTTATTTACATAAAAGTTTTATTACATAAAAATAAAATCAAAAGTTTTTAAAAATATATCGAACAAATTATTTTAAGTCTTATTGACAAATCGTCGATAGTAAACATAAAATTCTAAACTACGCGCGACATTAGAACTATCAAACCAAACCACCCACGCTCTTGTACAAATAAATAAAATTAAAATTTTTATTTTTTAAATTTGTAATTTTTTTATTTGTGTAAATAATCGAAGAGTTCGTCGATGATAAAATTGATAAGATCACATACACACAGTTTTTTTTTTATTAATTCTTATGGCAACAAACATTCTCGGAAGTGTTATAATACACAGCAACAAATTTATAAAAATAAAATCGAAACGATCGATTGTAATCACGCAGATGTATATGTAGATTTTTTTTTTTGAATTTTGGATATATATTTTTTGGGTACATGTACTACACAATCTACACATTCAATAATATTTTAAAGATATAATTTATTTACGGTTAATATAAAATGAAATATTAAGATAATGATAACGTCTTATACAATTTGTATATCGAGTATTGCGATCGAGTTCAATGACCAAAGACACGATAGATGGAAAGATGTGTGTTGACGTTTCTTATTGGAATAACACAAATTATAGATAAAACTCAGATAACTATACATCATTATCGAAGTGAGATTTAAATGGGAGTGATCTATACTTATTATTTATCATGTTGTTGTTGTCTGTCATTAACAGCTTCAAGGTAATGTTACCTTGTCTTTTCTTGTACCGACGATATCTTCATTGTGAATCACTCCGGGATGGCATTTGGAATAAACATCAAAGCTTAGAAATACATTTTCGACGAAAGTCACTTGACTTCATAAGCCACAAACTTTCGCAAGAAACGGGGTTCCCCGTGGGGCTTCGTAAGAAAGGGGTTTCGTAAGAAACGGGGTTTTCGGGGTCGAAATATAGAGTTAGTAAAACGACATTAGTAAAACACTGCGAAAATAAAATAAATTTCTCCTTGCCTGAAAATTGCAAAGCTTCTTTCATCAGGGTCAACCGGGAGTCCCTTGTTGCTGCCACTTTTTTGAGATATCTTAATTATCAAAATTCAAACCCAAACACAGATTCTTCGGATTTCACAGGGCACTTTAGTTCCTAGAGTCACAAGAAATCCGGCCAAACAGAATATCACATTTACAAAAATCTAAACAATTGTTCACTTGTATTTGTACGTATCTAGGAGGGGAGTTATAGAGCGGCTAAAATTACGTCAATATTAAAAAAGTCTAATTAAATTAGGAAAAACAAAAATTAATTTAAACTGCGCTCTTTTTCAAGTTTTCCAGATTGTTTGTCGTTTAAAAATATTTTATTTAATCTGTCGTGGCATTTAACACCCGCAGCCAATTTTGGTGGTTTTTCAATTTACTGAATATTTTTAAGAGTATTTTTAATTTGTAGGGTTACGTTTTATATCCAGCATTTTGACGTTACTGATGAGTAAAATCGAAAATAGTTACACTTAACAAACACCTAACCTATATGCGAACACCAACCCCTAAGCAAACTATCTACTAATCAAATAGAACAAATATCAACAAATTCCGCCAAAGAAACGTAGACAATAAATTATAATTGGTAACCAAATTATTTACAAAAATTCACCTCAATGTGACAAATTTCTTAACGTTAAAATATTTATGACCAATTAGCCGAAAAATCATCTTGCTCATTGACCTTATTACGACGCCGCATACAATATACCAAACAATACGTAAATTCACACACCTTTCGATTTACACCGTACACAAAAAAAAATTTTTTACAGTCACTTATCTTGCATAAAAAAATTGTCTTATTCCCCAATAATTCGAGCGAAAAAAAAAATCTTTAAATATTCAAGTATAGATGATGTATGCAAATTTTAAAACCTCTTCTTATGTAACTACATATCGTTATAATTTATATATATGTACATATATATTATGTAGGTCGTGTCGTCCGAAAATTCTACACAATATCGAATAAATAAATTGTTTGCACGAATATATTTGATCTACACTATACACACTCTTGAAAAATAATCAATATGCAATTTACACAGCAACAAAACATTAAAAACGCGCACCGCGCGGCACATAAACCGAATTTCATCTGGATAATTGCCAATTTTTTACCTTTATAAATAAAATTGTAAGTATTTCGTATTTTAATAAGATTTTGTTAAGAAACGGCGTGCTGCCCAACGTGTTGTGCGATACGTAATTGGATTGGATTTTTCTTGTTTTGCAAATTTAATTTTGTTTGGTGATCGAGCGCGCGCAAGAAGCTATTGAACCCTATTAATTTACAAAAATATACACAAACACACACACACATGCACAAACAAGGAACAAATATAATGACCACTTTAAATAATAGTAATTCGACACCGCTGATCAGAAACTGCATTTTAATTTTTGTTGGTTGAAAACTGTTTTTTTTTTTTAATAATAAGATCGATGCTGATCGATCGATCGTAATTTACACACAAATGCGACTTCCTGAAATTTATAATAATATACATTTCGATATTTTTGGGATCGTATAAAAAAATTTATTAGATTTGATCATTGTCAGATCGAGGCGATCGTGTATGTACAACAAAAAAAAAATAAATTATGGGGTTAAGTAACACGTAGCGCGATCGCACCGAAATAATATTACGAAAATTTAATTAATTCAAAGTTTGTTCGAAACGATATGAAAGATCAACGGTCATTCGCGTAACTAAATTTTATCATTTATAAATTACGTTAAATGATCAATTGGGTGTTCATTGTATAAGTTATAATGACGGCTATAGCAATTTCCGCATTACTTTCTTTGTGTTCCTATTTATACAAACGTATGTGCGCCTGCGTGTGTTTAAAAAAAATACATGAAAATTACAAAAAGGACTAAAATTTCGAGTTCATCGAACGATACAATTTAGAGTATGGTTTTTAATAAAGGACCTACACGAAAATACCCACATTCGAAAAACCTCAAATTATCGGCGGGACCCAAGGTTTTTAAAATAAAATTTATCATTTTGTAATAATCAGACATCCTCGTTTCGTTTAATATAGAGTTTTAGCATCAACGAGAACTATACGGGAGTCTGCGGTTTTCCATAAATTATTTTATTTATATTATATATTTTCTTAAAACATTATCGTCATAATCATCTTCATCATTATATTTATGTTGTCTTGTATTTTTAACCTTTACCAGCAATGACAACAACAACCACAATAAAATACTCAAAATTCCAAGCAAAAAATTATCCACGGTGATATCCCTCATACATTCGAAGATCAATTTTTTTTTTGACAAAAGGACCTTAGGTAATTTTTTTCTATGTCTTTCATATCCTTATATTATTGTTGTTTTTGGACATTAGAAAAATTTCTAAAATAGTAGATTCTAAAGATAATTTGATCAAGTTATATGTGTATAAATGCGACATCTCTTGATGGATATATACGGAAAAAAAAGAAACCATGAAAAAGGTCAACCAAGACGAGACGATTACAAACAATAGAATCCAGTGATATTAATCGATATAATATAGAAAAGGATGCTGGCACTTTTAGTACCATATATATATACTCGTACATGCGTTAATAAAACAATTGAATATTCACACATGCATTTTTGTTGCATTGGTTGTCATAAAATGTAATCCTGTGGTGAATTTATCGTGTGCTACGAATGAACCACCTTTCGTGCTCTCCACCACATACGGTGTTCTATTGTTGTCGATTGTTTTCCGATTTTGAATGCTAAATTAATTTTGAATGGCCCATACACACGATATGGGCAGAATGATAATTCATGGCCACACTAAAAAATTGTATATATGTATACCTTTCGAGTTCTAGGGAAACAATTGGTCGTCTCCGAATACGACATATATACTGACTTTGTTTATTGTTTCTATTATTCGGATTTAGGTGCCACAAAACATGTAATACGAGGAAATGATTAAAAAATTTGGTTATGGTGTATGGTTATGTAATTCATGTATGGTATTTTCACACTTTTGTGTTTAGCAATGAAATTTTTTAGCATTTTAGCAGCAATGGACAGCAGTTTTATACTGCAGATGAATAAATTAAATGGTTTCAAATCGGAAAATGGTAAAGGTAAATATTTAGCGGAAGTAATAAGTTATATCCGATCTCCAACTGAGTGTCCGGTCTATTAAAATGCACGGATTGTTTCATTTTTGCGGCATGGAGAAGGTGTGAGGTTTTTGTCAAACTATATTTTCGATGCTTAAATCTCATAAATATAATATTTAACCTTCTTTTCAAGACATGGCCCTCATATTTAGAGTACTAAATGTTTTCTTTATAAAAGTATCAATAAAAATAAGAACCATTTCGATATCAATATTTAAACACAAGAGATTACAACAAATAACGACCGCCTCTTTCGTGTAGAAAACGACATGCTTACTTCTGATAGACTAGAACAATACGAACAGCAAGTTCACGATCGTTTTCGATCCTTATTGTTGATGATATGGATCCATAACTGGATTGTTGGTACGATACGAACCAGCAATGGCCTGTAAAAATCATTTGATATTAATATTACCTTGTCTCTTTTCGGTTCTTATAAACTAAATACGCAAAGCTTCGCAGATATACATCATAATATAAATACACATAATACTACCATCATAAGAAAATTACCCATTGACGTTCTAGATGTCGGGTCGATAGAATATCGTTAACGTTTAGTATAAATATATGACATTTAGGCGTATATACAAATAAAAATATTTTGATTATTTTACATTAATTCCAGTAACGATATGTAGCACGTCAATGGGCTAACATACCATGGTCGTACTATGTGTATTTATATTATGTTTACATCTAGACATCGTTGGCCCATAAAAGATTTCTAATAATCATCGATACTGTGTAACATTAATAGATTGATACACGAGATGAGCGAAGGCGATATTTATACCTGGCATTGCTGTAGTCACTGTTGCTTATAGTCTAATCGAATTTCCAGTTTTGGTGTACCAAGTTTCAAAGTTACGGAGCAGGAAGCCTAAATTAAGTCAAATGGTACCATTATTTTCCATTCTATAATATTCGGGGGCGCGATCTTAAAAAATTAAGAGTGGCGCTCCTTTCAATTGCTTTTTACTTTATCTACGTTGAATCATATTGAAAATGGGCAATAATTATAATTATTCACAGTGTCGACTAGCGGTGAAATTAGAACATAGATCTTTTTAACTACAACAATAACGGTACTTAACCAAACTAAATTATATATTAAGTTAGGCTGAACCATTGAAGCTAAGGAACTTTCCAAAATATTATTGCTTATGAAGATGTTGTTTTTAAAACCAAAAATACAATATTTTATGTGGAAGTCAAAAATCAGATTTCAAGAACTGTCAAATCTAAAATAACGAATAATGGAACTATTAGGGTTAAAAATACATAATTTGTTCGAATCTGTTCCTCTTATTTTAATGTACGATCAACTTGAGTGCAAACCTTTTTCGGAGCTTCGAAAGCATCTTAACAAAGCTTTATGGGCACACATTGTAGCCAACTGGACGGCTAGCATCCGAAAAACTTGAAAATAACAAATTTGGGCCTATTTAACAGGTTTACTTCATGTCGTGGTAAGTCTACCATTTTCGAAGGCACAAACTACTAACTTATCAAAGCAAATTGCACAATGCTTTGGAAAGCGCTGGTCTGACTAGACTTAACTTTACTGCAAAGTTGATCAAAAAGACACAATGCTAAATCTAGTGTACAGTGCCTTTATTTACGCATAGTAAGTTAGATTTTTACCAAACTTAGTAATAAAATTTTGGAATATATGATCATCATCCTGAAACAAACTAAATATCTTAATTACCTCCCTAAATAATATTGCATTGTTGGTGATCTCGTTATTTAACTTTGCCAAGACAACGATCGATCGAAAAAATTGATTGATTTTTTTTTCTTCGTCGTGGTGCGTTTTTTATGTTGTCGTCTTACATGGTTTTTGTTGTTGTTGTTGATTTTTTTGTAGATCGATCGTCTTAATTTTTTAACTTTAACTCAGTTAAAGACGGACGGACACACAAACAAATTTATTCTTACTATAAAAGCCAAAATCCACCAAAAAATTAAATTTATTTATGCATACACACCGGCTCGTCGTACATACATATGTCTATACACATACGTACAGCACGTACGTCATTCATTCTTAAAGTCAGTTTAGTCAATTTATTTTTACAACTTTATTTATTTTACCTGAAATTTAATTCTTATTTTATTTTTTTTTTTTCAAGAAAGTAAAATTTATATCATGTAGATGATAATACATTTTAATTTAAAAAAAAAAGATTGTTGTTGTACGATGTTTCGTCTTAATCTCTCCACGAGTTTTTTTTTATACTTCGAACAAAACAATTCCAATCAATTTGTGATCCTTGTTGATCATCATCAGAATGATGATCGTTTTATTTTTTTTTTCATCGTCTTATATTTGTTTGATATAAAATTAGAGATAAGTAAAAGTTTATTTTTTGGTCCGTGGTTTAGCTCAAACCAAAATACATATTCTAGACTAATAAATTTCACTTAAAATCTCTATTGTTTGTAGGGTGCATCTTATCGAAGATGCAAGGTCGTAGTATTAATTTAATTGATTAGATATCACAGCCACAACAACAAAATTAGAAAGATTTAATATTTTTGTGTATTAGAATTTAGAGAAATGTCACAAATGGTATATTATATAGTGATGTCTTAATACCATGATCTTATATACCTATGTATATATAAATTTTCTTCTTAAACCTAGAGATAATAGAACGGTATGATACCACCTTTTTCACTTTGTGACAGTTTTTATTCGTTTCTTATGTTTTGACATTTCTTTTGATTTTATTGAATTTAAATTTTACGAATATCTTTTATTGTAACAATAGACTATAGATACGCAGATAAGATGTTGTTGTTTTGACCACAAGATACACGACATTATGTTTTGTTAAAATTGATCGGCAGGAGTTTTTCTAATGTATATAATGTATCAAATGAAGAGTTATCGTCATCGACAGTGACTTTTGATAGGAGAGCCAAATTACGGCTCTTATATCAGAGTTCGATGTACATTGTTTATCGAATCAGAACGTGATCTCACTTCTTGCAAATATAGGACATGGAAAGGATTTCAAACCAACAGACAAAATGTTGCTTCATCATACAATTGTATGAACTTGAAAAGTTAGTTGCACAAAGTCTTCCTTTCAAATATCGAAAGCTATAAATTGATTACTTCCTAAGTAAGTAAGTTCTTGCGATTTCACTAAGCCATTCTAAGGCTGTACAATTTTAGTCACAACAATTCGATCGGGGTTAAACTTTGAAGTACTTGTTGAAATATGGTTTAATTGGTTTATAACTATATATGGAGGAAAATAGCTCATGACCATTCTAATGTTTCGATCCATGCAATCTTTTACTGGGGCCAAAGCTCTCCAAACTTTTTCGCGGATAAAAGAATGTCCTACTTTACGTCTTTGCCAGCCAAATCGAAGACGCACGACCCGTAGGAATTTAAATGTTTTAAGCTTGTATGTGTTGGGTGGTTCATTTGCATTGTTGTACTATAAACTACATATTTTGGTTGCCTTAATTTTCTTTTATGACCCAGACTTGCCTTTTTTAGATATCCCGGTTTGAGGGTTTAGTAGACGTGTCAACGACTAATCAAAACATCATAGCTGTGCTGTATGCCTTTAGCACTCTGTGTTGTGTAAGATACCACTACCGATGCATTTTCTGTCTCTTTTGTTGGATGTGTCCTTAGACTTCCCTCCTAATTGCTTAAAATAGCTTTCTAAATTCTGTAACGTTTAATCTTCCCTCGGATCTTCGCTTGTATCAAGCTGCTTAAATGGTAATTTGAAAATAGATTTATTATTTCCAGTTCGGAAATCAGGTCTGCTAATGTTAATTATGATTTACATGCCCTGCACTTTATTGAACTATTGTGAACAATCGTAGTGATTTGATAATTTTCAAATCACTATCACTCAGGTTAGTGATTTGAGTGAGTTTCGTATAAATGGTAAACATTCGAAAATGTTCTTTCCAAACTCTAACACTAAGACGATTTATGTATATGTGTGTATTACCATATAACCACTTTCAAAATAGCTCAATTAAAATATTCTAGGAAATTGTTAAAAGTCACCCGTATCAGATCGTAGAAAAAGAAAAAAACCTTTGATCCCATTCTTCCATTGTAAAGGGCCCTGATTGATTTATAAACTTATCAAAATTAATTTCAAACAATAAATCTCGAAACCATAAAAAACCAAACAGAACGAATATTTCGAATGTCTAATAAAATTAAAATTTGTGTTCATTTTCACACGAAAACTTTCTTGCCCAGCAAGGACAATAGCAAAGAGTTCAAAAATATTTCAATTTCTTCGAAGATAAAAATCTTAACATCTTTGTTTATAAATATTTTGACCGTTTAAATTGTTAAAAACCGATTAAAAATCATATTTTATTGTTATATACGATAGTATAAGAGTATACGGCGGGCAAGTTGACAAATTATATGTTTTTTTTTTGAAAACTCAAACTGGACATATTTACACATTAAAAAGGGCAAAAGGTGTCCTTTTATTTGAAACGTCTTATCTATGAAATTCATCGATTTCAATTTGTTTTATGTAAATCTAAATTATTATTTTTTTTATTGTAACATATTCAGAGTGTGCCATCATCTGTAAACAAATTGATTATAGGTATTGTTTTATCCTTTCTGAAGGATTTTTTATTGGAGGTTTTAATCGAGAAAATATCTTGTGGCGTTAAGTCATTAATTTCGTTAGGTGAAAGTATCGTATTTCATATGCAGTCGAATATATATCACACAAAGTGTTTTTTTGTTAAAAGGACGAAGACGAAGAAATATGAAGGATGGAAATCGGTCCACTACCAAATTGACATATAGGTGTTGCCATACGGGTATTTATAATATCGATATTGTTGTTTCAAGAATTTAAATACAAGTTAATTGTAAATTTTGAACAGCAGAAATTAAATCAGCTATTTGTTTATTTAAGGGAATTAGCTCACATCTATAGGAATTAACTGTCAATAAATATTTTCAAAATTCAAAGCAAAAGTTTGCCTCGATTATATAGCCATTCGCATCATAATTTACTCTACTCTCTTCATACATTAATTATTGTTGAATAATTCCCAGTAATAACTCCCAGTTATTCGATTGACTTTTCTAAATGTGCTAACTTAATGATCAATTGAAGTGTTCAAAGCATCACTTTGGCGTTAGTCTACACCATATTCTTATTATTTGAGTCGCTTTATATACCGAAATAAGATATTGGCATGCTTTGATTCGCTGAATATTTGTTTGATTACTCTGGTTGCCAAATATGAAGATTTTTTCCATAATATTTGTTGATGTTGCAGGTTATTAGACTGTTTCCATACCTATTGATACCTTTCATCTATACATCTACTGTAAATACGATTAAAGTTGTTTAATGTTAGTTTTATCAATAAATTGTCCTACCGCATAGCATGCATAATAATTTCTGAAATAAGTATTGTGGCATAAATCTTGTAGTCAGAATCTTTTAATTGTTGTGGTTTCATGATATCAAACAATTTATTAACCCCAATTATAATAAATCGATTCTTAAAGTTCATTTTTCGTTTATATGTATATGCTTACTGTATAAGGATGAGAGAGGCAGACATTTCAACAAATTCGAATCTTCGTAATGGTTTCACTGTTATGATATTTGGTACTATATATGCTACATATGTAGTGAAAATTATGTGAAACATTTATATCGTCCATTCCACAAGTAGTTTCAAGTTTCTGATTCGTAAGGCCTTGACATTCTCCCATGTTTGTGTTCCAGTCCTCGTTATTTTTATAAGGAAATGTAATAACACATGCTGTATGATTCTGTCTAAGCAGTCTTGTTGGCTTACTTGTTTTGACATTCTTTGTCCAGGTTTTAGATTAATAAAAGTACTAGCCACTGATCAAGGCTTCTGATCCAATAGCTTTTAACCCACAAATCACTTCATCGACAGTTTCCATAATTATTCTAATGTGTTGAAATTATGTTAAAGTTAGATTATGAACTGGTGTAATTTAATTGGCGCCAATTTTTAAACACCAATTTAATTGGTACTTTTTAGGAAGAAACTATTTTTGGTTCATAAATAAATTTATTGGAGAAAATAATAGAACTTCATGTATAAGTATTATACCGTCTGCCACTTTAAGATAATACTGAAATTTAAACAATACACATAAGGTAAATCCACAGGTTAGCGTTTTAAATTGCGATGTCATATGTTAAAATTGTATGTAATTTCTATCAACCCTGGAGGTCTTTAAATCTTTACACAAACAATTACATAACCTCAATTTGTTTAAAAACATAAAATAAATAAATTAAAATTCTTGAGCCAGCACATCACCGAATTCCAATCAAAACTTTATAGTCATTAGATAATTTATTGCTTCCTAATTCCAGACACAGCCAGCTACTGATCAAATATGCATAATCATGTCTCATATATAGATACTTATAAACATCATTGGTAATTTGTGTGTTGTATAAACATGTAAGACGGTCTATTGGTATGAATACTAAGCGAAATTGGAATATATTTCAATTCCACGCTGTTGGATACTATTCATCTCCTATATATTCGAACATTATTGAAAAGACAATCTTGATTTACACACACACATTCAATATCGAAATCTAAACGATTTGTGTTCAACCAACAACATGGTTATATGATATAATTAAGACCTCCCAATTTGTGCCTGCATATACGTATACAAGCAGTGTGCTAATATTTAACGAACATTCCGCACGACATTCAATTGGCAGCATGATTGATGTAAAAATAATTGATTTGCGATAACTTCGAATACCCAATTTAAAAGTGATTTTGCCAACGAATAACCAAAAATAATTTACAATCGCGCGAAAATCGCGCAACCTATCCATCTTCCAGGTACTCGCGCATATTTAAATACCGTACTTTTGTACATATTGATTTCCAGGGTAATAAAAATTAAAACCGCGACAGATTTTTTATTCGCGCACGCCTTGTAAATAAATTATAAATGATTATGAAATCAACATTTTTTTGCATTTCAATATATTAAAGAATTTTTAAACAGAGTGTTAGTTGGGGGTGGATGATCGTATCAATCAGTATTTGTTATCAAATATTGACGTTTCTACAACAAAAAAAAAATTGTTTAACATGTACACGATATATATACAATAAACTGTTGTCTGCATATCAGGAACCATCTGCCTATTTATGCTTTCTTCTATCTCATCACTCGGTTATAGACCTACAGCGCAATATATTTTGTGTGCGGGTGATGTACATATCCCACTGATTTAAATTTATTTAGGGTTAACTATTATGCCTAAATATTTACGTTGATAGAAAATTCCTGGTGTGTACAAATGCAAATTTTAACCAACATGTATATCCTTAATCTATCAAACCGATCATTTATCAATCGATTTATATTTTATACTAAAAAAAAATGTCAAAACACATATTCGACACCATTATCAGCATGATACATTCGATATTCCTACACCAAAACAAACACACACACACACACATTCCAATTACAAACTATGATTGGTATCCTGATGTTCCCGACCGAGATAATAGATCTTTTAAAATGCGATTCCAGACGATACACTGTTACGATCACTGTCTGCACACAAAATATTTCCGGATTTAGGTAAATTACATCGAAAAAACATTTTTTAACACCTTTAATTATAATATTATGCTGTGTAAATTTGAGGTCCATCCCGAAAAAATCAAAAACGAAAAAGGACCTCACGCAAAAAAAAACATTTCAAATATGAGATTAGAAAGTTTTTTTTTTTTGGGACGAGTATATATAGAGTGCGAGATAATATCGTGACTGTCAAAATATGAAAATTTTTATAGATATATAATACTTCTACCTTTACCTGTCTACTATATCTTAAGTGTCCGCGTCACTTGTAAATTTTGGCGCCCTCAAAATGAATTTTACAATTTAATTATGGTACCAATTCCTTAAATTATTAGTTCGTGCACTATCTTAACGGTTTGACCAATTACACGATCGTTTATTTGGGTTTTAATGGTTTCATTCAATTGATCAATTGTCTCAGGTGTAAATTTTTGCTACGAAGAAAGGTATGAATGAACATTTTTTAGTTTTTGTATGTCATTCACAACAATCAAACAATTTATCTGTCCATTTTGTGTTTCAAGATCGTACTCGTAGATGGCTTGGTTGTATAATAGTATGGATCACGCGATCTTTGCTATCGAAGAGATCGATAAAATACAATTTATAATTATGTATGTTTTAATAAATGTGATAGAGCCGCTGCAATGTTTTTTGATTTTAGCAAAGAAACTTCCATTGCTCAATCCATTGCAATCGCAATGACTGTAAATCTCCATAGTGGCTGGATTCTCTAATATGAGCAGTAAAAAATATAGGAACTAAAGCCATCTTTAGAAAGGAGCACCAATGCGGTTTATATCTGGACGAAGTGGCGGAGAGTTAATTAATATGAGTTGTTTTCGCCTTAATAAGGCAAAAACCACTCATATTAATTTAACATATCGTATCTACTAATAGAAATTAGCTCGAGTCAAGTGCCATATACAACCATTGCAAAATATCCTGGCATGGCAAACTCAAGTGAAGCGAGCACGTAAAAAAGAAATCAGAAAAACTTATTTTAAAGTTCAAAACAAAGTATTGGCTCATATAGTTAGAGAGTCTATGCTTACAATCCTCAACAAGCTATGCTGCTATATCGGCAAATTCTGAAGCTGATATACGTGGTTTACAAGAAATAAGAACATTCACAAGGTCCAAACAAGGTCAATCAATTATGGGATTTACCAATGGATTATATTTCAATAAAAGAGAATTATATTAGAAATGTAAAAACTAAATTCGGGATGAACATCGTCTCATTTGTAATAAATAATAAATAATTTAAAAAAAAGTATAACTGGCTGTACATCAGTTTAATTATTCTCTCCTAATCCTTTCTAGTAAAAGAACAAACTTTAAATTTAAAAAAAAATTTTAAAAACACATGACAGAAAATGCAACAAAAATTTATAAATTATAATCCACTAATTAAACGAAACAAATTTCATTGATAAAATAATAAATAAAAAAAACGTAAAACAAACCGACACAAATGATAAATGATCGATAATCAATAAACCAGTCACGTATAAAATTGGTCCTTTGGATAAAAAAACAAACCATATAGTGCGATCAAATCCATTTCATCTTTTAACTAATTATCCCTTTTAATTAGTTGACAAGTTTTAATTTTCTAGATCAGACACACAAAATTTAAAATTCAATCTCCTTATTAAATAAAAAAAAATACATTTTTAAGATCTAAGATATTTACCGATCGATACAAATTAAGAAAACCCAACAAAAGTTAAAATTCGATCGACCACAAAATAAATTATTAATTTAGAACAAACACACCAGGAGTGCATCAATAATTTTGTTCAGCAGAAGCCGCGCACAAGGGAATTAAATTGATTATACATTTGGTGGGATTTGACGATGACATGATCTAAAAAAAATTTTTACTATCGTCATTCAAGTTGGTCCAAGAACTTATTTTTTTTTTGTATATTAATTGCGAGAGTGTATAAATTAAATTTTCTTCTAAAATAAATAAATAAATTGATTTTTTCGTTTCGTATCGATATTAAATTAAGAAATACTTCTTAATTAAAAAATTAAGACTAGAATATTAATATTTTTGGCCATAAATTGGACGTGCGGATATTAAGATAAGTTAAGAATTTTTTTATATTTTTGTTGTATCGTTCGTCGGGCGGACGGACATGAACATAGTTATATACACACACATACGCAAACACAAACTTAAAAATACATAAAGTCGCGCAGATAAGAAAACAAAATTGCAGCAGAAGCAGCAATAATTATGAAATAAATTATGAAATATATGACAAGGTTAACTGTGTGGCGTTCGGTGTTCTGTCTTGCATTCATAATCGTCATCGACTCTTCACAAAATGTGTATAATTATTATTTAAAGATGTAATCCAATTTCTGGTTTTTATCGCATCGAGACTTGACATTTCGAATTTATTTTTTATTTCGTTTATCATTTTTATCAATTAATTGCACTTTAATGAAGATATTTTTAATTGGATTTCCAAAAAAATATTTTTGAGTTGTACGTCTGGTTCAGGTTAACGGAGTTTATTGGTATTTTGCAAAGAATTAGTGGTGTGAACTGTTTAGTCGCGATCATAATTTAGATGTATAATTTATGCGATTATTGATATTGATCCAATTAATGGGAGATGGTTGCCGGTTTTTTAATGCATTCCCATGTTATTTTTGTTGCACATTTAAATTAGCATATTTATGTTCGCATAATTTGACTTTCTCTAATATGTTTAATTTTGTTGATCGTCTAAGTCGTCCGTAAATATTTTTTTCGACCGCTTGTAATTGTTCACTAGACTTTTTAGAAGGCATCCGATTATTTAGGGTCAAATCAGATTGAGATAGTAAGCAATCCATATTCCAATTAAATTGACAAAATATTTTTAAATCAACAGCGCAAAGTAAGCACTAGTTGTACTTAAAGCAATCTATCACATCATTTAAAATATTAAGAAAGGAAGTTTCCTAAGATGACTTTCTTAGATAATACTAAAGAGAATTAGTTAATTATTATTATCTTAGATAATACTGAAGATCGAAATCTATACCTTTTACGTATAGCGTATCCATTTTTTTTTTTGCAGCAGAAAGTGCTTTATCGAAATAATTGTTTCCGGAGTGACCACGTTTGACTATACCGAATAAATAGTTCAATACCAAGAAAAAGTAAATCATATAGAGGCGACTGATGGGACAATCAAAATCACATAAAAAAATGAAATATTACCCGAAAAATTACCATAATGATAATCTAAAAATAAGGATTTCTTATATTTTTTAAAAAAATATAAAAATCATAAAAATCAGTGTCGGCATTATCCCATACTTGCAAAGAAACCTCCAGGCTGGTTCCTCTGGTGGTTAAAAAAATCAAAATTTATGTCTTTATGCCAGTTTTTAATTTTTGTTATGAAATATGTACAAACATACATTGAATATATGGAAAGCTAACTTTTAACTTGATAAAGCTTTATGCTAAATAAAAATAGCTTAAGATTCTGTCTGTGAGAAATCTTAGAACTGAACGCTTCCAGCCATTGAGCTTATAAAACCAGTTCTCAAAAATAGATCATACAGGGAGGTACTGGGTTCAAATTTCAATAAGGTAGGCATGTAAAAGTGAGTTTTTTTACTTAGTAGCAATGGGTGATGACGACGGTCAGAACTAAAATTCCCTATTAGAGTGGAGAATCCTTGAAGATGACAATCATCCACAAAAGTTCAAGGTGCATTTAAATAGTAGAAAGCGATAATGTAACCAAAAGAGTTGGAAGTGCTTTGGCTCGATAAAAGGATGCATTGAAAAAAACAGAACACGTGGAAAAAGATAATACGTAAACTGGCTATAATTTAACACCTCAATACTTTCTTAGTTTTCCTTTGTAAATATAAGTATATGTTAATTAGTCAGTAATAATTCCAGAGCTAATTTCAGAAGTGCTCGGAGGTCCTAACATTCGAAAGAACAATTTTTGTTACAATTAGAATTTTTCGATTCAAAAAGGATTAAAATTACTCCGTCTGTAGGTTGCGAATCGCTTTTGCTGAAATAATTTTGACTCAGCCCTTTTTTAATTCGATAAACCACATCGTTCATCCTCGCGATGATATTGTAGGTTTTTTTGAATACTGTTTGCATTTTAGTTGATAAACCTTTGGTCCATTGCGGGTAGTAAAGCTAAACTAATTATTCAAATCATATCTCGTCCAGTTCACTTTCCATTCAGTTAATATGTAACATGCTGATCAAACAGCCCCTAAACTGTAAATCGTTTAGAAATCGTAAACCATCTTCAAAAATGGTTTAAGCCGGTGAAATTCTGATACGAATTTTCTTTAATATATGTGCACAGTTCAAAGAAACAAGTTCATGTACGTACCAATTCGTTCGACATTTTTTTATTGCTACTCTATTGGTTCTCAACAGCCCTCATGTCTTAAATCCATTGGATTCCATAAAGTTCATGCGAATGATTAGTTAGTCGACAATAACCACTATCATTAAATATCTATTCATATTAGAAATCAAAATTTCCAGATGTACCTGTTGTTTTTCGACCAATTTGTGTGAACCGCGTTGTTCTTAAATCTTGATTCTCAACACTGATCGAATATTCTTTTATTTTGTTAAATTCGAACTCATATGCGACTAGAGATCGGTTTTTTCTTATTCCATGGATTCACGTTACTTAACCTCAGTGAGTCTTTTAGGTCAATGGATGATAGCGCAAGTCTCTAATTTTTTTTTATTTTTAGATATTTTAACTCAAACAGTTTCTTACCTCTGTTATCAGCAATTGTCACGTTTCGGCTTCTAAGGTTCATATTACTACAAAAATAATAAGCAAAATTCAACTAATCACTCCCTTCTGATCCCACCGCTCTCACCAGTGTTACGTGTTTGTCTCTAGGGATCGTATTACTGGATGGTTATTAAGCTCTTAATAATCTTTTTTCTCAACTAATTATAATAGACCACCTGTACTTGAGGTCCCAAGGAACACCCATCTATCCTATAAAACAATTATTCTTTAAAATAAGGCTTTCAATAGACCTCGCAAAATTATTTCAGTCTCGATGATCTTGTAAAAATGAAAGCACAGAAAAATAATTCAATTGTATCTATATTGTATACGATTTACTCGCCAGAGTCCTTTATATTTTGTATAACTTAATAGCGTATTTGTCTTACAAATAATTTAATTAAATGCTTCGAATTAAAAAGATATGCACGAGGATCAAGACCAGCTTAAAACAACATATATTAAAATATATTATATTATCATATCGCGTTTACTACTTAACATTTTTGTTTAAAAAAAAAATCTCGTCTCCAGACGCCACACTAATAAAACGCCATCACACAAATTATCTTAATGAAAACCCCAAACAAAAATGAAATAAAATTGTTTTCTTTTATATAATCTTAATCCAATAAAATTATCTTAAATGATTTATATCCTTTTTATGTGGAAGACAGCGAGAGAGATTATAAAATAAACAAATTAAATTCAAATTAAATTATGACAACATACTCAAACTACTTTCTATATAATATTTGTTCCACAACATCTTCAATAAACGAAAAACGATTAAACGAAAGAGGTATATAAATTACCCCTGGGGTGGTCACAAACTATTTGTCTATTAATTTTAATTTAAAACTAAACATTTTTTTTTTATAAACAACAAAGATGAAATTAATCTTATTTTAATCATGTGATGATTATTATTATTATTACTATTATTATTATCATATAATTACTTGATTGTTATTGTTGTTACATTTGATGACAGGTTTTTACTTTCTTAAGACTTTTGACGCGGCTAGACGTTTTATTATACAAAAAAAAAAATAAAAAATTTGTTAATCTTTCGAATTTATTAATTGACATACATTTTATACTCGTAACACAGCAAGTGGTCGACTATCAACATCATCATCAACATCACAAATTAATAATTTTCAATGTATCATGTCGTTTGATATAACTCTTTAAGATATGAATACTTATATGGATAAGACAGAGCGTACATGATTGATTAGGTTTATTGTGCGGCTGCGGAAGAAGAATATAATTTATGTTCTATAGTAGTTTAGTCGAAATATTTGTTTTTGTTCTAATTTCACAGGATCTGATCCAATTATAAACAAATTAAGGAACCGCGGTTATTAACTACTTGTAAAAGTCCTTTTTTAAGACAATGTACGTGTGGTCCTAAAATTTAGAAGGAGATTTGTTAATTAAGAATCGACCTTCTTGTATTATTTCGTGATACTTTCGATCGTATATGCGTGTGTATACACGAAAGTTATACATAAATTAAAATTCTTTGCGTCGACGGTTAAATTATATCCATCAACCGCACTTCTTATATTTGTTTCGTAACCAATGCCAAGTATTAAAATAAAATAAATACACACACAAAAAAAAAAACGAAATGTTAACAAGACTTTGATGAAGATGGTCTAACTAGCGAACATAAAGGAGGTGGATATTATTTTGATGTTTTGTTGTGTTATTTCGGTTTAACCCATAACCGCAATTCTATAATGTTACTGGGTGGTCGCTGCACTATACATTTTACATATATGTTCACCCATATTTTAAATTGTAACAAAATTGCAGGGTTTTCTAAAAGGGGACAGGTTTTGATTATCCTTAAAATATGTAGAAAGTTACAAGTTTGGTGATCTCACGTGGTCCATTTAGCAGTCTGGCGAAAGTTTAGTTATTGATGATTTTAATGGTAGAGTTTTTTTAAACATCAAAATGATTTTTGCAAAAAATCTGTGTTTTGAATAGGAACTAGCGGACCATAATGGGGAAAATATAATATACTTTTTTTCAGCTCGCCATGAAGACATTCGATTACAGTGTCGATTTGTTCAATATGCGAATCAAATTTTACTACAGTATTTTAATTAAATAATCTCGCTTTATAAAAACTAACTGCTTATTAATTGCCTTAAACTCAGTAAGCTTTTAGTTCAGCGGTAGATCAATTAGTTCATAAATATCATTAACCATCACAGTTTCAACTTTTTGTATTATTTTTCTCCCCATTTAGCCATCATTCTTAAACAAGTTAAACGTTTTGAAGACCTAATTCATGTTTTGTCTATTCAGGAAAGAGAAGTAACTTTGCAATTTGGGCCACTCTTTATTACTCGCTCCAAAAGTGGCTTTTTAAAAAGTTAATACCATATGTCTTATAGTTTTGCCATTTAGTAGAAGTTGATATAAATATCCAATATTTCCAAAATAATCATTTTTCGGTATTATATCCTTATTAACCCTATATCAGATTAACGAAGTATGGAAGATCATCGAACAAATTTTTTTACTGTGAACTGCATACAAATAAAGATTCTAACCGGTTACAGCGGTTTTTACTTCAAATCTCACGAAACTCCTTCCTCCCAGAACTAATTACCAAATCCAGCAAAATTGAGTGTACACATCTGATTTTTTGATAATCGTTCTAGTAATCTTTTCGACTACTTCGCTTCGTTCCGGCAGGATGATTTTATCTTCTATTTCTGAACCTTATCAAACCACTCATCAGATATCTTAATTAAATGGATTTCAGTTTGTTAGCTGAAGTTGCAGTTTTTTGGGTTTTATGGCTCCATCTTAACGTTTTACTTGTTAGTTCTTAAGGGACTTAGTATTCACGACCTATTATTTTTAAAGAAGCAATATCGCCGATATTGTCATTTTTACAAGATTTAAATTTCAAGTTTTTAATCTTAATCTAGTAAAGTTTCGTAGTTGATACATTTGGTATAAGGTCTCTTCTGAGCCTACACTTGAATGAAACTGTCATCTTATCTTTGCAGTGACCAAGTGGTAATCACTGCCTACTATATTTAAGTGTTTTTATGTCAATGATCTAGGAAAATAACGAACGTGCAGTAATCCAACTAATTAGTCACCTAAACAGATTTAGAAGTTTACGCGGGCTTAATACATTCTCTGTTTGAATTTTGTTATTAATTTTTAGTTCGGATGCCTTTAATGGAAAACTCTTTAAAACCAAATTAAATTTTATTTAAAATTCTTATTAGTTAGCATTAGTGGGCTAAATTCAGAAGAGTTGCATTTTTAATTATGTGATAACATTTTTTTTTTTTTTGGTCTTAGTTTAGTTTTACGGATAAACAACAAAAAGGTGGATCTTTTGAATTTTCGTCAAGTCGTTAACTAATTGAATTTTGATTTTATTTATATTTAGATCGCCAAAAATTATATAATTAAGTCGATAGTTTTCTACTTGGTTTTACCTACCGCGATGCATTTTTTTTATTGCAACCAATTTACAATATCAATTTATACGAGTATATAGATTGACTCAAGACACAAATCGTAAAAAAATAAACTAAAAATCGATAAAAATTTAGTTTTATCTGAAATAGTTTTGGTAAATTTAAATTTATATAGTGGATCGAGCCAAGGTCGATGTTCGATTTAAAATTATAATTAGTGCATGCTTCCATATAGATCTATATAGATTAACATTCGTTTGGTTGTCTTGTGCATTATTGCTTAATTTCCGGATTGCATTAAAATTAATCGTAAAGTTAAAATTGGTCGAGTTTATGGCATGGCGCTTGATGACTGTATTAGTTATTTTTAGTGTTCGACAATCAATAATTCATGAATGTTATTTTATTAATTTTAAAAAAATTACAAAATTTCAAATTTTTTATTATCGCTATAGACTTAGTGAAATAGTATTCGGATTTTGATATTTTCCAAGATGAACGGAGATTCAATCCAGCCGAGTAAAGTGTTTCTATAAAAGGCAGCATCCATTTAGTCAGCTAAAAGTATTAGCTCATTTTGCAGCGATCACATATTTTATTCTTTGTGTCTTATCGGATATGAAGGTAAGGAAGCTCAATGGTGAAAATTCCAGGTTTCAGAATTGTTAAATTATATTTACCGCTGCTATGGCTTATGTCCCGCTATGCTCTTATATATGGGTTCCTTGCAGTCATAATCATTAATTATTTTGGAGATTATTATGTCTATATGTATAAAAGTGTGACGTAATTTTGTAATCCTTGAAACTTATTTAAGCAAGATAGCCTTATTGATATACCTCAAACAAGAACGATACAAAATTACCATCGATCGGAAATTTTAATAACTTAAAATGCGATATTACATATTCCAACCTTTAAAAGCTTAGACCTTTCACCATTTTCACTTAGCAATATAGACTATAGTTAGACTTATATATAGTTATATCGAACTTGTTAAAAAATGTATATTATTACACCACTTCTACGTCGTAATAGTCCAACCAGTCAACATGTTAAATTAAATATCAAAAAAAAAAAAAGTTTGATAAATTACTACTGGACTGCGCTCTATTATACTAATCCATCCATGGCATAATACCTAATCGATTACCATTTTTATGTTTATACATAGTTTTATATTTAAATAAGATGAAATATCCACTGGAGTCTTGTACACCGAAAACAATACAACATTTTTTTTTTTTTTTTTTTTGAAGAAAAGGGAAAAAATATCTTTTCAACATTTTTATTAAAATGGGACACATACTGGGAATTATATTAAAAAAAATATTCTAAAATCGTTTTTTTCTCAACTTCTGGTCTTAAGAAATGTTTTTTTTATTATATTGTTATGTTCGCGTTTGTACTCTCCTATGCTAAACTAAAATTTTTTTGTTTGTTTGAGATTTTATTATACTCATGGGACTTTGGTTTCGTACATGCAACAAATGTTATGAAGCACTTAATTGAGTGGTCTAGTAATTTGGACAACACAGAAATTTGGAAACATATGTTTGCGACAGGTCTTCGACTTCGACTATACGACAAAAATTAAATAAATTTAAAAATTGTCGGCAAAATTAGTTTTTGTCATCTTGTATCTTTCCGAAATCAGACGTCCTAAAGATCCTGGTGAAAATTGCATGTCATCTGCAAAGAGAAAGTAGTTGACAAACTTGTGTCCAAGATTCTATCAGAGTGTCAGCAATCGGAGATGTAGGATGTTAACCAGTCAATAGGAATAAAATGACAATCGAAACTCTTTACTCAATAAGAATAAAGTGTCAATTACATCGAAAGTTCTAGCAAAGTCTGAGTAAGCTACTTGAAACTGCTTCCTGGACTGTCAAATAAATTACCACAAAACGAATCCAAATCACTGTAAATCTACCGCAGTAAAATCCAGGTTGCGCAGGAGAATAAGTCTCTTCACAGAGAGAAAACGCTTGGCATGGATCATGATTATCAATTTCATGAATAATGAAATGGATATTTTTGATTTTTTATGCTTTTAATTCAGTAAATATGAATACAAATCAGGAACTATGAATAAAAGCCAGTGAATGGTTATTCATGATCTAATCCAATCATGCATACCTTAGAATTTATAAATAATGGTTTAAATCATGAATCTAGTTCATAATACATGCTCAACTATGCTTATTTGTTACGATTGTTCCCGGTGTTTGGTAGAATCTGTTGATTAGTTGCAGATATTAAGCATACTGTCCACATTTTATGACAAACAATCATGAAAGGGGATCATTTTTTTGTTTTTGTATTTTGTGTTGCACGACGATTGTTTTATTACGAACACCTGTTTTTTTTACTATATCTACCAAATAATGATGATGAATTTAGTTTTAAGAGTGGAATCAATAAGGTTGGTGATGTGTTTTGATTTTGATCCAATATTTTTATGAAATAAAATAGAAAATTAAATAAAAAGAACATAGGTAAGTATATGTAAGTTATGTAAATTATTTTAAATATAATATGTACTATGTAAAGAATTGTACAAAATCTTTTAGAACAATGCATGGTAGTATTTACAGTAAAATTGTAGTGTTAATTTTTTTTAAATTATCAATTTTTATCTATTTTTTTCAATTGATCCATTAAAATTGTGTATATACACAATTTTGATCCATTTTAATGGTAACTTTTACATTTTATTTAAAGCAGGAAAAACGCGATCGCAGAAAAATGCCTAGCAGATATCTTTAGAATAAATATTGAATATCGATGAGTAAATTAAGGAAGTTTGACATATTTACTGATATCAAAAGGGAACGGAATAAAACCAAAGGGTCTAGCCTTCAGATTATTTACGATCCTGCCGCATTTGTTAGTAAGTGTAAATCCATTAATAAATTAATTCTCAGTTTCAAACAGTTTTCTGGATAAACATTAACTTGGCAATTTTTTATTTTTTAGGTGAATTTGATGAACAGGAGCAGACGTGGTTCAAATCTCATAGTTCACCGTGGGAAACCGCCGAAACAATGTGGAGTAAAATGTGGAATTTAAGCTTAACGTACGGGCATTTTAAATTCAACTATTTCAAAACAACAACAGTGCTAGTACTCTGGCGGCTTTATAAATTAACAATGGGTTCTAAGAAGCTTGTAGGAAATAATAATATTTTTGATAAAACCGGTAATTGATACGCAAATCAAAATTATAGATATTATTAGATTTAATTTTAATTTTATAATTATATTTAAGGTTTATATTAAATAATGATTTTTATTTAGATATTTTATAAGTATTATGACATATATTATTATGCGAAATTTATGTTTCTATAAATAAAGGTATTGAAAAAAAAATTATTGAAAATATATTTTTTATTTAACAGTGTAGATTAAAATATAAACAAGTTAAACACCTTAATCATGACCCATGCATAACAAGGCATAATGTATAAAGCTATGCATTACTTAATACCAATATATGCATTAATACTCATAATCAATGAATAATGTAGCCAAAAAATGGCCAATATAAGCTAATATGTTGTAATATTTATGTTAATAGTGCATAGTATAAGTATTATATGTATGATTTGTGCCTAATATATCATATTTCTATGCGATCCTAATCATGAAATAATGCTTTAAAAGGTATAATTCCTGCATTTAATTCTTAACAAATATGAATAATTTTTCATCAGCTATGAATAACCTTTCATCAATATTTTAAAAATATAATGAATATAACACATAATATGTGAATAAAACCTTATTCATATACTAAGTATATTATTCTTGTATCCTGAATATGTTGTGCACGGTGCCAAATCAAAAGATTTTATTCATAACTTATATAGCGTTATTCATAATACGAGATAATATTTCTCTCTGTGTTTGTATGAAAGTGTTACACTTTGTTAACCATAGGCTCTATCAGTTTGAGTAAAATTAAGTTGATGGTAATCCCAGGAAATAAACCTTGACAAAGGCTTTCATTCAACATGAGAGTAACTTACTTTAGGACAGACTATAGGCTTTCGGTGTAACATTTGATTAGGATCGGTGGAAAACCGTCATGACTCGCTCCTTTACTTGTATTAATAAGGAGTAAACCATCAAAAAGCTGTAGCTCGAGAAAGGCTGAGACTCGGTAGCTCTCAACGGACGCGATTTGTAAACCGATGCAAATAAATTTGTAAACCGATTGTAGACGTTGGACGGCTGACTGGCTATATGTTGCTTTTTTAAGACATAGTCGACGGAAAACCAGTTCTTTTTCTTGCTTTTAATGATATTCCAGAACTTTTAGGCACGCTTGGTGTTTTAAGACAATCTGATACAAATGGCAATGCCATCAATGCTGGAGTGGTAAGCAAACACTTAATTAGAAATAGAATTCATCACGGCAGTCATCACCTTTGCAACTGGTGGTAAAACCATGTCTACCCTTTTTATGAACAAGAAAAGTCCGATGGAAAGTACTTGTGATATCATAATCGTTGTCGAGTACGCCTCTGCATCCATGGTAATGCTGGCTTTACCATGGATGCAGATGGTGTTGTGATATAAGATCGACGCATAAGCATTTATCCAAGTGCAACAGTCACACTCATGCACGATGATGGATTTGAATAATACATAGTATAATTTTAACTAGTATAGTTTTCAATCAAATGTAAAGAAAGTGGAGTATCTTTAACACAATATCATGGTAAATTGTCATTTTTTACAAGCCCCATTCTTAATCACACCAAACTCTTGCCTTATTAATTTAAGCTGAAAGCAAGTCTTTTGTAATATTAATAGTGAATCGTCTTGAAATTATTGCCAAGAATTAAATACGTTTTTAAATTACTCTGCGATAGTTGTTCAAAAGACATGTGATTTTTAGCAATGTTTGTTTTGATTATGTGATTTTGAACCAATTGCTGTTCTTATTATTACACATTAAGAAGGGAAATATTCCGAAGGTAAACGAATCGGTTTATTTTTTTTATGCCATTTTGACTGGAGGCACACGATTCTTGTGGATGTAATTTTAATACGTTGCCGATCCAAATAAGTAATTAAAATTGCAAAAAATAAATAAAAACACCCAAAATGCGAATTAATAAAATTGTGTATTACAATTTTTTTTTAATTATCCACCTGTACTGCAATATTATAAGGTCTTAAACAAACATTTTCAGACATTCAGTTTATCAATAACATAAGGCGGGATTTATAATAATAAATCCAAAACTTGTATATACATAAAATTTATGTTTTTTAATTAAATTTCGTTTAAAATTTAATTATCGCATTAATTATTTTGTGCAGTGTACGTGAGCCAATTGTATACAGCGATTTAACGATAACGATCTCATATTATGACGATAAATTTATAATCATTCAACATAATCTAAACGCATATATTTATAATTTTCTATGTTTATGTGCTAACTATCAATTACCATTTTTAGATTATAATCTCGTAAGAAATGAAAAAAAAACTCTAAGACAAACACAACAATGCCACACGTATCCATTTAAGAAATAGTTTTCTAAAAAAAAAAATTCGAAAAGACCCCATTGCATGTCTTCAAATTTAAATCGACCAAACCGAAATTAAACGAAAGAGTTTTTGGTAATCACAATAATAATAAAAGACCAAGAGGAATTATCCATTTTTCCATTAACATGAATATTAATTATTTTTTTGGTTGGTTTTATCCACGAAACGAAATATTTCGGGAAGATGAAGAATAAGAAGTCGACGAAATAAAAATTTTATAAGAAATTATCATTTGGATATAAATTATAAAAAAAAATAAAAACAGATAACAATAAATATTAAATTACACAATCAGCTGAATACGATCTAAGGCTTAGTTCATTCTTTGCACACACTCGTATAATACACCAGACATAGTATTACATAAGACGTTTGAATTTAATTAGCATTTAATGATTCATTTCTTAAGTGAGGTAACAGAAAATTAACACAATTCCATCGTTTCCTTCTTTTTCCATACCATCTCTTATTATATGTTTACATACGCACAGTGTCTCTAATCTATATATATGTATACAAGTTGCGCACCGTGCGAATTAAAGACACCACTGTGTCCCTGAATAAAAAATAAAAAAAAACTTAAGGCAGATGTTTGAGATGTTGATTAAAATTCGTTCAACTTAACTTCATTTTCTTACATATATTGTATTATCGACGTTCGATAAAAAAGAAAAGTTTACAGTAGGAGATTTTTCGATTAAAAATTATGGCCGATCTATCTGATTGATTAACTACTGTTGGATTTGGATTATAGACGATTGTCTGGAATTTTAATTTTGTTTTAAATTTTTGGAATCATACCGATCTATTGTTTGATTTGATTTGAATACAATTGAAATATCAAATTAAATGACGAATATCACATTTATATGCATTGATGATGGATAATGATGGTTGAAAGGAGATCTATCTCACGGTTTCTTTATCGATCAATAAAACATGATTTATTAGTCGTTCGAACATCATAATCAAAAATTTCACATAATAAGATATGATAAAAAGCACGCGGGACTCTTTTTAACATGTTCGATGGTTGGATTGAAAATGAGGGTTTTGAATATTTTAAACTTTGTGATAGAACTACACCGTTTCCAGGCAAATTGAAAGATTGATGATTCGGAATAAGATTATTTGGCCGGCAATTTTCTTGTTGTTGTTTTAATTTGGCTTTACCCGGTTATTTCTGAATTTCTTCGCGCACTTGCAATAATTTTTAAGGTGTTCTCTGTTCAGCTGCATATCTAGTTGATTTCCTTGGGGAATAAATAACCATGGGGAATTCCATGGGGAATTGCTTTACATGGGGAGGACTATTACCTAGAAAACTAAAACTTTCTTTAATTTTTTTGATGTTTTCATGTTGAAAGTGCTCTGCTGAATATAATTTTTAATAGAAATCTTTAAATTCCAGTAGGATATTGGTATACATATGTTATTGCAATATGTGACCTTTTTAGATCCATAAGAGGTCACATAATGTCATGTTGCTGTCACAAAAATAAAAATAACATTTTTGAGGAAGATTTTCATCATTTTAAACTGTTAATCATTTTTAAAATCTTTCACTGAAAAATCTATAGTACTAAAATTTAAATATGACGGTTAATTTCGCCAATTGACTTAAGTAATATCGGCTTTAAGGCAACAATCTAAATTCTTACCATCTACAACATTATTCGGCTTATGACGTGCTAATACAAAACTGAAAGTCATAGTTGTGTTCACTTAAGGCCAAACCTTAAATAGCCTTAAATTTAAGAACATCATGGTATTACCAGCATAGATAAAAAGCGTACAGTTAAAACAGCCAATAATAATTATAACAAGCTAAAAAACCTTTAAGAAACCCTGGCCCAGCACCGTCGTTCCCAGCCATTAAACTTGCTAACCGAATAATATTGGCTACCATCGTTACATCCTTGATTTGGGTATGTGCGAACCTCGTTACTAGTATCGGCTGTTTTCAGCCATTTCTCATACT
Source organism: Tipula confusa (assembly GCA_963556175.1). Lineage (NCBI taxonomy): Eukaryota > Metazoa > Arthropoda > Insecta > Diptera > Tipulidae > Tipula > Tipula confusa. Next base: position 230,951,550 of record OY744475.1, read on the forward strand.
AATTTGTTGAAATGCCTTTAAGGGAAATAAACTCAACTAGCTACAAAGTGGGTTTAAGAATCTTACCGACTTTGTTATTATGAGTGACAAACGTCTACCAAGGGTTTAGTCACTGAATTGAATAATTACTTACTACTGCAATATCCATTGTACCGCTATCTTGAAAACTATCACAAGTCTCCGACACTCTTTAATCTCATGTTGGAGTTGATATTTCGAAAAAGTAGCGCAAGTGCGCAAGATGGATGTTATGCCACGTTGTCCCGTATGATAATTGTATCTTACTACCGGTATCCATACTTTGTACTTCCTCCTAGATATGGGTTACGCTAAGTAACACGTTAAACGTCCCGACATGAGCCACTATTTGTTATTATTAAAATGGCGGTACCAACCATCGATAGTATTAAAAGTGTTGTTACAACATACGACACTTAAACCAATTCAGTATAATTTGATCCGGAATACAAACCTATAATCAAAACTCAAATTAATCTTTGATAAATTCAATCCAAACTAGCAATTTAGTCTTGATCCAACCATTATAAACATCTTTTAGTGGCACGTAAAACTTCGAAATGTAATCATAACAAAACCAAACCAATAAACATCTCATAAAACCAATACCGAATTACCAATTTCTCAAGCTCTAGCTAACATCTCGATCATAAAAATCACCTACTCCGTAATCAGTATCTATATAGGATACAGATAATATAACGAGCGCGAGGCAAATGTTTAGAATAATTTACGTTAAGACACCGCCAAAAAACGATAAAAATATTCGAAATAACCACAAATCAAAAGAATATAATCGTATAAATAAATCGTACGATCGTCATTCAATCCTGCGCGCTAAATTATATCCATTGTGTGTATATTTTATATCCCAATTTATCCGCGACGATAACAACACAGAACAACCACAAAAAAAAATATCGCATAAAAAAACACCAAAAAGTGATAACATCTCATTGCCTCATCGCGATATTATATATTAGTTTTATGCGCGCTGTATCGTTATAAATATACAATATATAAACATGTATAAGAATCTAATCTTTCCGGCCATCATTAACGCAGCGTACCACAAAAAATAAAAATAAAAAAACTTGCTATCTATTTATGTATTATCAATTGATCCAGATTCCACATCATTATATTCTCAAACAAACGTCTTAAAATTATAGTTGCACGTTTTAAATTCAATCCACTGCACCATTGCCGTAGCCGCCAAAATGTATACATACATACAACAAACGAAAGGAAGAAGAGTGATTAGATTACGAGAAGCTGAGAATTTATAATAAAAAAAATTATTATTTAATGATAATTTCCCAGCCACCACACAAAAAACTCTAAATCCCAAATATGAACGTCTTTAACAGAATTCATAACCTATAATTCAATATTTTTGTATTATTTTTTTTTTGGGTGATATTAGAAATGATATAGAACCTCTTGGATCTTGTCTTAAAGATATATATGTATCAAGAAACAAAAAAATGTGGTATAAAAAATAATTATAATGATGATGATAAGACCTGAAACAAAAAAGACGAATAAATCCACCAAACACAAAAAAGCTAAACGTAAGAAGACGAATTAATAAGAAGATATATTCCCAGATAAGACGAGGGAATTAATAATTCAAAATATGTATAGTAAAAAAAAATTGTTACCTTGTATGAATATATCGTCTTAATACATACGAGAAGGGAACCCATTATACATACGAATTAAATATCGGAATTGTTGTTGTATTTTGCTAATGTATTGTATATAATTTGCTAGACATACGAGCCACGCTTTTATCCACGCGACTATTTAACAATATAACAACAACAACAAATATAATAATACGATCTTGTATATAATAAGTCTTTTGTTATGAATGAATTGAAAAGAAATCCAATATCATCTGTGTATGTGTGTGTGTGTTTGTTATTGTATTGAATTTTATGATTTATAAAGGGATAATATATACACTGTAAATAAATAGTTTAGTCAACGCGATAATAGATGGCACTAATGGTTTCAACGAAGAAATATGTTTCGTATAGATTTGTAAAGGAATACAAGCACACTTTTACTTTCAGTATGTAGTTGTCCGTAAACTATAACATCACCCAAAAATAGAGTTTTTTGATTCTTGTGGTAATTCAATGGTTATACCAATAATTTTTGGGTACTTTTTGTAACGACAAGACTCTTTCCATACCACACTTATAGTAACGATCTGAAAGATTTTTATGTTTGAAAAGGTGTGATAGCACATATCAACTTAGAAGTGCATAAATGAAGTATGAACTTATTGAGTTTACTTTATAACTTCTGATGTTAAGAATTTGAAATTCTAGAAATAAATTTTTTTTTTTGACATTTGATTCTATTTAATTCTTATTCTAATAGATGTCGCCACCTTCAATACTTTTCTCTTAATACAATAATACCTTAATTGTTTAATTAAATTGAACAAATTTAAGCTATTTCTATATAGCTGATTTATTTATTAATTGTTATTAATTCTTCAGTTATATCTTGATACTACTTATTCGTAGTATTCGTAGATTATTTTTCATTTTTGCCACCGGATATAAAGTTGTAACTTATTTTCTTTGCCAACAGTTATATCGTACTAAATATAGTGCTTTTCATTGATAATATTGGTTTTCTCAATCTTTCTTCAATCTTGAACAGTATGGGTTTCTCCTTATTTACTGCACATTTTTTTCATTAGTCCTGCGTTTTTCCTGTGTAACAAAATCTTTTCAGTACTCTTATAGTACTATTTTAATTGGCTCACAACCGCATTGAGACGTTTCAAATTTTATTCTAAAATATTTAAAACTCAATAAATTTGTTTTTGGTTTCCGCAACTAAAACATTGTCGAAATAAATTGCAACATTCAGACAAATAAATTTCTCAGGTATTGTTTTTAGAAGTAATCTAGACCTGAAAAGCATCTTAATCATTGACAATCTAATAATTAATCCGATGACTGTTTTTTCAACAAGTCTGGAACGCGGTAATTATTCTTTATAGTATCATATGCATTTAACCATAATTCTTTCGGCAAAATGCTTGGATTCAACAAAAACCTTGCTGGTTCAACTTCAATTTTAATTTGAATTAAGACATTTGATTTGTATAGCTACTAATAGAAACCATTTTTAAATTTTGTTTATTTCTTTTAATTTCAGATGTCCATCTACTTAATATTTTGTTTTTACGAAAAGGGCTTTCGTCATCAAAAACAGCTCCTGACTCCTGATTCAGCTTCACACATCAAAACAATTTTTAATTTTGAGAACTCTGCAAAGTAAAACAGAATTTGGTCAATACCTCCAGTATTCATGAATTGCACCGCTGTTGCCAGGGCTTTGACCTTTGGTTAGTGTCATTCATCATTTCAAGCCAACGGTATTTTGAGGTAAAGTATCAAAACTTGCACTATTAATATTAAAATTACTTATACATCATCCTTACAAAAAATATATAGTTATCAACTAATTCAATAGTTGGTTGTTCTGTTTTCTTTCGGAAGAACTATTGAACTGTATTTTCTGTAATGTCCTAAATATTATTTAATAGCTGGTATTCTAAAACTATTTTGAAATGTAACGACTATATCTGTAAAATATATCTGATGCTATTAGTATTTGTGAGGTACTTCTCGTGTTCTCTGCCAACAATACCGTAGTCAACAATACCATATTCAATCTGAAAGAAATACAAATTTGTCTCGAAATTTTTTCGAGAACATCTCTAATCAGTACCTAAAGACTTGTCCGCATCTAAAAGGAATAACAAATAATTTAAAACCACCTTCGATAAGAATATGTTAAATTAACAAGTCTTATTATTTCGAAATGTGGCCCTCTTTCGTTAACAGGCGCGGTACATTTTATCTAAATCATTCCAAAGCTATAGTTCCAATTCTTAGTTTGTAAGTTTGTTGAACTTACTTTGTTGGCTTATCCATTAAGTTATCACAAGAATCAAAGAACCCAATTCGATTCAATGATTTTTGCTTTAATCATATATCTGTTCATATATACATTTTCTGTCCCAAACTAACTTTGTGTTCGTCATCATCATCGAGTGAAATCAGTAAGTAAAATATTTTCTTCACCTCCTTTCCTCATTGGATTTGAAACATGTACCGACCCTTAACCGAATTGAGTTAAAGAATTGAGTTCAGTTACATTATTTTATGGCCATTTGATCAAATTTACTTCCCTGACACGCCGATCATTCGTAACAGTGTAATGAAATTCGACTATGTCGATCCATAAAAGTAGAGTACAATAAAGAAAGAAAAATAGTTTCGGGAACAATAGACTGAAATTCTAGGTAAAATGTACGAAAACAACAACAATTCCAATACTTTAGATATTATAAAAATTAAAAATAAAATATTCTATTATTTATTTTTATAAGGGTAAGCTCTATACAGAAAACTAATATATATGTATGTGCGCATGCTCAACAATCTAAGCACCCCAATATGTATACATACATATATACGCGTATATATTTACGCATATATGTGTATATGGATATAAAGGCACGTTGATCATGATTTTCACAACAACACTGTGCTCACAACACAATAACCCGATTTAATATCGTATTGTATTCTATACAAATTCTTACATACGAATTCAGAAAAATCATTGTGTCCCTGAAATGTAGGAATAAAAAATAAAATAAAAATTAATGGATCCCGAATTTTGTTTGCTATACAACAAAAACAAAACTCTAAAAACATTTTTTTGATTTTCTGGATTTTTGTTTTGTTTGCTTGGCGTTATTTGATTTTGTTCTTGATATAAATTAAAAAATAACATCCCTACAGGGAAAAAATAATATTTATCCTACATCCTTGATCATATGTTTATATATGTGCAGATAAAAAAAGGACAAATGCAATTTGTTGTTGGTTGCGAATCTGACATGAGATTAATTAATGTGTTTTACAGTTCTATTATACAATTTTGGTTTTGCTAAAATTGGGTTGTACACTTTAGGGAAGAGGAGGAATAATTTTTAATATTTTATGTGTCTAAATGTTATATATTGCACTATGCACAAAGCAATCAAAGTGTAAGTTCGTTTCAGACTCTATCAAGTAGATAATCTCGAATCTTTTGGGATTTCATTCCGAAGAACATGGTTCCAATTCGTATCCAATAATTTCTATTGTTTCCATGTTTTGGAACTGTTAAAATATACTACTTGTGTGTATCATCTCAAACAATAACTTATAGTCAGAACTCTCTTAAAACTAAAAATATTAGATATTACAAAACTTCACGCAGAACATATCTGCTCTCATCTGCCATTTTAGTGGAAGTTGCGGTTTCTAAAAAAAAATATTTATAACATTTTTTTGCATTATAGCAATGTATTTTAGATATTCATTAGAAGGAAACGCTTACATTTAATGCAACCAAGATTATGTTCCTAATCATGGTTAAATAGTGGTTTTTCTTACGTATAATATAATATTATGGTAGCAGTATTTTCGTCGATTTTAAAAATACGGAACGCAATGTTTACTTTTTATCGTATTCAATGACCTCACGAGTATATCCTTTTCTATGACATGAAAATTTACAAAAATATATCGATTTTGTATTTTCGTATAAGAATTCTTATTCGAATTCGATTAAACGTCATATTTTACAAAATGTCCCTTATCTTCTTCAGATTATTATTTTTTGTCTTTTATGCGTTTCTATACCATTCATCCACTTGCCAGAAACTTGGTGAATTGTTGTGGCGCGCCCACGAAAATTCTTAAAAAAAATTTTGTTTTAATTTTTTTATTCGCAGTACTCTATAATTTTATGGAAGTGGCTGCATGGATATCACTTCAATATTATGCAAACTAATTTAGTTACAGGTGAACAACTCAATAAAAAATTATATCAGCAATGAATAAGTATTCAAACCGCACAGTGATACGCCAAAACAGAACGATAATATATGTGCGTTCATACGGACGTCCCGACATTTTTACCATTTTCACATGCATGGGACGAGATAAAAGAGCTTCTATTGCCCATTAAAGTTTCATTGGAACGAAATGATTTGACTGTACACATTTTCAAGCTAAATTTATAAAATTCATGATTATGGTACATGGATAATGCAGTTCTTTGAACCCATAGTCACTATGCATAGCAGACAACAAATGCATGATAAAGTAACCGCAAAAATGCATTCATGATACTTGCTCTGATCATAACAGCCAAACAAGCCAAATTAGTGACATGGACTGATATTTTATTTTGCCAATATTTTATGGTAGTTTGTAAGATAGTTAAAATATTTAAATTTCAACCGATTCACGCAAACAGACTTAGTAACAAATTTATTCGCGTATGGTGTAATTAAGGGTATACCAAATCAATAACATCATATATTTACATGATGGATATAGCCTATCAAAATTGTGAATCATTTAGGAATATTTATAAATTCTCAAAAACACGTAATGGTGCCTTTAAGCTTGTAAAATATTTAGGAAAATTAAAAAGTTGAGTGTTATTAACCGCCTACTAAGGTAAGCCATGGTTACAGTTCCAATTTTAATTTTTTAGTCAAATTTTATTAACAAGTAATATTAACGTTTCCAACCACACGTGCAGTAAATTTTAAATTATAGAAACATAACTCAAAAGAGGAAATGTCTAAACATTTCGCAAGCAGTTAATGCATGACTGACTGATGGCATTATTTTAAATGCACACATAAACTGATCCCATGACATTTTTACTCAAGGTCTTTACGCAAAGTTAACGTTTTGAATTTTTCTTTTTGTCAGTTAATCGCCACACAACATACAATCATAATTAATGTATGAGAAAAAAGCCAACATAATTTCTAGAAATAACTATGTCACTCGTTTTTCATGATCAGATCACATAGTGACAATTCCATTATATCGGAATGATATTTTTGTCTGTACACAAAATTCAGCCGCCACCCCTTTTTATATAAAAATCTAAATTCAGATTAGAACCCTATTTGATTTATTGTATGCATGCGTGTAATACTAACCTACACACTATATACGCACACACACACAGAGTTCGAAATAATAAAATTTATAGTTTGTAGCCGCGTCTATTGTTATTTCGAGGGTAATTGTATATCGTACGTGCACACACGTTTTTTGCGCACATATGTGCAAATTCTCATAAGCCCTCTTCTAATCCTGGGTCCATTCATCAAACTATATACATATATCCAAATAATGTAATTAACATCTAAAAACGATGACGACGTCTATTAACAGCAAACGTTAAATTTTTTTTATAGTTTTGTATTGTGTATATAATATATACATGTACCCATTGCGTCTTAAGTGCTATAATTATCACTTAAGACGTTTTTCTTTTGTTGGAAGATTGAACAGAAAAATTAAATTTTACAACTTTTAGAATTTTATAGCAATGAAAATAAAATGAATTGTTAACTGTTAACTGTTTTTTTTTTTATTTGTTTGAAGGACTCTTATAAGAATTTTGTAAGCTCGTAAAGAAAACTTAAGGTAATTTATGAATTTAATTTTTATGTTCCTTAAGTCAAAATTTGTTAGGTTGTTAATTGGAATTAAACGAAAAAAAAACTGTAACGTTTTTACCCTTCAAACAACACAAAATTGAGATTAATTGGTTTTGAATTTTGACTTCTTAGAATTATATGAATTTCTGTATAAGGTTTGTTATTTTTTAGTAATTATGGTCGATCGGAAGTTTTTTTTTATAGTTTTTAGTGCGGTCGAATTTATTATTGCTGTATATAATTGAAATAAATTTCCATAGTTTAAAAAATTGGTAAAGTAGATTGAAAATCTGCTTCATGGGAACACAAATCCTGAGATTTTTTCTAAGGAAACCTATCATTAAAATGCAGCCAATTTCGGACATAACACTCAAGGGTTGGTTTTATACAGATATTTTTTAGTTTTGTTTCAGTTCTTAGGCCCTTTCTGAAACGTATACTTATTTGAAAGTTATTTTTTGGAGAAATACTTATTGGCCGCTTTCATTTTTTATTTGGTCGATATATACAACAGTTTTTAACTTCTCAATTACATTTTTTTGCAAGAAGGATACAGAAAATAAGTTACTTCGTTAGGTGACTTATTTGAATAACTACACACTTATTTGAATGTCTACACAAATAAGTTTGAAATAAGTATATGTTTCGAAAAGAAAGTACTTACATCATATTTCCTAGACTATTCCATTGAAAATAACTATCAACACGAATCAAAGGACGTTTTCTTTCATTCATTAACACAAAGAGGAAATTACAGGGCTATCCGCGTATAATGTACTATTTTAATTCGCCTTTCACTGATTCTCAAGTAATTTGTAAAATTTTTGCTAATTTTTTCCATAGCTTTTTCGATGATGACGGTAATAATATAAATTTAAGCTCGTTAGATTTGCGGTCTTCCACCTTGATTCAATTCACTTTATCTGAAGTACTTAACGGCTTAGAATGTGTAAAAACTTACAAGAGTGTAGGTTTCGATGACAATACTCCATTTATATTGACAAAATGTGCCTATTCTGTATGTCGTCCATAACTTCATTTGTTTAATTTAAGTTTTTCCACTGCTTCCTTTCCTACGGTTTATAAACTGTCATTTGTTATACCAATATTAAAAACAGGCAGAAAAACAGAATTAGTGTGTACCAAAATAGTTTTTTGCCGATTAGATCTACAATTACTAACTTTATGAATTTTCTAGCTATGTATTTAACGCCATGGGAGGCCGTTAGTAGGATGCTAATGATCTGAAAGTGTATACCAACTTTAATTCTTTTATTGACATTGAGCGCCTGCAACGAGAACTTGACACATTTTGTAATTAGTGTGTGTTGAATATGTTGCCTTTGAATCCTAATAAATGTAAAGTTTTGTCTTTCTCAAGAACTCGGATATATTGTATTGTGGCTCTATATGTATTGATGGATGAACAAATAACTCAAGTGTGCAAAATTATAGATCTTGAAATAATTTTTTCAAGTAATCTTAATGTTAGACATTGATAAAGACATTGATTACATAATTAGTAGGGCATTTTCAATGTTGGGATTAATTAAAAGATATAGTGGAGAGTTTCACGATCCCTACTAGAAATAGCATGAGCTAACTCATTATAATTTAGTTAAGTTAGTTTAGTCGATTACAGCACACAGCATAAATCGCAAAGTTTTGAGTTAAATAGATTTTTCACCTAAACCTACCATCTATGAGAAAGTAGCGAAAGTATAAAAATATGAAATTTAAGTAAACAGTCAATTATATTCTTATTTTTAGGTTTTCCGGACTGATCTGATTAGTTTATTTACTTTAAAGGCCTCGTCACAGTTTGTTAATAAAACCTATGTTTGGTAAACATTGTAATTAGTTACAAAACCAGTTTAATTTCAAAATATTGAATCGAATTTTTAAATCCAATTTTATTTTAAAACTATTCCATCTTGGAAACCACCACTTAAGAAATCTTTAAGAAAAGTTACAGTTTCTTGTGGTGCTGGGTCTCCAATAATCATACATGTCTAAGTACTTTGACGTTTAATATCAAGGAATTGCTCTAGTACCGCGTTTATTACTTTGTAGATGGGAAGTATAACCCAATTCTGCTCTGGTTGTGTGTGTTCTATGTATCGAAGTTCATATTTATAACACCGGCGAATGTGTCGTTATTTTAAATATCCAGAATTGGATGTTGTGTGAAGCAAAGCTCAATTTTTGCTAAAAAATAATGGTTATCTCATCAGGCCATGGCAATGTGCTATGTGTAAATCAGTATTATTTAAGTGTCAACAGTATTATTAAAGTAGTTCATGTCTTAAAGATAGCCTTTGTAATCAGTTATTAATATATCAACTATTTATATACTGCTTGGTAACCAGAAAAAATGTTCACATTGATATCGGTCTATCGTTGAATACTGACTATTAATAATGACGAATTTTATAATTTTCCACCCCACGTTAAATAGAAAAGGACCAAACTATACTTGCACCTAAATAATTACTTCCGGGCTTAGTGAGGTATCGTATGGTGACTAATTTCTTTTTTCAAAATAACCCTTTCGTCCCCTTTTGACTATAAGCATCTTAACAACAAAACCAGTTTTTATTACCATACCTAAAGTCCTTCGATATAAATACTCCACCCATTATTGTATAGACCAAACCATAATATTGAGTACATGGACGGGTTTTTGCAATGATTCATGAATAACATATATTCTTATGTTGAACCAAATAAAGTTTTGCGCCAAAATTAAAACGAACTATCTCGTCTTATATATGTAGTAATACAGTTCTCGTCAATATTCCTGTTTTAATTTTATTTATTTTAATCCCATAACAAATGCTGAGTCCTGGTTTTATTACCTGAGTGATCTTATAATAGTATAGAATACGATAGTTGTATATTAAGTATGTGACCGCACTAATAATAAAACATGGGTTTTGAGATCACAGAGACACAAAGATATTAAAAACATAGTTTATTCTATTCCACCTCTTACAGGATAAAATTTATCAACAAAACCACTAGTTGATAAGATATATTATCACTGAAATATCTACTTTGGAATTAGAAAAAAGACCCAAGGTATAATATAAATAGTTTATATAAATAGTTAATATAAATAGCTGAAAGTGTTATTTTTTCTAGTTGAGGCTGTGTACTTATAATACCACCTTGGTAACAACTACAACACCACAAAATTCTTAAAAAAAAAGATCCTTAAAAATTATTATGTAAATTTAGTTTAGAATTTAGGATACAAGTCCATTAGTTTATGTTATGTTATTCTAATCTTCCGTGGGTAAAACTATATCATCGTGCAGATAAAGGCCTAACTGATTTCTATTAATAACTTTAGGTCAGCAGTTTTTACTTTCCTTTGGAATAAAATTGTTAATATAAAACAGACGGTAAGACAATTCAGTTTATGTATACAGTATGATCGATAGAATACTAGAAAAAATAATTTTACCCTTTTAAAATTAATTTTTTTTACTGTCCTTTCCTATATTCAATAATTAATAACCGGCTTTTTATTTCAATATATTGTTAAATTTTTTTTAGAGGTTTTTGTGTGTAGTACTTTTATTATGAAATTGACATTTCCTAAAATTTCGTAGTATAGAGTTTTTGTGATTTTGTATATTTTACCTTCGATTTTGACCTTCGTTTTTTTTCTACAGAACTCTTCCCAAGGCCCGGTCGAATTTTTATAGAGTTTTACACATAGTTTTTACGGGCAGTGACCATATTTTCCATTTGAGTAAAATGATAAGTATTCTATAGATCATACTGTATAGAAGGATAACTTATTTAGCTTCATCATAAAGAAACGATATCCAAGGATATAAAAAATATAAACAGGAATAAAAATGATTTGGCAAAAAACACTTTTTATTTTAATTTAAATTTTAAATTATGAATTTATGAATAATTTTTTTTTTAGTTTTTTTGCTTATTCCTGCGTATCATTATTGTATGCATTAGGACCCCTCTTATATCCGAACTAAATTCAAGTTATTTTCTTGATATGTAATAATGATCCACCCTTTATGATATTATGTAGGGTATATAACTCACTAATACCAATCGGATCGGATGTACGAAACTGCTAAAAGCTATAAAAAAGGTAAATACGACAGTAAAGTGAGTATATATAGTATGTGAAACTACACATATGATCCGTTATGTATTAAAATTTTATATATATATATATATATATATATATATATATATATATATATATATATATATATATATATATATCCACAAATTTTAAATGAAATAGTTTTATGGGTGTGTGTAGATAGTTGGAACAGAATTACGTATGAAAAAAAATGTTTTACCCTCCAAAATTTTAACAAAACATTTCCATCTATAACGTACCAAAAAATGGATTAGAATGTAAGTAGGGTTGGGTTGGTTATTTTAAGGGATTATATAGTTTCTCCGGTTGGAATGTGAAAATTTTGTGTATACATTCGCTTGGAGAGTTAAAATTCCTGAAGCTAAAGCCAAATAGTTTGAAGTGAAAGTATGTGAAGAATTGGATATGAAGATATCTTATATTGTAACATCCATTTTTATATTTGAAAACTACTTCCCACACTACATTGTACCAGAAGCTTTTATTTTATCTCTTCATTTGGAAATGTTGAAATCGGTTAATCGATCTTTGCTGTTTCCTTTTTTAATACGGACTTTTTCTCTTTCAAGATGAATATTTTGATGGTATTCTCATTAAAATGTTTGTTTACGTTGAAAATTTGCTCGCGTTTTTAACTAATTTGCTTAGCACTCGGTAATAGAGATCAACTGTAGCAGTGTTCTACTGTTATATAAATAATAGCTAAAGCTATATACAGATTGAGAGTGTAAATTCGCGCAACTTTTAAATTATAAAGCCCCCCCCCCCCATGGATATGGTGTCATATTTTTATTCGGTAACATTTAAAGTCGTGCCGATTCCAGTAGGAGAATTGTGGTGTTCAGCTGTATTATAAAGTTAAACTAATAATCAATAATACAACATAGCTTAAAGCAACGCAAAGTAGTCGGAATAAGTTGATTCGCTAAATTGTAAGGATGACTTAATATAAGTCATTTTAAAGAAGATTTAATATTTGAATTAACTTGTCTATCTATATTGAACTGGAATTAAGCTTGAATTATAATGATGATGACGCCATTAAGCATTTTAAGTGAAAATTAAACATAGTTACTGGTCATAAAGGTATAGTCCAACTTAAACGTCTAATGCTATGTCTGTTCATGAATGAAATATTATTCTCCTTCTCTGCTGTATTGTTTTCAGAAGCTATTTTGAAGTGTTAGCAAATTACCTTCTTCACTCGTGCTCATAGTACCTAATTAGATCTCATAGCTTCAGTATATTTTATTCAAATTTAAAAACCGTTCTCATCACTGCTATCTTATATTATGCGGTTTTGTCTTTCATACGAACTGGATACAAGACTCAATATCTGAACTAAAGATCCCTGAGAATCTTTACTGGTTCAGTTTAATCTGCTGCTTTATCTAATTGCATCATAATTAAAAATTTTATCAATTCCTACTCAGGCCATCCATACACACCATTAAATGTTCATCATTAAATAGTGGTGGTTTAAATGTTCTTTTTTGGCCTCATATAGCTAATTTCTTGAAAATGAAGTCCTTCAATGAGCTTTAGTAGTTTTATTCAATATAAATAGTTCAACTTATTTTATCCAATTTGCTTCTGATTTTGTTGTTGCATTTGTTAACTAACTTGCTGATTAGCTTCAGTGTTTTGCTGGTCTTAATTTTGTGCAGGAACTACACCTGTTTGATTTTAGCTGTCAGCTGTTGAGCATGAGCGCTTTGTTGTTATAATTCATATTAAACACAGCTTTGCTGGTTAATATTTAAAAACTAAATGTGTCTTCAGTTTCTTTAGAACAGCGGTTAACTCTTCTTATTGGTTATGGCTTATGATATTGTAAAATTTAAAATGTATAACCATATATATGATAAAAATATGAATGTAGCTATAACCAGAACCTAAAGTCAAAAATGACTATTGTTGTGAATACTAAAAAAAAGTTTTAGTTGAAAACCTAAGTTTTAATGGATTAAACTGGACCAGTGCTTTAATCAAAAAAGTACTAGGCAGCACAAGCTCAGGATCGTTTTTAATGTACCACGGGCATTTACTTTGTTACGAAACTTGTACATAACAGATGCCATTGGAAAATAAATATAGCCATGTGAGGCATTAATCTAAAATTAGAACTATGTACCAAGCAAAGTTTAATGGAAGTCGTACCACATTGGCTCCTTGAAAAAAAGGTGCTAACTCAAGCAAAATACGGGACCTTTTTTAATTAAAAACTCTTTGCCAAAACAAAAAGTAACTCACGATTCTAAAATGACTTAAATGGTTGATAAAATAACTGATTGAAAGTAATCGAGATTTTCGATTTGTGAGAAGAAAACAAAGTATGGTGAAGGACTATCTTAAATGTAACTACTACGTATATTTTTGTATTTTAAAGAAAATTATTTAAAAAAGTTATTGCATCCATTAATGATACAGCTAGTCTTCAGGATTTTCCCAGATTTTTTAAACCCTTAATAAACTACTTAAGTCTAAATGTCAGTCAAATGAAAAGTAGCATCAAATTAGATAAGACAGTAGTGCCTCTGAGTACTTTATATTATGATTCTACAATCTGCCCAAATGGTTAATAGAGAGATCCTATATAATTGAATGATGCTCACATGTTTCATGTTGCTTAATTTTTTTTTAACCTATGGTGAAGGATTAACATTTTAAATAGAACAACACCGCAATATAGACGAAAAAAACCTTTGATATTAAACTAAATTATCAAAAGATATACAGAAATCACAAGTATACGTAAAGGGTTATCCAATAAGAGTGTCATAACTTTAAAATGAAATAAAACTTTATGACTAAGCTCCAGCATTTAAGGAGCCAAAATATAAATATGATATCAATAAAAATTCCTTTTTATTTACAAGCTTAATTCATGACATAAACCATGTTGGTTTATTAGGAGTGTTGCCGTACGATCTAGGAGGCCACTTCATCGAGCCATTTCTCGAGATAGTTTGATGTTTTGTATGTTTTCGAACAAATAATCACTTTTTATCGATCTGAAACGTCCTCCAATAACGGTGACATGGTGTCTTTGCAATGATTGTTTTCGCTCCACATTCTGCAATTTTTTTCTTGACATAGAAATGAACCTCACCACTGAACACATTTTTTCTGGTAAAAATGTTCATCATTGTCCAATTTGTCTGAGGCAAAATCAAAATATTGGAAAATATTGTACCATAATACATATTTCGAAGGGCTCCACCATATGGCACCTATATACGACCTACAACAATATACATATTTACCAAACCGATTAAGTTTATCGTAAATTTAAGAACTTCTGTAGATAAATTTCACTTACTGATAAAAATTTTGTATACGACAGAGACCCTCGAAAAAAAAATAATTTCCCTCCCTTTTCAATAAAATATAATTCACCCAAGTATATAAACCAAACAATTAATAATCTAACGATCACATGCGATCGTGAACTTATATACACTAACATATATCAAATAAAATTATTATGTACTCGGGTTACACATATGTATATGTGATGTGTTGTACATATAAATATATGTATATAGAAAAGGGAAGGAAGGGACCTCCGACAAATTTTATATAAAAAAAAACTGTTTTCCTCTTTTATATTACACGATAGGTTTGTTTTATTCAGTATATAGTGAGGTATTATACACACGGTACTTTATGTATATATATATGTACGAGCATAAACGGATCGAAATATTTTTGCGTAAAAATAGTTAAAGTAGTTTTTATTTTATTCAATTCATTCGAACACTAAAGATCAAACAAAAAAGTTCGTAATAAAAAAAAAAAAAAAAAAAAAACGTAAACGTAAAAGAAAAAAAATTGTTAAAGGCACGCGACACAAAAAGTCCATCCATCGTCTTAAAGACTTTGAAGAAAAACATCTGCGCTTTATTTATTTATATATAAATTTTGGGTTGGTGTTCAGTTGTTGTTTTTTTTTTGGTTCTTAATGATCATCATACTGATGGTCAATCATATTTTCTTCTTATTACTATCGTTTTAATATAGTTTTTATATAAGAAAATACGTTAAAGTGAAAAACCAAAAACTTTGTGATAAATAAAATTAAAAAACAAAAAAATGTGTTATGTGTATCTGGATTAAAAAAGTAATCCTTCTAAACAAAAATTAGTGCGCGGGAAACTTTGGAAAAACACACAATATATAGTGACGGGATTAATTTGCTTGCGAGATGTCTGAAAGTGTTAATATAACATTATCACCATATAGTATACCGAATAAGGCGACAAAAATATTACGGCTCAAGGGTAAATTGCTGCATGATAAAAACGATAATAATGAGAATTTTCCGAATCGACAAATCGAAAATTCGCATAAAATGAAAATCAATCATAAGAATAAAAATTTTTTCCCACTCTCCGAACTCTCCAACCATAGTAATAATAGTAATAGTGATAATAGTAAAAAACTAAATAGTAATCAATTTATAAAAATTCAACCGCCAAAAAATGTACAAACGTCAGCCGTTGCCCGACGAAATGCTCGTGAACGTAATCGTGTAAAACAAGTAAATAATGGTTTTGCCATATTACGGCAACATATTCCGGAAGATGTGGCCGAAGCGTACGAAGCGGTTGGTGGACGTGGTGCATCGAAAAAACTTAGTAAAGTCGAAACACTTCGAATGGCGGTCGAGTATATACGAAGTTTAGAAAAATTATTGGATCTCGATATGGAGCAAAGTGAAAATTACAGTTTAAATTCGTTTAAATCGGAATCACACGATGATGGTGACGATCGCGATGAACTGGACGATGAATTAGATTTAATAGACAATAATAATGACATAGAAAATTGTGATAGTTTTTCAACAACAAATACAAATTCGACATTAGTCGTCGATGGTACACCGCTGGGCGAAGAGTACTATATACAATATCAAAATATTGCCTTCATTAACGATCGGCAATATATTTATATTCCGAACGAGCAACAGAATACCGTACAATTTATAAAGTTGGAAAGTAATGATGAAAATTTAACACCACACATTATTGTTGGTGCTGATGATTTGGTGCCACAAACCGACATAAATGCTGGCACGAATATATCGTATCTAAACGAAAATAATTTATATCATGATGATCCCGCAACGGTTACAGCTACAACATCGAAACAATATATCTTAGATGCAACAATGAATTATAATAATCTTATTTCACCTCTTCATATCATTACACCTGCATCATCGATTTCACCAAATTCTTACAGTGGTCAATCTCTTTCACCTGTCGCTAACAACGAATTAATAACATCTACAGGGATAACAATAACAACAACATCGCATACATCAACTATGCTATCAGCAGACGAACCAACAACAAATATAATTACAACAACAGCCCCACCAAATAATCAACATTACGATCATCACGACTTGAATGATGATGAAAGTAGTAACGAATATTACGATAAAATTTATACAATGACCTCGGACGATGATTACAGTCGTCATCATAGTAGTCGTTTGCTAATGCAAGCCCTACCACCGATTGGATCGATTAAAAAAGAGTTGGACTATCATTAAAAAAAATTTTGGCGCGAAAAAAATGTTTAACATAATTTTAGAATAATTTTACAAAATTTAATAATTTATTTAATTTAATTTATGATTTTCAACAAAAAAAAAATTTTATAAAATTTATTGGCGGGAAAATGTTTTATTTAAAATAAAATTTACTAGCTATGTAATTAATTTAACAAAAAAAATTTATTTTAAATTTAATTCGATATGAATTTAAAGGGTTTATGATTGTGAGTAAGTATATATATAAAAATTTAGGGTTTCTCGCCTAATTTCAAAGTCTTTTGTTTGGTTGACATACAAATTTTGGGGAAACGAAAAAATTTGTTACCTTTCTTTGTATGGAAAATATGTACGTAATTTCTGTTGTTTTGTGTTTATGTCAGTCGAGTTACTCAGTTGGAACCCGGATAATTTTTTTTTTATGGTGTGTCATTATAAAATTACCGATTGTGTAGTATATTTATATATATATATATATATATATATATATATATATATATATATATATATATATATATATATATATATATATAAAGAGTGACCATTGTATATTTTGTTAGGAGTTTCTATGGTGCTGTGTGCAGGAAAGAAATGAAATTTGGTTTCGAAAAGTTTCGAAGAAGGGCTTGATGTACACAGCAGACATAATCATAACTTTTACTAGTTAGAATTTTATAAAGACATGTTCGAATTAATGCTCAATTCCGCTACATTATAAATATATTAGAAAGTATCCTAAAATAATCATAGATGGCAATAGTATTTAGAAATGAATGCGTCAAAATGTGTTATATTTTAAATAATTTGTCGTAATCATAAAACTAATTTCGATTCCAAAGGTATCGAGAAGCTCTATATTTTCATGTGTTTCTTTTTGTGACCATATTTGAATAAGTAATTCGGAAAAATTTTGAAACGTTTTAAACAAAATAAAAATTCAAAGTTCTGCAGCATTATAAATCATATAGGAATGACTCGTTAAAAACCCGGGATATAAATCTTAAGATAAACATCTTAGGACAACAAATCCTAGGATATAAATTTCGGGATACAAAAACCTGTGGAAAATTGCGGAATAAAAAATCCTATGAGAAAAGCTTTTTATTTACGAATTTTTACTCTGGGATTTTGATCTATGATTTTTTATCGTAGGATTTTTATACCGACATTTTGTCATAGGATTTTTCATCCCGGAATATGTATTCTGCAGGATTTATAATCCGGGATCTAGTTTCCTAGAATTTTTCACTATATAATTTTTTATCCTGGGCTTTTTTATCTCAGGATATGTATCCTGGAATGTTTATCCCGGGATTTTTTATTACAGTATTTTTTATCCCAGATTTTTTTATCTCCGAATTTTTGATCCTAGGATTTTTTAATTTGGGAATTTTCACTCCGAGTTATTTTATCATGGGATATGTTACCCTTGGATTTTAATATCCAACGATTTTATATTTTTCAGGTTTTTTAATAAAAAATTAAAGAAAAAGACAAAATGGAAATTTTATAATTGTTTATAAGCGAGAAAGGGGCATACATACACCTTTAAGTGACAACTTTGTAGTACGAAGTTTTTTTTTAAATTTATATGAAATGTTTGTTTAGTCAGACGTCGTGATATATCCCGATGCTTTTTTTTTATATGTATTTACATTTTCTAATTCTGCCTGTTTGTATTCCATAAAACGATTGGTTTATCTTGTTTAACATTTCCTTAGTTGGGTATCTTAAACTGCCTGCTTAAAGACTCCAGATTTTTTCTTGCTTTGGCGTATATATTTATAATTTCCATGCTTTCAGAATTCTTATTCTTTTGTACATTCCTTTTTCTCGCTCAGATTAGGTGAAAACCTCTGACTATAAACATTATTGGTGAATTATTCTGGTTTTTTATTAGTACATGTTATACAGTAATACACATGTTCTCTATACAGCATAAGAATTGTTTAAGAAGAGCTTTAATAGGTCCGGAGTCAGGGATATTTTTATTCCATTTGTGCTTATAAAGAGTCATGATCAAGTGCTCTTTGGTCACTTTAGGTAACGTGATGTTCAAGGTCAACCGATTCTGGTCTAGTTGTTATTCATCATTTCGTTGATTTAGTTAATCATTTGTGAGTGATTATGCCGATACTTTTATTGAATGTTTTTATTAATTTTGAAATGGCTGATAGCGATAAGGTGGTTAATAATAATTTATGTTTATGCAGAACATGCTGCTTTTAATTAGTGCTGGAGATCTCATTCAAGGAGATCTTATTTAAATCTGTTCATATTCAATGCGCGGCTCATCCGAAATTTGGTGGGACACCACATATTATAATTAAATAATTAGGGTGATACCAATTACCGACCAAAAATGTATTACAAAAATTATTCATGTTAAGTGTAAATTGTAGTTCTGGTGATCCGAAAATGTTGAAAAGTCAAACCAATTATAACAAAAAATAAACTTATAATAACAACCACTAAAACACTATATTTGTTTTAAGAAAAATGAGTTTATTAATTTTTCGATCTTGTAATCGATAAGTCATTTGATTTAGTAATCTATTTTAATTATTGCGTAATTTCAAGTATCAAGAAAGAATTGAAAGTAATAACGAAAAGTTTATTAATCAAATATGTAAAGTTTTACATATGGGCTCCGTGGCGCAATTGGTTAGCGCGTTCGGCTGTTAACCGAAAGGTTGGTGGTTCGAGTCCACCCGGGGGCGATATTTTTGTATCATTTTTTTTTTTTAAATGCTTTCAAAATTATTATATCGCAGCAGTTTTTTATCTCTACTAGTTTTGTTGTAATTCGTTGGCAAAAAATATTTGAGTAGTTCTAAAACGTAAATTAAAAATCGTCTATTAATAAAGTAGTTCGCCACATGATCGACTCGAACCATCAACTTTTAGGTTACAAGCGAATGTCATATTTTCTGAAGTATAATGTGCTGATCATCATTGACACATTTCAAACCAAGTAGTTAGACTAATATATTTGTAATTAAAATTTTCTATAAAAAGTATATTAAATTCAACACAAGGGTGATTCATAGAATAAATCGACCGTGATTTTATTTCTTATCGCTCTAAAACAAGGCTAAATGTAAATTACAATAAAATGCATTAGATTTGATTTGAAACCACGGGGTCAGTAGTTCATTGGAGTTTTCAAGGGTCAGGGGTAAGTCTTTGTTTGGGCTTTATCATTTTATTAAGACTATATTTAATGATGATGAATCTGACTATAATGAACTTTAAATGCGTACTATAAACGATTGAGCAAGATAAAGCGCAATGGTATGAACTTTAAATTGGATTGTATAATTAGAAGTAATCATTTAGGAGATTGATTTAATGATTTTTGGAATTTTTGTTTCTACATTCTATACTTGAGTTAGTTTTAATTTTATTCTCTTTTCTTGAAATTTCCTATTACTGTAGCCAAGTCAGTCACTGCAATGACAGTGGTTCTAGGTTAGTGGTTTCAGTTGCAAAGCACCCTAATCAGCAATCGAATATATTCTGGTAAAATATTATTACAATAAAGGAACGTGAAAAAAAACACGCCCCCGGGTGGACTCGAACCACCAACCTTTCGGTTAACAGCCGAACGCGCTAACCAATTGCGCCACGGAGGCTGTAGTAGTAATTCACAATCTTTACATAACAAAGCAAAAATGTACTGACTGATGTTAACTTCACGTTAACATTAGAACTCAGGCATTAATATAAAATACGATTTTGTTTGAAATCGACAGTTAAAATTATAAAAATTACTAATTATATTGAAATGTTCTGAAAGTGATCCATCCGAGCTTTGGTTTACCGTGATTATGAATCATTTCAAATCATTACATTAAAATAAAAAATTTGATTTAACATATAAATTATATGAAATGCAAATACAGCCTATATAAAAGGTTGGTATTGAAACAGGGATGAAAATATGCCCCTCAACCACTGAACATATTATAATCCCTAAAACTGTATAGCACACATACAACGATATATTCATAAAACATCATATTTCACATAAATCTCGTTTTGATTTTCAAGGTTCCGAAAAGGTCCCACAAACACAAAATAAAAATGTTTTTTAATAAATCCCAACAAAAATCATCCCGACTCGTATGTGATATCCTTTTTTTTATGTATATAATATATATTCCCATATGTGATCGTTCAGTTGTTAATATTAAAATTTGATCATTTGCATATGAACGAACGTGAAACGGTTGGTTTTAATTAAAACCAACAGATCGAATGCGTATACAATATGTGATCGATCATTCGATACATACGATACGATACGATACGACACCATATCGACACTAATTAAGTTTATAGTTTATTATAAAATCAGGATTTAATTTTCGGTTAGATAGAAAGGACCTTTTACATGCATAATATGATATTTTTGAATAAATACAGTAGATAAATTATAAATTTTAGTTTATCGACTGTACATAACTTCAATGTGTGCATATATGTACTGAAGTAGTTAGATGTTTTTTAGTATACCTGGATTTGGCACGGTACACAATACATATAACCCAATTGGGAAATTTCAAGATTTTGTTTTTGTAAAGGTTCCTTCTTCTTCTTCTTTTACTTACAATAATGTTTTGTTATTTTAAGGAGACGAAAAAGGTAAATAGGAGAAAAAGTATATCGAGTGACTTAAGAAGAAAATTGTTGGTAGATAAATTCCCACGATACTTTTATTCAGTAAACGAATTTTTTTAAAGATTTTTTTGAAACTAAAGTGATCATTAGAAATTTGATTATTTTGTGTTATGTGATCAAGATCACGATTTTTTTTTATATTTATGATGGTCGAATTCGTTAATATAATATATTCGTATATCGCAATACTTTTTATGCAAATCACTTGTATTATAAATTTTGGCAGCAAAAGGGTGTCGAAAATTCATTTCAAGCAAAAAAGTTGGCCAAAACAATTATTTAGATTTATAGCCCCTAACTAGAGCATTTGAACGTCCCCACGTAAAATAATTTTATTTATACCAAGAAGTTTATTTATTGCCTAACTCGAGTAATTACTTAACTATATATATGCGATAAGACGTATAGTTGTATAACGTTTATCGCGCATCTTACAAAACACGAGTACAACAACAAAAAATTAGCATACAACGAATTAAGACAAACAAGAATTCCTTTTCGCAATGATTTTCATTAGCATTACACCTGAAGGAAAGAACCGGCCGCACATAACAACAAGCAATTCTTGTTCGATACAAAATTTAATTAATATCATAAAAAAAAAAATTTGAGACATGAGGAGCGCTTGAGGAACGAAAATAATTGAAATGAAATATTTTGGATCAAATTACCATCCATCCTATATACGCGATCGACATTCTCAAACTCGAAAGTTAATTATTGTTTTAACCAAAATCTATATAGTTTTGGTACCGCGATTAAATATTTAACCGGAATTTCGATTTATTTTTTAAAAAATTTCGATGGGAATTTTATACATGCAAGAAACCCTTTATTGTAAATAGGATTGGGTGCGTGATGGAAGGTTTGATTCAATATTTGAGTTTAACAATGAAATGGATTCAGGAAATGAATTAAAATTGGATTTACACTCTATGTGTACAGTAAAATAAAAAAATGTGTGGTTGGGATTTTATTTGATTATATTTCATTATAATTTTGTCGTTAGACTTTTTTTTTATTTGGGGAGATTTCCGTAACGTGAGAGGATTACTATTGATTTCGTATTAATTCATAAAAATATAAAATCTGAGAAATATTTGATTTGAAGTTTGATCTGTAATGAACATTTATCTGGGAATGCTCATCGGTTAGTAACGGAGGAAAGAGGATGTGCTAGTATTCTTTATGAAAGAGCACACTCTTTGCCAACGTGTTTGCAATACGATATGTGGTTGATAAAGTGAATATTTCAAATATTGCGATCATGGTCTGGTCATGCCAGATCTATTTAAAATAGATTTGATTCAAAAATCTTGAAATTCAATAAAACTCATGTGTTTTTTGCTCGCAAATTAGCAAAAAACAGATGAAAATACCATCCAAAGAAAAAGAACTATTCCATTATTAAAAATGAAGATATAGTATAATATGCTAAAGCAAGAACGGGCTTAAATAGGAGCGTACTAAAAAAACAAAAAACCTAAAGACATCCACAGAAATTTGCAAATAGTATCCATGACCCCAAAAAAAAACTAAATAACTGAAAATGTTACCATGCGGACTGATGTTCCTTTTACTTTCAATATGTTATGATCGAAAAATTTACAGCTAACTGCTTCTGTCTAATTGTTTTCTCAGTTCATTTTTTCTATTGGTGGCAAGTGTACATACTCGTATATTAAAATGCGTTAATGTTTTAACAACATTAACTCTGTCAGATGATACTCTGTCAGACTTCATTGAGCGCATCCTTCAGAAATCACCAAATGCTGAAAACGCTGTGGCAGGTGATTTCAATGTCCACAATGACAAGTGGCTTCCTTATTCTAAGTTCGTAACACCGGCTAGTGTGGCGAAATGTTTGCAGCTTTAAACCAACCCACACAACTTGTAGATTAGCCTACGAGGATACCAGATCGGGTCAACGATACGGGTCATTTACTAGATGTTGTTTTTAACTTCTCATGTGGAGAAATACAGTATCTCCGTCAGTTCTCCTTTGGGAAACTCTGACCATCGGCTTATTAAAGCGTAATTTCCAATGTCGTGGTCATGCCAAATGAATGTTCCGCCTAAACGTCGATTATGACACTGTAAAAATGCGGACTGGGAAGGAATAAACAAGTTCTTTCAAGAGTTCCAATGGTACTCTTGTTTTGCCTTCGGTAATATAGACAATGCAGCCATTCTGGTTTCGACTGTTGTTCTCATGGAAATGTAAAGTTCATTCCTTCCAGTCTCTCTAAGCCAAATAAAAATCAGGCAATCCTTGGCATAATCATGACTGTAGAACAACAACCGCCAGGAAAGATGTTAAGCAAATATGTTAAGAACCCGTCAAATGAAAATTTAGCTATATTTAAGGCGGCTAGAAATCTGGCAACGCAAACAGTGTCCCAAGCTAAAAAAAATATCAAAAAAAGTTCGAGAAGAGTTGCGGCAGGTCTTAAAGCAGGGCAATAGCAATCGGACCTTTTAGTCCTTTGGCCGCAAAGTAGAGGAAAACTTCTTGAACAGTAGGAAATCATCAATAATATACCTCTGATAGGTGGGGACTATATTTTTTCTACAGCTCAAGAAAAATCTTATGTCTTCACACGAAAATTTGCAGCAAACTCTAATTTACTTGATTCTAACTTAATAACTCCGATTATCTCATAATGCTTGCAAGGAGTTTAGCTACAACTCTAGATTTAGATCTAAACTTGTCGCTAAACTCCTTGCAAACATTAACACCAACAAGTCAGCCAGTCCGGATTGTATTCCCCCAATCTTCCTCAAATATTGCTGTAAATCCCTGTCTAAGCCACTATCATGTCTGTTTCACCGATCTATGTCTTCTGGCATTTTCCCTTCCATATGGAAAACTGCTAACATACATCCTGTGCCAAAAAAAGGCAGTAGATCGGACCCTTGAAATTATCGCCCAATCGTTATCGTCTTGGTGCTTTCTAAAGTACTTGAGACCATAATCAAATTCCAGCTGATGAAATATTTGGAAGCTAATCATCTATTTCTGATCATCAGTATGGTTTTCGCGGAGTGCGTTCAGCAGGTGATTTAATTAATGTTGTTACTGAACAATGGAACAGATACATTCATCAATCTGGTGAATCTCAAGTCATTGCACTCGATATCTCAAAACCATTTGATCGCGTGTGGCACAAGAGTTTGCTGTGTAAAATCCAAGTGGTGGTGGATGGTGTGACTTTCGATCAACATCTTATAAACGCTGGTTGGCTCAGGGATCCGTCCTTTCTCCAACCCTTTTTTTAATTTTCGTCAATGATCTTCTATCAGCAACTCTCAATCCAATATACTCCTATGCTGATGACAGCTCACTTTCCACCTCTTACAGTTTGTCCTCGCAGAAAGAATGGCTATGATCGCCTTACGCGAGATCTCAATTCCATTCTTAAATGGGGTGAAGCCAACAGAGTTGAATTTAATCCCAACAAATTTCAATCCTGTGTTTTTTCTGGCCGAACTTATGGTTATTCACCGTCTTTTCTGACTGGTGAATCCAGCTTGGCTACATCTGACACATTTGAGATTCTCAGTTTAACTATATCAAAGAGAATATCTTGGGCTGAACAAATAAACAAAGCAGCGATTGGTGCAGCCAAATGTCTTGGATTTCTACGACGATGTAAGTTTTACTTTAATCCATTTGAAATACATTTAATCCATTTAATCCATCTGAAATGTATTTAAAAATTAAAAAATAAAAGCACTACATGGTAATTTAGCAGTAACGAATCGTCTTTATAGACAAGACAGTGTGTAACCGACGATAGCCTAGTTTCTTACGTAGCTCTCTAAACTGCTTGACATGATTACGTTTAAAGTGGCCTGCCTAACAAAATATTTTTTTTAATGTATTTAAGTTCAATAGCAAAATGATCCAGAAGCTTTTAGTATTATTCTTGGCATTCTAAAAATGTTTCTGGAAATTCATTTGTTTGAGGAATTTGACCAACTTGCGTATTTTGTTGCTTCAATTGTGGTTAAGTTGTCCTTTTTTTGCATTTTCGGTAAATGCTTTTTCTGGGGTCCACTTTGTAAGGAACTTTCATAGGCTCAATGGAAAACACGCAAGCTGAAAAGGTTAAGGTATGCAAACTACTGTATTATATCGTATTGGGAAGAACCCAATCTTTAATCTCAATTTTAATCTTTTATTAAAATTGAGAACCTGTTTGATTTTGGGTTTTAGAAACTTATCTTTTGAATTCCCAAATAACTCTATCTAAATATTACTCATCAAGGAAGAAGTATCAACTATGAATATTTAGATACATTGTTGTCCTGTTTATTTACCATTTGGTTTACATCATTGTCACCCAAATCATGGACGCGCAACTACAGGTTTGCTTTCATTATCTGGACGAGTTCGGTTCAACGTTTACTGGCAAGTACGATGGGTTGGCCCATGTATTCAGTACTTCAACAGGAGGATTAAGTTGTATTCTTTGCCATCGCCATTCAAAATTAAATTTCACTTAACCACTGAGTCAACTGGTCTATGGCGTATAAGATGTTTTCCTTAATAATAAAGGAACAATTTGGGATATGACGAAAGTTCGTGCTGGTGTTTATAATTCGTAATAAGTACAAGGACATCTAATGCTGAATTCTAATTTACTTTCAAAACCTAAAATATTGCAGTAGGTATTTAGCAAACTTTTAACGCAGCAAGTTGAGAATTCGCATTAATATCCAATTCTTCCTCGATGACTATAGCATTTAATGAAAATTTCAAGTGGCGCCTTACATGAATTTTTTACATACAATAATTATAGAGTTAAAATTTGAATATCTTCTTCCATTGTACATGATCTCTACAAACAGCGATCAGTAATTTTAAATGATCTCTTGTTATCGTCACCAGCATCCAATTACAATCCATCAGCAAACTATAAATCAAACGTATGTCGTATGTAGATAGACAAAACGACTAAAATTACAAAGAACAACAACACGAAATATGTGAAGATGATCATTTTAAAGGAAAATGTTAAGGGATGATTTCGATCGTCTTTCTATTCATAAGAAAATGAAATACTATCACCACGTGTTCATATCTAAGATTTCATTTCTATTTTTTTTTTATTTCAAATCTTTGCCTCGTTCGTATACATACACATCGATCCTATATACGGTGTTATGTACATGGACTTCGACTTATTCATTCCTCAAGGGTGTTTTTAAAATCCATTTATTATGATTTCTTTAAAGAATTGTTCGTGAATAAGAAGAAAAAAAATTGGGTAAAGATTATTCATCTTATTCGTATTTGTACTTAGACGTAACTAAATAAAATAATTTCAATGTTGCTTCGTTCATCCTGCTTCTTATTTTTACGTAGTGTTGTTGTTATTATCCTTTTATAATTCATCTAGTTTTTGTGTGATGATGACAAGAAAATGAAATATAACGGTTTCTGATCGTCTGTGTCTGCGATGTTATGTAAGAATTAAAGAGTCTTTAGGATTTTTTTTTTGCAGAAAATTGATTTTTTATATATGTATGTATACAAGAGATATAAAAGATGAATGATGAGCAGAATTCTCCCGTTTAATTCCTTTACAATAATTTTTATTGATTGAAGATCGTTTTAAAAAGAAGAAGATCGTTCGATTTTTATACTTTAATCTTTTGTTACGGTTTCGTATTATTTAATTGGAATTTTTTTTTTTGCTGTATCTTAGAAAGAGAATTAATGGGATTCGATTCTATAAACATTTTTGGTAATGCGATCGGCGGCGTTAGTTTATATTATATCGATGATCGTGGTACATTGTTTTCGAATTTAATCGGGCAATAAATTACCGTGGTTATTGTTTGATTTGTTATTATCAGAGCTTAATAGCCGGGAATTGTGCAGATACGAAGATTTAATAGGGTTTGGAATTTTAATGTGTTTTGATTGTAAAGCTTATTGTGTGCTAAATAGTATTTTTATAAAATTTACCCAACCCCAGTTTCTTTAATTTTAATATAATTAATGGCCTATTGGTTAATAATAACAATATAAACTAATGATCTAAGCTCACTACATTTTCTCATTTGTCTCGTTGAGGAATTAGAACGTTAAAATTAAATAAAGCCAGAATACCTGAATGCTGGTCAAAATGTATCTAGCTCGAGTTTCAAATTTTTGCTGTACATATTTTTTCGGCTCAGGCGACACCGACCATCCCAGTGGTTAGATCTAACGGAACTGTTCAGATTCGAGGTTACTATATTATAAGTCAACTAAAAGCGCTTTATAGCATGCTTTTCCAATTTTATCAGCAACCCATTGGATGTCTACAATGTCGATATTTGCCAAGTTATATGAGCCCAAGCCTATAACCAGTAATTCACCGCCGACGATAAAGTTTCAATGGCAGTAGATGTTTTCCAAAATTTTTTTGAAAGTTGCTTTGTGTAATTTCAGGTGTAATTCCATATTTTGACAAAGAAAATGTCATCTCTTCTTCTGTCAACCACCCACCAACTACACCTCTTCAGGGTATAGTAAAATATCATGCCAATCGCATAAAGTTTGCATAGCTGCATTATAACCAGATTCACTTTCATTATGCTGCGTATACATAAAAAATATGTTTTCCCTTTCAATTAAAATAATCAAAAAGCGTGCATAGGGCGTCTCCGGTCAACACACACGAACGAAAGGACCAGCGCCAAGGTCAAAAACACAAATTATTCCTTTTTTTTCGTTGTACATTTTAACTTTCTCGACCGTTGTTCAACATGTGCGTGTTCTTATAAAATTTAATCTTTACTAAGACATTACGTTTATTATTATTTAGAGGTGAATCGAATTAAGATTTTGGTTTTATGTTTCTTACAATATGTTTAGCATAATATATACATATATCTGTATATATATGGGAGGAATAAAGTACCATCAAAAATATTTAATTGAATTATGATGCGATGAGTTCAGGAGTATAGTAACGCAAAAGAGATCATGTATATAGGTAATATTTTTTGATGCGGACCATCTAAAATAATTTCAATCGTATAGTAATTTTCTTAATTTTCAATGCATTTGTGAAAATTATGTTTCGTTTTAATTTAATTTAAAATAATTTTTCAAGCTTTGTTCGTACACCGCAATTACAGACGATACCACCAAGTTGAAATATTTTCTTAGAAAAATATCGATCAGTATATACAATACCATAAGTTTTTCATCAAAACGAAAATAATAAATTTCACATATGTTATGCAATATCTCGTACATAGATCCATATAGATCCTTTTTTTTTCTTATGTACACACACCAATATATAATTAAGGACATACTCGTTTATGTATATACCTAGAACGAGACGAACGACAAAAAAATCCACTTAACCAAAAACGTAATTTCCGCCCGAGTGATTAAGATGAAAATTTTTATATACTATATGTGTGTGTCGAGACTCGAAACTTATGTTTAATGCATTTTAGCATATGATATTATGATTTTCGATTTTGTAAAATGCCATAAAACATAAAAATTCTAACATATGTGCACGCACTGTGATGTTGTTCTGATATTGGATCAGTGAGAAAATTCGAATTAACGAAACAATATGGGAAATAATAAATTTTCGGTATATACGATATGGAACGCATGAACGAATTCAATGTATGTACATGTATGTGTCATCTATGTCGGTTATATAATAGAAGTAAGTCGGTAGGACTAAATTTTAAAAAACCAAATTTAAAGTGGATTATTACTATAATCCACGAGACTATATACCCAGAAATTACAGGTATACGATTCTTAGTTACGTTAAAATTTTTTGGTATACAGTTACACAATATAATTGACCAGAGACTATAATGACATTCATATATTTCACCATATGTGATATAAAAACGCGATATGCTTTTTTATTCCCACACTAAAAACACCCTAAAAGTGAATATTTTTTCAGTATAGCTAACTAAATTCCCATTCTCACCATTACAAAAATCTGTAACTATCATATGTGTTTTATTTTAGCCTTACCTATATAATCTCCTCTAAACTATAGTTTACAGATATTACCCGCAGATCATAGATAATATTCTACTCTGGGCCAGACAATAAAATGTATAGTTATGAATGAGCATTATCAGTGAAAAGTCATATCCTTTATCGACGAATCTCAACTATAGTCCAGGTACAACATTTAACATAAGAATCTATATTATTGAACGGAGCATATAGCTACGACTTACATAGTCGAACACAACGTAGTTCATATTGTTAATTCATGCCATCAACCAGCGTCAAGACCACGCTTACCAGATCCATTGCCCATTTAAAAAATTAAATAATTAAGAATTGTCGACAATCCGCATCTCCGGACATACCGGTACACCGAGACGCTTACCATCAAACAACATTTAGACTTACTCAATTCAATTACTTATAGATGCAATATGTCTCGGAAACCGATCTACCTAGCTCAAACCAGGAATTCGATTCTTTTTCAAATAATGTTTATGAAACACGGCCACAAAGATTTGTGGCTAACCGAAAAGAGTTTAACCCTATAAAGTTTTTAAAATTTACTTTCTTAGGTTAAACTGAAGCATCAATAACTGGGGTTACTAGTTTTAGAGTCAATTCGATGCAACCGACCGTTTTTATGAAATAACACGATGTCAGGTTAAATTATTTTATTAGTTTTCACCCGCCCCATATTAAGCTGATTTGGCCAATTTTGTTGAATTAGTTACCTGGATGGGATGTGAAACTTGACATGTTGTACTAATATATGTAAAATATTGATAGCGTGCAAAGTAAAAGGTTTGATTTAGTGTTTTCTCTGGTTACTGGTCTTTGTTGTGGCTGATGCATTTCCTTATGATTAGAATCATCGATTACCATACCACACTGATCTATCCCTTGCGAACTAGAAATAAGCACATATAACCGTCTGCTTCCGGATAGGGTTCCACAATTCTACGTCTTAACTATTTTGTGAAACGTAGATTATCTTTAATTAAAAGCTCAAGATTTCTGATCGAGATCCTCTACGTCATTGGAGATTGGACATGAATAGAATGCTCTATTTGATTTAGCAGTATCGGTAGTTCCTCGTCTTGCATTTCCTTCGATCTTTTTTAGGTAAGCCTAAGAACTGATTTTACATCAGTTTCCCATAACCCATACCAAAATGTAATGATGCAGGCGGTTGAAAGTGCCTTGGTATTCTCTCTGTTGACAACTGTTGGGTACGAATAACATTGAAGTTTGTTGTTTGACCTGTTCATCTGATTATTGCCTCCAACAAAACTCATACCATTGTCACTATATATTTCAGTGAATCAGCCACGCCTATATATGAACTATTTAAGGGTGACAATAAATGCTTCTGCAGTGAGGTCTGTTACTACTTCTAAAGGTATTGCTTTGGTTAATAGGAAAACAAAAATTGCTATGTAGCCCTTGTAAGTGACATATGTACCCCTTGGGTTGCTTTATTTGTACAGGACCGGCAATCCGACATAATTCACTCCAGTATGCGTAAATGGCCGAATTCTTGGCGTGGGTAGGTTTTCCATTAGTTGCTGATTCCCTGGTTTGATTTTGAGCCTTTGCCACGTAACGCATTTTGAGATTATTGGTTTAATTGTAGTTCTGCCTACTGCTGTGGTTCAGTGTGATTTCTAATTTATGATACTTTTTTGACAACGTAAGTTCTGGATATCTCATTGTATATCCATGACAATCCTATGGTTTAATCAGTTCATGTGAAAGTTGATGCTTACTGTATTTCAAATGCTTGCTTGATTTTTTTTAGTAGCTTGACTACGATCAGAGCACCGTCTAGTTCCAGCCTCGTTAATGTTATTTTTGGTTTTATCAGCGCGACTTTGGTTTTGGTTGCTATAAGGTTGGTGTTAACTTCACAATCGTTGTTCGTTACTTTTAGATAAACGCAGGCAAAGTATTCCTAATCTGAAGCATCACTAAAGCCGTGAACCTCAATTTGTGATTCGAATTTAGTATTTATGAATGTAGTATCGCTGAGAAGTTTTGAATGATGAACGTGGTTTGTGAGTATGGATATTTAATAGGCCTTAGTCTTGCGAAGTGCGTTAGTTGTTGACTTTAATAGTGCGGTTAATAAGAGCACGTACGATTATTTGTAATGTAGTACTGCTGTTATTCGTTGATCCGGAATTAGTTGTTATTTTTGAGTTTTTTCCATCTTCCTGTTGTGTAGTAGATGGTGATACTTTCCCTACATCCAGCTTTTGAAACAGTTTCACCCTGGTTTCAATAATACTATTAGCTAATTTTTGTCTATTAATTTTATAATGATATTCTTAACTTTTCTTAACCTTAGAGACTGGAGCCCAGTATTTTAGACAATACATATAGTAACTCTCTAGTAGTGCGTTATAAAGTTTTTATCGCTAATTTGGATTCATTATTTACAGTCGTTTGCGACATCAACGAGGAAAAATGTTACAGCAGGCAACACCGACTTGATAGCCCATTGAGCTGGATTACCCTTTTAGATTTTTATGTAATAACTCCATTAGCCTATTTGAATTTGCCTTAAACCTTTGTAGTCTGCGGGATTTAGCTTAAATTCGTTCAATGCCATATCGCAATTCTAATATCCACCAATATTTAATCTCAACACAAAAACACTAAACGTAACAACATCACTATAAGATACAACAAATCGAATACATAAAAAAAAATCTTGAACAAGCAACCCAAAATATGTCACATGTGTTCTAATTTAAATTCAATCGTCTTCTGATTTACAGTATGTTGTTAACTTTTTTGTGTTGTCTTAAAAGTAAACTACAATAACAGCATCCACCACACCGTCTTTAAGTCTACATATAATTTCTTTGGCTTCGCTTCGCATTGCGCATTGAAGTAACGCGCGATGAACATCTGTGATATATTGTTCGTGGGTATATAAATTTTAACAGTCGATCGTCTTACAAATTTTCTTTTTATTAATTTTTGCTTCTTTTCATGATCGAGCAAAGCGACATAACAACATAATACGATTTTTTTATAAATTTGAATGAAATTCTTTGCCGTGTTTATGTCCTATTTATAAAGAGGCTCACACACACAAAACCAGGAGCTTTGTAAGATTTAATTTATGTACTCTATAAAAAAATCGCGAGACCAAATATATAACGTAGACGACAATTAAAACAGCAAAGCCATTAAGATTGTTTTGGGACAGATTACGGTTTTTGTGTGACAATAAATTGCGCGCATATGTGCACGAATTAGGTGAGCTAAATGCATGTAAAACGGATGTTAATATACTGTGCATCTTGATATATGTTCAGAACCAAAGAACAACATAATCTTATGTATATATTGCGGTATCAACGCAAATTTTCATTTCAATGCACGTCTCATACGACAAACCCATGTTTACTTGCAACTTGCAACAATGAAAGATTTTTGATTTTTTTTTTTGGGTTACTTAATTGCATAATGACTAACTTGATATTGGCGTGATTGGAATAACGAAATAAAAAACTTGCGATTTCATTACCTTCGCAAAACTACCAGTGGAGATGTACTCGCGCGATTTATTAACGTTAAGTGTTTTATTGAACAAGTGGATGTAATGCAAAGTGGTTTCGAGAAAATAAAAAAATTTACGAGATACATAAAATCGACATGAAAACATGTTTTAAATTAATTTCTCACACAGCATCAGTTTTTACGCAAATTTTACGTTTTGCATACGTCCTTAATGTTAGTTTGTATGTGTGTTGCATATAAGAAATGGTAATTTTACTTTTTAGTCTTTGAAAATTTGGGCAATTAAAAATAAAAAAAATTGAAATAAGCTCAGGCGTTTTAATTATCCGAATTTTTTTTTTTATACGAACGCGTACAAATAAATTTTTATTTGTTGGCTTTATGACCATCCTTATATTTTGCCACCGGGGACAAACGGTCATTATTTTTTTTTGTGTGTTTATTTTTGCCATATGGTGATATATATATATATATATATATATATATATATATATATATATATATATATATATATATATATCTTTGTTTCTTTTCGAACTACGTTTCGTTGTGACGTTAGCAACACGAATGCAGCAAAATTACGTTCACCATCCATCTAAACATCTTGTAACACTAATGGATTAACGCTTAAACAACACTTGATTGAGCAACTTTAAAAGTTATGTTGGTTTTTCCTAGACAGCGCAGAAGAAGTTAAACGCGTGTCTAGCGTGCTTAAACAAGAACTTCGCAGTTGACAGAAACTTTTAAACATAGGTTTGCAGAAATTGATGATTCTGTTGTTTTATGTGATAGTTTAGATGTTGAAATTTCTAAATGGCTATAAGTTTGATGCTTAACTATGAATGCTAGCTCAACTGGATAATTTAAGGTATGACGTCTCATATTAAGTTGCTGAAATCCCATAGTAGACGTTGGGATTGTCTGTCGCACCAAACAGTGCATATACAAAAACACGAGTGTGGTGAAAAAGAAATCCTTAATCGGACCGCCGGCGGGTAAATGGTAATAAAATGCACTTTATTTCCCATGTCATATAAGTATCTGAAATTAAACCTGGTAGTAAGTATAAAATACTACAGTAAAAAACCAAAATTTAAAGAAGAGCAACAAATAAATTACGATGCCGGGATTATGGCCTTACGGGTGAGTGTGTAGGTTCCTAGTCATCAAAATTCCACGCCTGTAAAACGAACTGTTAAAAATTCGTTTAGATCAGCGAAACATGCAGCGTCTAAATTTGGGACTAGTTTTCTGAATTGGTCCCCAAGTAGTTGGGTAGACCTATTTAAGAAAGGTGAAAGGCTCATGAGATTGCCAAAAGAAAATCTCAAAAAGAAATGCTCTATAGCAAATGCTCGTACTCTGACAAATCTGAAGTTGGCCATGGTATCAGAAAGAGAACTGGAAGAAGAATTAGTAGAAACTAAACCAGAGTAGCAGACATTTACAGCAAAAAAGAAAAAATAAATCGAAAAAGGGCACCTCGACAGGATGCGATTTTAAGTTTTTTTTTTCAGTTATCCATTTCCACTAGAAAAAAGTTCCATCTAGCACACTAAAGATGAAAAGCTCTGGGAACCAACCAAAAACAGCTGTTTTCCAATGGTAATGCGAGAAAAATATCGGTCAAGATGCTGCTTTTAACCGTGAAACAGAAAGCCATTGTCGAAATAATTACATTGATTTACATTGAGGTAGTGACTACATCGGACGAGGTACTTAAGCTCTTAAATCGCTGGTAGGAGTAATAAAAGGTATTGCCTCTAAAAAAGCTGAAAGTTTCTTATCGGGAGCGCAAATGGCAGTGAATTGGAAGTCTATTCACTGCAAATAACAGAGATTATATATGACCAAAGGAAAAATAAGCATTGGTTGGATTTTTGTAGCTAACTTTGTATTATAGTAAGACTTTGAACCGGCAGTGTGAATCTAATTAAGTGACACTTCCAAAAATAATGCTAGCGGTGCTTAATCTAGCTTTTTAAGATGTAAGATCAAGTGAACTTTACATACATAGTAATCACCAAGCCATTTTGTGTTGTTTTTTATTTTCATGCTGGAAGACAGAGGTTGGTTAGGTACTGCTGAAAATTATGTGTCCCAAATGACATATTATATTACAAGGACTTGTGATGCATCAAAGCTTCCGAGATCAACAGATATGATATTCCCGATAAAAAGTACGATTTACTGTAATAATAGTATGCCACTCGTTCAGTACTTAACTATGAATTGTGTGAAGAGGTAAACAGGGATCTTTGGGGCAAGCCATATAGAATAGTTATGACAAGGTTCAACGGTACATTATCGCGTATCCATCGAGCATGTTTCAAAGTGAGAAATAAGGCTTCCAATTCTGATAAAATTTCCAATGTAGCAATGAAAACAGCGATCCTTGCATTCAAATGGGATCGGGAACTTATTAGTTAATAGGAGCGTCTTACTATGTATTCTCGTCATAGGAATAGAAACAAACATGAAAATCATGGTGCGTGCCTGGAACGAGTGACAGGTGCAATTGGACTACTCGCTTAAAGGACATTAGGCTCATCGACTAAGCCCGCCGATAAATAAATACAATACTGTAAGGACCATCAATGGCCTATAAAAATCATGTTTTGTATGAATGTAGAGTCAAATAGATCAAAGAATTAAATTTCAAAAAATCATGCCTCCACATTTCAATGCCACGTCACGATTATTCAAATTTGGAACGATATACTCGTATATAGATCAAAAATACAAAACCTGGCCATTTCATTTTTATAATTTATGATTTGTTTAAATTATTTATTTCTAACGAAAATGTAAATTTTACGCACATACGTGTGTGACGCACACATAATGTATGTAAATGTGCATACACACACCGACCGCAACATTTCGAATGTTTTTTTTTAACTGATTTTTTTATTTCGGTGTGAACGCAAAGTAGAATTTAACCATGGACTCGAATGTTGTTATTAAAATAAAATATAATTAGGGGCTGAAATAATAAATAATTCGATCATCTAAACAGGATGTTGATTTTTGGTTCTATATCGAAAATTTAATGCATATATAGGACACCGATTAAAAAATACGTTACTCGCTCAAAAGGGTGTTTGACCACCCGAAACACTTTATACACAATATAATTTCACATAATCATAATCAACCCTTAAGAACCGCGAACCCAAATGACGAGAAAAACGGATATGAAATTATTAATAAAAAAGGGAAATCGAATATTTTTTTAAAAATTAAATTTGTCCTGTGGCAAGTCCTGACAAAATGTAATTAAATTTTATCAATGGACCATAATATATAATATATGGATATATCTACTCAAAGTTGTGAGGGTTGGCTTAGTCCAATTTAATTTGATTACGTTGGTATGGTAATTTGTATTTGTATATTTGTATCTTGTATAATTTTCTATTTTGAAACCATGACAATGATTGTTGATTTCCGGTGGAATTAATTAGAATTAGTTGTGGTTTACGTTAGTTGTTGGGGACTCATTTTTATTTGTATATACAATTGAGAATGTTTTTTTATAAACATGCAACTTATTATTGAAACCTGCCGGTGAAAATATGATCCTGATTTTGCTATACAATTTTTTTGTACCTATTATGCAATGAAATCGAGACAGTTTCATTTACAGACAGTAAGGAACTGTACGTATAAGTAAAGAAAATGTAGAAAACTAGCAATCCTTTGGGATCTTAGTTAGGATTAAGATTATTAGGAAAATAATGGAAATTTTTAATTTTAGCCTGTATATGCTTCACAATTTGTCGTCGCCTCCAGGTTGTCGTTCAAAAAACGAGTGATTTAAACTAACCTAGGTGTGAGGCGGGTCAAGTAAAATGACGACGATTTGACCGGGTTTATGATTTAAAGAGGTTCGTGGTGATGGTCGGCTAGGCTGGGTAGCCCATTTGGCAAAGCGCAGTCCTTAACGGAGCTCTCTGGATACTTTGCGACCTCCTCTAGTTGTGTATAGCTTTACCTGCGTATATGGATCTCTAAGAAGGTGGACATTCATTTTTCCGATACTCTTGGAAATATTATGAATTCGATAAAAAAAGGAAACCAGCACCTTTAAAAACCCCTAAACATTGGAAGGGGACCTAACCGAAAAAGTGAGCCCGTTTCCTAGTTCTTAGTCGGCCAAAGGCACATTCTATCTACAAACCAAGCAGTCGGTACTCCCAATGTACTGGGCGGCGTCTCGTTTTTTGTTTCTTCTTTATATAATACACTTGCGCTATTTTCAAGAATTTGTTCAACTTCCTAAAAAGGCTTCTTCGTGATACCATTTTTGTACAGTTCACTTTTAAAACCATATCTGATCTCAGCAATACATCAATATATCCTGATGTGAAATGTTGCAATCGGCAACGATAACATTTTTTATGCTACCTAGCATCATATCTAACAAATTGAAATTCTGGTTACGAAGCTGTGATTTTCGAAATTAAAGTTTACGATTAGTCCAGATCACAACAGATAATATATCGTTAGACTATTACTTGAATTAAACCTTTTATACAGCACAAAATGTGTTATATTTAAAAATAGAATAGCAAACTCTCACCAATGACCTTGTGCATACATGTAATCAATATATAAAGATAAGAAACAGTCAAAACTCACCTGTCGGAAATAATCACTATCGAAATAGTATGGAGCAGAGATACCGATGAATAAATAAAATTTAATTAAAATTCCATTGCATTTTATGTATGTATGCATAGCAAAAGCTGTCATATTATGGTAAAAATTACACCACCTACACAACATATCACCTTATCACCATTATTTGCATTTTTAATCTTTAAAGTCCTGTCACTATAAACCATCTTATGTGTACACAGAGTGTGTGTGTTTGTATGTGTGTAATCATTAAAAAACGTGAGGAATATAAATAATAAGAATGCGCGCAATCATCTTAAAAATAAGAAAATATGATAAATAATAAGATAAAAAAGGCAGATCGACTCCAGTGTGTATACACATAAGACACACGATCAACACGCGACCTATGTTGTCTTTTCAAAGTATGTAAACTACACTCAATTAACTCCCACTTCCTTTTTTTTTGTAGCCCGATATTGTTGTTGTCAGTTTTTTTTTGTTAACACACCAGACTCGCGGTCATATTTATATACATATACAGAAAACGAAGATGTGTGTTGGCGTTGGGTAGTTTATCGTTGTTGTTGTTGTTGCTGTTGTGATAATTTGTATTTATGTAAATGTTAAATAAGTCGGACACATGAACACACTTAACACACAGTATACTACACTTGTTTCTTAATATAACATTTTGTTGTTGTCTTTGCGTCTTGCATCTTATTGTTATATACATTTTATTAATAATAAAAACAATGAAATGATGCTTTCGGGCGATTGCTGGCCCATACTATTTAAAAAAACAGACGTTTTAGAATAAGACGAATAACTGGTGTTTAACCAGTATTCGTCTTATTCTAGGATGTTGGCAAATGACGCCCTTCTAAACTGTAATTGTTGATAACAAAAGTTTTAACAGAAATAAAATCTCGAAATAAAAAAATCACCGCAGTCTGTAAATTAAAGAAATCATCAAGAGTTTATAACTGGTTTAAAAGCTCGCCACAGCTCTTAAATGCTCTTAAATCTTTCGAAAAGAAATCATCATCATTATACTGGGGTCACAAGCTTTTGATAAAGGTATCATTCATCAAAATCGGACCACTATTACGCGTGCTATTGACTATTCATTGATTTTCGGAAATTCGCAATGTCCGGATTTTTGTCGTTAGAAATGATTGGTGAAAATATATGAATATTTTGTGGCAGTATTTATACTAGTATGACAAGCATTTGATAAAGATATCATTCATCAAAATCGGACCGCTATTACGCGTGCTATTGACTATTTATTGATTTTCGGAAATTCGCAAAGGGGTACCACTGTCCAGATTTTTGTCGTAAGAAATGATTGGTGAAAATATATGAATATTTTGTGGCAGTATTTATACTAGTATGACAAGCATTTGATAAAGATATCATTCATCAAAATCGGACCGCTATTACGCGTGCTATTGACTATTTATTGATTTTCGGAAATTCGCAAAGGGGTACCACTGTCCGGATTTTTTTCGTACGAAATGATTGGTGAAAATATATGAATATAAAAAAATATTTGAATATGAATATATGATTATATGATATATAGAAAGTACCCTATTTTACGGTTTATTATTTTAGCCCTTATTTACAATGTGAGAATTTTTTGAAGCCGAGGGAAAGGATCGTGTTTAGAATGGAAGTTATGGCTTCTAAAATCGATTGTGGACTAATTATTGATCTGAGACTATATGTTGCTTCTAGTAATTGAAGTGTATGCTAATAAAAAATACTAAACCATTATTAGTTGACAAAAATTGATTTTTGAAAAAATTGAAAGGGGTACTCCTTGCCTGTTTTTAGAACTCCAGCGAACCGATGGCTATTTTCTGTGTTCTACGAAACTAACTGGGCTAACGACGTGAATCTTTTTCTCTTTTAACTCGACATGGGTTCGTCACATATCGCAACCCATCCCATTAAGAATTATTCTTAATTTCTAAAGGTGACAATTTCAATTCACGCGCCACCATTTTACCAAAATGCAAATTGGGAGATATGGCATCTGTTAGGCTACTTTTAGGCTGAGTTGGCTACTGATTTTTCTAGCGCTACTTATTGCCTTTTTAATGAATACAAAAATGTTTTTTTTTTGTTTTCGTACTTTTGTTGGTTTTACTCGAGCCGGATGTTTCAGCCTCTTACTCCACAATTGTTATCACCTCCGAATATCTTTCCTCTTTAAAATTGCTTAATGTTTTGCTGGAGCTAAAAAGAAAATTTTGTTTTATTTAATATCATATTTGGTAGCTAGCATATTTAATATTAAAATTTATAACTATCTGGTTGTAAACTGATCCAACAATATTGATAGCCAATGTGCATATCACTGTGGTTTGTAGTCACAGTACAGTAACAGTTGGGGTGCCTTCAATAAAAATTAGATAAAAAAAGAAAATCGTGTATGATAAGCACTAACTCAGTTCATTACAAAGTTTTTATAGTTT
This sequence comes from Tipula confusa, assembly GCA_963556175.1. Classification (NCBI taxonomy): domain Eukaryota; kingdom Metazoa; phylum Arthropoda; class Insecta; order Diptera; family Tipulidae; genus Tipula; species Tipula confusa. The sequence goes on from OY744475.1 coordinate 230,992,164, forward strand.
ACGTAGCGTACACTATATATGGCCAAACGATTTGAACTGCCTCTTAGTAAATCATTTAGCCGACCACACGACGAAATACATTTTAAAAGGACGATAAAATTACGCGCGCTGCTTATATAAATACATATACATAAGATAATGGTCCTCAATTATATTTTTTTTTTGGATAAACGATAAATTTTACCACGAGGTAATACTCGTAATATGCAGATTTTGTTGGAATTAAACGTGAAATTTTTTTTATTTTTTTTTTAATAAAATATATAAGTACATACAGCAAAAAATAAAAATATAACAATTTGTTTACAGACATAAACAATTTATTTTAAGTTGGTTTTGTTATTTATACGGCCAAACACAAGTAATGCAATAGGAACGACGAAGACATTTTATATTAAAGCCAAGTGTCTCAATTTGAAATACCATTTAATTTTTTTTTTGTCACTTGATTATTATTATTATAGGTTTAACCAAGATAATTTAATTTTAGTTGTGTTACCTTAGGTAACAAAGTTGATTCCAGATTAATTTACATAAAAATAATATGCAATTGTATGCATAAGCTTGCATGTTTTGGATAAATGTCTATGTAAATTGGTTAATAAATTTACAAAAATTACATTGCCTTATTGCATAAATTGGTGTTTAAACACAAAACAAAAATATGCATCTTCGGAAGCAACATGAATAATAGAAATTTGATATGCCTTGAAAATGGTTTAGAAAGATCATGCAAAGAGATGGATATGTTTGGCCTCCAAACATATATGAGAATAAAACAATCTTAAGAATAATCATTGGTGTTCCAACCCGTATTAACAATCTAACTCCGTCGGTTTCTATGCCGAGCTAGCTTTTAGTATTGTTCTACACAAACCGAAGAAGTCGTTCTCTACTCGAGAAGTCTATCGTTGCCGGAGCGAATTCTGCCCATTAAAACTTTTAGTTCTATTTAATTACTGCTCTTAGAACTCTGACACATTGCAATTGCAAAGCATAAAAGAAACATGTTCACCCTCATTTAATTTATAATTTCTTTCTTTAATAACTATAGCTATTAGGCTATTTTGCAATTATTTCTAGTGTTTGACAAGAACATGCTCTAGTTCCCGACACTTTTTAATTTCATGTTAGAATTTGTCTATTGTACATTTTTTTTTAAAATGCCAATAACCTGACCAGACCCGTTGTGATATATATATATATATATATATATATATATATATATATATATATATATATATATATATATATATATATATTTATATATATATATATATATATATATATATATATATATATATATATATATATATATATATATATATATATATATATGGGTGCTACAGTTGAACCTTGACGACAATTACCGAGTTTATTTGAACCATAATTCCAGAAATTTAATGAGCATTGGTGATCTCGTTAACGAAGTAGCTCGGTCATTTTAAAAGGTTCCAACCCGGTTTTTACCGAAACCGGATTTTCGGTAATTTAATGCTCCTCTGGGTTTTGACGCTAATGATGGCAGTGAAGATATGTATTTTCAATTATAACCAAATATTCCTGATGTCTTAGACAATTTGACAAGAAAGTAGATGTGCTGATCAAAAAATAAGAAAGTCGTAAACATTTACAACAACTCATCAACAAAAAATTAGGAGTATCTTCAAGAAACATGTTAAAGAGGAATTCGGTAAAAAATATCGCTTTTTTGGATTGCAGAAAACGATGGAATAGCCTTCTTTTAATATTTGAACGATTTGTTCAAGTAAATTTGCATACAGATTTCTTACTCTAAAGAAGAAATTAATATTACCAATCAACTACTTTCTTTTTGGCTAGTGTGGCCAAAATCAGGTTTTGTGAGGGATTTCACAGAGAAGCTTGTTTGCCTAGTCACTTTTTTAACTGTAAAAAGGGAAACTGTGACGTTTTAAATGAGTTTCTGGACAATATTAATTGGGATCTGTATAAAATGGGTGATATGATTCATATGATATGAACAATTGATTCCTAGTTTGCCTAAAGTTTTGATGGCACGCGAGGTACGGTTTAGTCGTAAATTATGAAATTTAAACGTTTTTAAATTCGATTTTTTGGAGATGTGTATGTCTCTTTTGTAGAAGGAAGAGATATTTACGATTGATTTGATTTAAGTCATAATCCTAATACATATTCAATTTCAGTTTATTACCAAAGATGTTCTACATGCTCTGTTGAATTTAAATTTGAATATGAGTTATGGCCCGGACAGAATTCATTATCTTATGTTAAAAGAGTGTGCTTGGCCAGTGAGGTATTTCCTTCAATTTGGAAGGCCGATTTCATTAAGCCAATTTTCAAAAGTGAACTGAGAACAGATATCAAAAATTACTGAGGTATTTCTATCTTATCGGCTATTTCTAAGAAAGAAATGTTTGACTTCAGCATTAGAGGCTGATTAAAGTGATCAAGTATTGTTTACTGATGTCAGTAAGGCATTCGGCAAAATTAATCATGGCAATTCTTGAAAAGAAACTGGAATAGCTTCCAAGAACAACGAAACAGGAACAGCTTTAAAGTGTGGTGTCCTTTCTTTAAAGTGGTTTTTGACATATTTTAATACCGTTTCTCTAAATATTTTCATGATCTGTATACTCTAAATCCCCTTCATATCATTTGTTCGTTTGCATCTGCAGTATGCATCTATAATTTGGAATCCGTACCATTCCTCTAGCCATATAGAATCAATTCAGAAACGTTTTCTGACTCTCTCGAGAGGTAAATGTACCTAAGTATGTGCTACCGTCATACTAGACCGTCGTTTGTTATTAAATATGGAACAATTGTCTGCCCATTTTTAGACAATTTTTTTGTAAAGTTTTCGTGCGCGATAGTAATTGGCTCGAACTGAAGGGTGAGCCATCTATTGGTTTGTTTTTAAATCATAAGCTATGGCAACACTTTTACTAAGACAATTCTAAAAATTTTGACAGCGTATAGGACATGATTCATCGACCTCAACTTGAAGCCGATCGTAGTTCGCAGAAGCTATCGATTAGTCCCGCCAGCCTGAGGAGAATACCTCGGGTTCGGATGACTCAGGCGTTGAAACAATTAACCGCATCCGCTTTGATCTCAGGTTTGTGCGGGGGCCATTGACCAACTTGATAATGACGTTAATTTAGGTCGAAAAATCATTTTTTAGGCGAAGCGCCTTTCTATCTCGCGCGGGCTATGGAAACATTCCCAGATTTGGGGTCTGGAGTTGCTTCACGTAATTGTAGAGAAGCCAATACATCCGCCAATAGTAACAGTTTGATGTCGATTTAGAAGTGATGGTATAACTGGCCAATTTTCCTTCGGAAACGCTGCTGGAAAAGCCACATGAACGAAATTGCTAAGCTAAGCCACATGAACGAAATTGCTTTTGATTTTTACATCGGAAACTCCAACCTTTACAATAAAAAAATCCATAAAATATTGAAAACCGGTAAAGTTTGTCTTTAATCGGCATGTGTTTACATAAAATTTCTTAAACTTTTGATCGATTTTTACAACATACCACGGTAGTAGAGCTTTTGATCTTGCGTGTTTTGAAGTCTTCATATACCTGTTAATAAATTTAAAATATAACCAAAAAAAATATGTTTTTATTTATAAATAATTAAATGATTACCAATCGTTTTTTTTACGCTCTATATGCAAATCGCAAATGTCATATTTCTATTTCCACTATGAACTTCCAATTTCACCCACCAGATCTACGACCAGTTCTCGATTGATGTATAATCAATCATTTTATAGCGTTTTGGAAAACAAACTTTTAAATGGCCCACCCTTTATATACGAATAGCAAGCTCGGATTAAAAACCGGCGGACCCAGATTGAATAACACCTTCATCAATAATTTGATTTTTTTGTTAAATTTAATAACATTTTGCTGTTAAAAAAATGCTTAACGTTTATGATTACAATTAATTTTTTATTTATTCCATTAAATAAGATAACGCGTGCGTCTTTATCCAAGATACGGAGCAACATTGTGAAAATGAATAAAAAAAAATTTGCTTTAAGTACATTTCGATCGCGAAAATTAATTTTCGTTTTACCATTATGGTTTTTAAATTAAGTTACCAATATTTGTTTACTACCTGTATTCGCGAAATTTAATTCTTTTCTTATCAATAAGAAGTCGGCATTATTAAATATTTACTTAATATTGTCACAAAAAATAAGAGGCATCAAAATTTAATATCAATGGCGAGCGATCTGATCTGTTGGCGGTGTTCGCACAGTGTAATAAAGATGTTAATATTATTACGGTTTGATCCATACTTTTATTATAACATCGCAAGGTATATATATATATATATATATATATATATATATATATATATATATATATATATATATATATATATATATATATATATATAAACGCGTTTGTCCCGTTACATTTTTATAATATATACATTGTTTTTTAATTACTTCGTATAAGATGTTATACCTTTTAGATGAGAGAATAATGTTATTGTCGCACAGATGGTTTATATGTATATGCTTATACATATTTATGAAGTGGACCAATGATGTTGATGGTGGCATGATCGACATATGTTTAATCATGTTTGCAATCACCTCGATCTTGTTCGTCTTGACCATCGTGCGCATTTAAAAAATTCTTTGACACACGTGAAACATGATATTTTAATAAATGGAATTAGGACGTACGCGCTCATTCGTTTATATTCAGCATAAATATTACCGGAAGTTTGCATAAGTCTACTGACTGTGTATTTCTTGAATAGTGTATGTTTTAAGATAAAAAAAAATAAATAAACTAACACGAGATCTTAAAATTTTTTGTTTTTGTACTTTATCGTTGTTTTTTGTCGGTGATTTTTGTTTAAATTTGATTGTCAACTCTCGCAGTCTATAAACAGTACATAATGTACACGGCAGCTAGGCACAAAACATTTTGTCTCCTTCCACAATATGTTTTATGATATGCGAAGGAGATGTAAATATAGGAGGAAGGACATAAAATTCGTATATATGTAAATATTGGACTAACATAAAATTGTTTACGCTTTTGTTGAATATTAAAAAAAAATGTTTGCATATTTGCTAACCATGGTTTGTTGATTTTTCTTTATGTTTTATGTTGATCTAGGTAACATTATTTGTTTTGTTGAAATTTTTTACAAGATCAAAACATTTCTACATAGAAGAACAATTTCATTCATACTTTATTTTACGGAATTTATTGTAAACTAAGTTGGTGACTGAACCAACGGTTTAAGAGCTATTTTATTTGCAATCGTATAATATAGGAGTATTTTAACAAAATGCTCCGAACAACGTATGACCTTGACTTATTTGGAATATAATCCAGCTACAAGCTCAGCAAGTTTGAGCCTGCCCTAATGCTACTGGCAGACGGCTTGTCTAACCAATCGATCTTTTTACCTCATGATAACATATTCAGTATTCGCAAAATTGGTGATAAGATTTGTTTAGATTTGATTAGATTTGATTAGATTTGATTAGATTTGATTAGATTTGATTAGATTTGATTAGATTTGATTAGATTTGATTAGATTTGATTAGATTTAATTAGATTTGATTAGATTTGATTAGATTTGATTAGATTTGATTAGATTTAATTAGATTTGATTAGATTTGATTAGATTTGATTAGATTTGATTAGATTTGATTAGATTTGATTAGATTTGATTAGATTTGATTAGATTTGATTAGATTTGATTAGATTTGATTAGATTTGATTAGATTTGATTAGATTTGATTAGGTTTGATTAGATTTGATTAGATTTGATTAGATTTGATTAGATTTGATTAGATTTGATTAGATTTGATTAGATTTGATTAGATTTGATTAGATTTGATTAGATTTGATTAGATTTGATTAGATTTGATTAGATTTGATTAGATTTGATTAGATTTGATTAGATTTGATTAGATTTGATTAGATTTGATTAGATTTGATTAGATTTGATTAGATTTGATTAGATTTGATTAGATTTGATTAGATTTGATTAGATTTGATTAGATTTGATTAGATTTGATTAGATTTGATTAGATTTGATTAGATTTGATTAGATTTGATTAGATTTGATTAGATTTGATTAGATTTGATTAGATTTGATTAGATTTGATTAGATTTGATTAGATTTGATAAGATTTGATTAGATTTGATTAGATTTGATTAGATTTGATTAGATTTGATTAGATTTGATTAGATTTGATTAGATTTGATTAGATTTGATTAGATTTGATTAGATTTGATTAGATTTGATTAGATTTGATTAGATTTGATTAGATTTGATTAGATTTGATTAGATTTGATTAGATTTGATTAGATTTGATTAGATTTGATTAGATTTGATTAGATTTGATTAGATTTGATTAGATTTGATTAGATTTGATTAGATTTGATTAGATTTGAAAAGTTCTTTGATATAAACATTAAAATATGATACAATTATCTCAGTTTTTGGATCGCTTTTAAGTTTATTGACTAAAATTTAGCCCTATTCAAAAATAAAGGTCAAGGCCAACTTTCAAATCAGGTGTCGATTCGTTATATGCAAATTTCGGTGAAATGTCTTATGTTAAGTATGTACTATTTCAACGTGTAATTAATTTGTAGACAATAAGTTTAGTTTTAGATTGAATTCATATTGAGCAACGTTCGAATAATCCTTTTTCCACCACTGTATGTGTTATACTTGTTTCCTTCACTTTCACTAACATTATGTAAATATTTATTATTTTCCTTGTAATAGGAACATTACTTAATTATTTACTTAATTATTAAAGTTACATTGTTAACAAATTATGACTAGAAGTGCCATTTTGCCGTGGGACTGGTTCGATTGCCACAAAAAACATGCAAATTACCTCACGATCGCAATTACCATATTTATTGTATAACGAGTCTTCTTTGGTTCTTAATTTATGAATTTATTTTATAAATTTCAAATAGATAATTTAATTAAACGTTGTAGGGCAAAATAGGTCACTAAAATATTCAACATAGTATGTAAGACCTAACGTATTCGATTCAATGGAATTTGAATTGTAAATCGAATTCTATAAAAGCATATTGTAGTATTGTTCAGGGTTAGTTCTTCAAAAATCGTTGATTAGAGAACACCACGGGGAACACAAGGGACACCTTTATCGCAAATAGAATAAATCACATTTTTTTGGATTATCGGCTAAATAATGTCGACTACCATCGTAGCAGAAGGTAGCTGGGGTTTTATGACCCCATATATCTATTCCGTTTCAATGATAATGGGTGCACTATTGATTGTCTACATTTGGGATCAATGTAGGAAATTTACACAGATGGGAAATAAAATTCCTGGGCCAGCCACATTTCCACTAATCGGAAATGCTTTACTAGTTTTGGGCAAAACACATCATGGTAAGTGTTTGTAAAATTTTTAAAAGTGTTTCAAATAAGTTAAATTATATTGTTTATTCCTCGTATCTATATATAAATATAGAGATCGTTCTCAAGGCGATGGAACAAAGTACCATATTTGGTAATGTAATTCGAGTTTGGTTAGGACTAGATTTAATCGTGTTTCTAACGGATCCAGACGATGTTGAAATAATTTTGAATAGCTATGAACATTTACAAAAGTCAGATGAATATCGATTTTTTAAACCATGGCTTGGAGATGGCTTACTAATCAGCTCTGGAGATCGATGGAAATCACACCGTAAACTTATTGCACCAGCATTCCACATCAATGTGCTTAAATCGTTTGTCAATGTTTTTAATAAGAACAGTAGAAAAGTGTGTGATAAGCTCAAGAACGAAGTTGGAAAAGAGTTCGACGTGCATGATCATATGAGTGAAATAACTGTTGATATTCTATTAGAAACAGCTATGGGGACTAAAAAAACTTCACAAGGTGGCGATGGATTTGATTATGCTATGGCTGTTATGAAGTATGTATACATATAAATCTGATAATATATTCATCTAATCTAATATTAAATTTTATTTAAAGAATGTGTGACATCATTCATCAACGTCATTTCAATATTTTCTATCGGTATGATACTCTATTCAATTGGACCGCTTTAAAAAAAGTGCAAAAGAATCTTTTGGGCATCATTCATGGTTTAACTAACAAGGTGATCAAAGAGAAAAATCAAATTTATACCGAAAATTTAAAGCAGGGTAATGTTCCATCACCATCACTTCAAGAAATCATTGCTATGGAAAATTATGAAGTCTCAGATACTAAACTACCATCATCATCATCAACAAGTAAAACTGGATTTCGAGATGATTTGGACGAGAACGATGAAAATGATGTTGGTGAAAAACGTCGTCTTGCCTTTTTAGATTTAATGATCGAAACCAAACATAGTGGCGAATTTATTACCGATCACGATATTAAAGAAGAAGTCGATACAATAATGTTCGAAGGTCATGATACAACAGCGGCCGGATCAAGTTTTGTGCTATGTTTACTCGGTATTCATCAAGAAATACAGCAAAAAGTGTACGATGAACAATTTCAAATTTTTGGAAATTCCGATCGATCGGTCACATTTGCGGACACCTTAGAAATGAAATATCTTGAACGTGTCATTTTAGAAACACTTCGTATGTATCCACCAGTACCGATAATTGCACGAAAAATTAATCAAGATGTACAATTAAAATCATCGAATTATACACTGCCAGCTGGGTGTACAGTTGTTGTGGGAACATTTAAAATGCATCGTCGATCCGATTTGTTCCCAAAACCTGAGATATTTAATCCAGATAATTTTCTACCGGAAAAAGCAGCATCACGTCATTACTATAGTTTTATTCCATTTAGTGCAGGACCTCGGAGCTGTGTCGGACGTAAATACGCTATGCTTAAATTAAAAATTTTACTTGCGACAATTATTCGTAATTATCGTCTAAAGTCTAACTTAAAAGAAAGTGATTTCAAATTACAGGCTGATATTATTTTAAAACGAAGCGATGGGTTCCGTTTAGAAGTTGAGCCAAGAAATTAATTCATTAAATTACGATAGGAGCGTAACACAGTCGATGTACATTTCACACATGAATAAAATTTATAGTTTTTAAAGTACCATATAAATCGCTTCAATATTATTATGAGTTAAAATTTTAAATGAAAATTTTTATATTCAATTCCATGACACAATGACGTCTTTAGGAGATAAGCTCAATAAACTGAACGTTCAATATAGAATTTAAATTAGGGCTTGAATATTATTATATTCTTATTCTTTCTGGCACTTTGTTGTATTTTTAATATTATGGCGAAGTTGGACAACAATTTTTTTTTTTTTTATTTTTCACCCTCAATGGGTTATGTATACTAAGATTTTTTGTTAACCTGCTAACTGCAACTAATTTATAACACATGTTCAATATTTTATTAACAATTTGGTTTATTTACATACGCAAAGATATTAGAAAATAAGAGATAACACTGAAACCCGTTGCCCACCCAAAATGGCTCTGAACGTTAGGGATCAGTTTTATGTAAATCAAGCCTGTAATATCTCAATAGTTTAAATTTAAATAAAACAACACATAAAATCATCAAAACACAAATTAAATGATTATAGATATAGTCACACAATTCGTTATTAGCGACACTCGTTTTCTATTCGGCTTATCTAGACGTACTTGTATTTGTATCACGTTCAATTCTATATAATCGTTTCATCGATTTCAATGCTTTTACATTTTGTAAATATATTTATAGTGTATTAAACCGTAGTTTGATCAACGACCCAATCGATTTACTTCCGCATAAATTATTTCGAAATGAATAAATAATTATTCTAAATTTAATGCAAATAATCCGTTATTACTTCGACAGTTGTATGTTTCATCTGTTTCCCAAACCTAGGATGTTTAATCCAAATAATTTTCTAGCAGCAAATGCAACAGTACTTTTTTAGTATTTTTAGTTTTTAATTTTTACTTTTTTACCAACAGGATAATGACTCCTTTTTTGGTACGAGAATTTATAAATATTCGGAGTTTCTAAATTTAAATATTAGTTTTCTTAGTATAAAGCCTCAAAGCAGGATACCGTAAATCTATACAGGTGTTAACATTTGGTTATTATGTATTTACGTTATGTTACCATTTGGGAAAATATCTTTCATCTACTTACCATACTGATCTGTATTGTTGTTAATTGCTATTGGCATTGTCTCTTTAATTTGCATGATTATATTCCTTGCAGTTTATGCATTTTGAAGGTAAACTTTTCGCAATGACATATTACTCTATATTCCTTATCTATGTTTGATTTCATGATTTAATGCAATGCCAGATATTCGGCTATGCCAATAAGGTTAATATTGGTGGTGGTTTTCCTTTTGATCCATATTTGAAATTAGAAAAGACAAGAGAGCAGAATAGGCTTTTATCGGAATACGGATTCAAAAATATTCTGAGACACGATGAATAAATGTAAGTAGACTATTAGACTTAATGCTCCTATCAAATTGATATTCTAGTCCAAAATGATTTGTAAATCTTAAAATGTTGTCACTTGTAGGTCACTCTTCATTTCATTCCAATGCCAACGCCTTCGAAAAATTAGTCGAAATGACATCCAGTTGGCATTTAGAATTTAAAGCTTTGCACATTTTAAAACGGTGTCGGATGAATCCATGTTCTTTAAGCGCCATTACAATTTTAACATCAAAGAACAAATAGCCACATACCTAAAATAATTTTGAAGATATAATTAAAATGCCATTCCCTAGATATCAACATGTATTTGTAAACACTTTGAAAAAATCTGCAAATAATGTATGTCCTTGATCGAATTATTTTTAAATTTCAAATATATAAGTTCTATATGATTAAGCTTATCTTCATTATCAAATTTACGACATAGCTGTCACTTTGATTAATTATTTATTTATTTAAATCATGTTTGATGATTGCAGCTAAGCTTTAATATATAAGTATGACACAGTATGAGAGTTCCTGATCGACTGAGGTTATCAATATTTTATATACTATAAAATAAACATAATGGTATATTTTGCATTGTTTTACAAGTCAAATAATCCGCTATTGCTATTTATTTATGCATTCAGTCAGATCAGCTGTTATATATGTATATATATAGTTAACCCTAGAAGTTATGTTTCCGAAAAAGTTTGTGTTATATGTAAATATTGTTTAAAAACCAAACATTTTATTTTCTGAATCAATAAAAAAAACAGTAGGTCCAGGTCCTTCATCGCTTGAGTCCGAGACATTCTCCATTTCTGTAAACGTTTTAACCGGTTTTAGGAAACATGTTATAAGGCTCTGCTGAGCGTATTGCTCCAAACGCGATTCTAGCTTATAATATATGGCATTGAAACTGTTTTGAACTGCCTCTGAAATGTTTTTTTGTTTAATCCTTCTCCTAATTTATTTAAAGTTAATTCAGGTTGATTAGTATTTGCGCCAAAACTGTCTTCATCGATATTCGTATTTGGGACATCATCATTTATAATTTGCGCCATATCTTCTTCATTTTAATCGAGTTCTTCATCAATTAATTATAAAATGTCGGGGTTAGAGAAACAATTTCAACACAATTTAAAATCGTGGCATTTTTCACAATTAATGCACGGTTATATCTGGATTTGACTTCATTTAATTTCTTTAAATGTTCGTCGAATATAATAAATTTTAAATGTGGCTATTATTCAAAGGTCCACCGGTTGAATGAAGGCTGTTGCATTAGGCGGTGAAAAAATTATGTTGACATTCGGATGCGTTAAATTTATAGGGTGGCCAGGTGCATTATCTTTAATTAATAAAATGTTTCTCTTGTGTAACTGTTAGCCTCGGGAATGAAACATTGCAAAAACAAATCTTCAAACAGGCTACTTGTAATCCACGCTATTTTGTTTGCGCGCCATTGAACAGGTAGAGTGGTTTTGCGTATTTCTTTCATGACTCGTGTATTTATAGATCGATTAATTAACAAGAGTTTGTCATACAAACGCCTGATGCAAATCAGGCTGACTGCAAATGCATTCAAATGTTTTTTCTATTTTTTCCATTTAAATTTCGCGTACTCGAGCAGCACGCTTTACAGTTACAAAACTGTTCTCTTATTTCTTGTTCATTAAATTTTATTGTTCGAACCGTTGACTTATTTAAGTAAAGCATCTTAGCAATCACTCCAAAAAATTTCACGTTATGTGAAACCAAATCGCGTTATACGAGGGTTTAAGAAAATTTTAGAACCGCCTTTTAGAAAATAGCATTGTAAAAGTACCACATTATACTAGGGTTACCTGTATTACAAGCTACTGAAATGAAGATAAAAATAAGTAACTACACATTTTGGAAGGTTTGTGCTCTTAATTATTTTTGTCCCTTAAATTGTCTAAACGGCTATCAAACCACGACTGATAGTTACTTTTATACGCGTAAAACTTTTAGGCGTATGTTTACAGAAATTAGAACTCCGCTACTATAAGATTTATTACTTAACCCATCAACATTTTGGTAGTGGATGCTATTAAAATTAAAATTACTAAATGCTGGACTTATACTATAAAAGCTGTCCTAGGAACTAACAAATGACTCGAAGGCTATAGTAAAATATTTAATAAGGAAGCCAATATGATGAATTTAATATTTGAATAAATTTATTATCAGGAGGTCAGGAACCCACGTAATTCAAAACACTGAGTTGTTGTTTCAACAGTAGGAGTATGACGGTGTTATGTAAATATTTCATATGCATAACACAATACAAATCGCCTCTATATTACTATTATAGAGTTATAATTTCTAAAAAGAATTTTAAATGAATATTCAATTTTATAAGGAATAAGTCAACAAAATTCGATTACATTTCGTAAGTACATAATAAATATTTATAGTGCACTTGAATTTAATTTGCTCATCGACCCAAACGATTGATCAATTGATTAACTTCCGCTAAAATTAATTCAAAATAAATTATAATTATACCTTTTTCATGGCAAATTAAATATTTTGCAAAACAAATTAGCAAAGGTTCTGTCTTCCATACCTTTAAGCTATAAGTGCAAATATATATAGTTATTTAGAATTTTACATGCAACTTCATATCTGAATAATTTAACATGATAACATAACGACACAAATCTTCGACGTTACAGTTTCAGACCAAATTAACAAATTTTGAAATGAAATTAAAAAATGTTGAAATCAATTTAACAAATATTCAAATTAAATTACTAATTTTTTCAAAATCTTATTCGCATGAAAATTGCAAGTCAGAACCAATTCAGAACCACTTGCGGACCAAAATGACAAGCTAAAAGCGTCTCTTCAATATCAAAGCTATACTCCATATGCAAGATTAGTACCTTAATGCAAAAAAATGTCATAAGGTTTCAACCACACGCAAAAATATTGCGGATGGGTGCATAGATGCGTAAATGTATTGAGAAACACAATGCAAGAAAGTATAAAGTAGAAACAACCGCACAAACAACCCTAATTCCTCAAACCAAATGGAGCCAAAACCAAAAGTAAATTAGGTGAACTTTAAGATTTGTTACCTGAAATGTTAACGGACTATAGCACAGCATGTTTAAGAGTTCAAAATTTTTCTAAATTTAGAAAAAATAGATATATGTCTCATATCGGAGAGCCATTTGATAGAAATATCATTTATTAAAATACGTGTTTACCATGCTGCTCATTTAGGAAGGAAATCTACAAGAGGATCAACATAGTAATAGTAAGAAATACTGTTAAACGGCATGAAGAACGTGGTATCGAATAGTAATAATAAAGAATGCAGCTCCTAGATTCGATATACGGTTGCGTATTCGATATTTGGTCTAAGATTCGTCAAAAAAATTATACAAACGAAAGAGAAAATAAAAAAGAGGAATACCAAAATTATTTAAACCAATCAGATTAATAATTGAGGTACTTAGCTGAGCAAATATGACGATATGTACAATTATAGATGTGGCTATAAATTGAACATATTCTAAACTTCAACTTGTAAAAAACCAAGTTAGTCGTGAACTATTACATAATTTGCAATACAGGATTGAAGAAAGAGTTAATCCAGATGTTATTGATTTATTGAAATATCAATACTTTCCACCCCACTTACTGAACCACCAGTAAATTCCAATAATAAATACGATTAATAGTATTTTCTTAATTTGGCGTTTCTATTTCTGAGAACACTACTACTTCTGGGAAATTTTTTTAACATTGGTTGTGTTCTATACTATGTTTATGGGATAATTATATCAAGGGGATATATTCTGACCACTCATCTGTCATTCTGAATCTCAGCACACCAATATTTAGTAAAGAAAGCTTGCCTTAGCTTACAAATAGAAAAATTTACTTGGACCTATTCCAGGAAATATTTAAAGAACAAATAAACCTGGAAGTACCAATTGAAAGATCGATACTTTAAATTTATATGTTAAAGACAGGGATATACATGCAAGTTTGCTTAGTGCATTTCACAGCCACCAAGGTATTGGGTATCGTACAATTTCCATGAACTTAACCAAAAATTCTATTAAATATTGTAAGTTTTATCAGAACTATTAGAATAACTAACTAATAGAAATATTACCAATCTTTGAGTGTTATTAGATAGCATGGTAATTTAAAATAGAAATTGTTAAAGATCTAATATGAGACGAAAATTATTAAGTAGCCCAAAATTTACTTCGATGAACTAACCAAAAGTCGATCACTAGTTAAGGTAATAGAATTATTTTTGAACTCAGTAGCTATACAAGCAGACGTTGTCCTGGAATCAATTTTTGATTTAGTTATTGCATGTTAACAATAATGGAATCAGACATTAGCATTTTACTAAATTTTGAAAAAAAAATATGTACCTACATTAAATTTGATTTGTAAATCGTTGTTAATTAGGTTTGCACTTTTGCTAATTAGGTTTGCAAAACAGTTAACTTGACATGAAGAAGGTATGTATGTAATATAATATATGCATTATACGTATTATAAATTTAATGCAAATACGATCGTTCGTAATAATTTGCTTCTAAATGTAGATTCGTGTATAATTTGATCTTTTTTATATGTTGGGTTATGTAAACAATTTGTTTACGATCTATACATTAAAGTCATTATTTAAAAAACAATTGCTTTACATTTTAAAACAGCGAGAGTCCCAAGTTTATATGATCGACAATTATGAAAATGTCATGTTTGCTAGTCTAGGAACCGAGCAATTGGCGCAGTGGTTAAAGCTGCGGTGTTTGGGATGGGGGGTACCGAGTTCGAATCCCAACGGGGGAGGGTTGCAAAAGGGATTTTGTTCACCTGATTACGATCGGAGATGACGATGAACACAACTATATGACCCCCTGTTGAAAACAGATTGCACGGCATAAACACTAAAAAAATGTCTAAAAGACAATTATTGTAAAACTACTATGAAAAATTGGTTAGAGTATCAGTATCAAATATAAAACTGGCTTTTTCGGAGCTTGAGGACATAAGGTCTCCACGTTTTGGCTAAACATTTTCTTAAAGTGCAACTTGTTCTAAAATATGGTTTAAAAATGTATTCAACCACCATCAGCAACACCTTGCGTAAAAGATATACCTTTCTCTAGATCATGTACCAAAAACCTGAAACATGAAAAACATTCCCAGTTGCCAGACTATAGTTTTGTAACAAATTTTTAGCAAACACAATGATATTCTTGTTATATTTATAGAATCAGCAAAATAATATTCCATTGCTGGTCATATATTTCTTTTGTTAGAATTTTGTATACCGGAATTTTTTATCCAGATCCTTTTAACCCTAGGATTTTTTTATCCCATGATATGTTATCCATACCCGCAATAAAACGAATCCAGATCCGCAATAAACGAAGAAAAAACATATGTTTGGCTGAAGATATTATAGAAATTCCTATTAGATGGAAATCAGTTTAATTATTTACGTACCGATCTCATTGATAAAGGTGATAATGATAATGTAAACTACTACGTTGGATTTTTAATGAATTACCTTCTTTTGGAATGTCCTTTCATAAAATGAAGTTGAAAATCATGGTCTTTACAACGAGATGCCAATCTTCAAATTGCAGAAACAGACAAAGATGCTGCTACTTCCCACTATTAAGCACAGTGCAAAATCTTATCACTCGGCACTAAACTGTACTTTTCTGCACTATAGAGGGTGCAGTAATATTTAATTCTGTTCACCTCTGAATAACGCATACACATTAACTGAATTATATTAAAATCAATTTCTCAATTTAAAAATGTTCAGACCGTATAAACCAAGTATACTAGAGTAAAATATACTAAATTTTGTCTAAAGATGGTTGGGCACATTTTTTGACCAACCTTCAAACAAATAATAGTTTGTACCTTGATTTAATTAAAGTTCTAACTCATTATTGTCAAACGATAAAATGGTTTTAATCACCTTCATCATATTACGACTTTTAATCTAATTATTTTCTAACAGTTAGTGTCGTATCTCACCCTAAATTCATATAAACATTTTACATTATGATGCAACTTAAAAAAAACCGAATCAAACCAACATTGTTGATCTCTGACCACAGACCAACTTTGAACACATTTTTATGACAAATTCTATATTTGGAACTACCAAAAATGCATTGCGAATAAATTAATGAGAGTGAATGCCCTAAAAAATTAATTTTGCTTTCCAATAAGAATGCACAGTTGTTTGTATTTTTGAAAACTCCTGTTTCGTCTGTTGTTTTCGAATTTACATAATTTTTTTTTTTTTTTTTTTTTAAATTTTTTTTAATATCGTGTATATATAAATAGTGGCCGCTATAATATTTATATCGTCAATTTAGATTAGAACTCAAAACGATAAAGACATCGCGTAGAAATAACTCCACATGGGACTAACACAGATCGCACTCGATCATCAGTGGCTACTAAGTTCACCACTTGGGCTAGCACTTGTAATATTTTCGGTACTAATTGCGGTATATTCATGGGATCAAAGTCGCCGATATACGAAATTGGGGAATAAAATTCCTGGACCAGTGGCTTTACCATTTCTTGGCAATGTGCTATTGACTCTTGGCAAAAAACAACATGGTACGCTTAAAATTTTTATTTATCATTCGTAAAAATCTTAAACATTTAATCAACATAATTTTTTTTATATTTTACAGAATTAGTGACTAAAGCTTTGGAATTAAGTGAATATTATGGGAATGTCGCCCGAGCTTGGATTGGCTTAAGTCTCGTCGTATTTTTAACAGATCCCGACGATGTTGAAATCATATTAAATAGTAACGAACATATACAAAAAGCAGATGAATATCGATTTTTTAAGCCATGGCTTGGTGACGGCCTTTTAATTAGTAAGGGCGACAAATGGCGAGCACATCGCAAATTGATCGCACCTACATTTCATATCAACGTACTTAAATCATTTGTGGATATATTCAATACAAATAGTTTAAGAGTGTGCGACAAACTAAAAAATGAGGTGGGCAAAGTGTTTGATGTGCACGACTATATGAGTGAAATCACAGTTGACATTTTATTAGAAACCGCTATGGGCACCAAAAACACGTCACAAACTGGAGATGGCTATGATTACGCAATGGCTGTAATGAAAATGTGTGATATCCTACATCAGCGACATTATAAATTTTATTATCGGTTTGACACCCTGTTCAATTTGACTAAATTAAAAACGATGCAAAAGAAGTTTTTGGCCACCATCCACGGCCTAACGAGTCAAGTGATTAAAGAGAAAAATGAAATTTTCAAAAAGAATGTAAGAGATGGAATATTACCAACACCTTCGTTGAAACAAATTATCAAGACGGATGACATTAATCACAACACAAATGAACATGTCGGTCTAAGAGACGATCTCGACGATAACGATGAAAACGATGTGGGTGAGAAGAGACGGCTTGCATTTTTAGATTTACTGATCGAGACAAAACACACACAACAATTTATCGACGATAAAGATATCAAAGAAGAAGTGGATACAATTATGTTTGAGGGCCATGACACTACAGCAGCGGGGTCAAGTTTTGCACTCTGCCTCCTAGCCATTCATAAAGATATTCAAGAAAAAGTTTATCAAGAACAGTTTAAAATATTCGGTGATTCAAATCGCCCTGCAACATATGCCGATACCATCGAAATGAAATATTTAGAACGAGTAATTTTCGAAACACTACGCCTTTATCCACCTGTACCGATTATTGCTCGCAAAGTAAATCAAGAAATTCAACTTAAATCACAAGATTTAATCATTCCAGCCGGTTGTACAGTCGTTATCGGGACATTTAAAATACATAGACGAGCCGATTTGTATGACAATCCTTTGGTGTTTAATCCTGATAATTTCCTACCCGAAAATGCTTCAAAACGTCACTACTACAGCTATATACCATTTAGTGCTGGACCACGAAGTTGTGTTGGACGAAAATATGCTGCACTTAAACTAAAAATTCTTCTGTCAACAATCATTCGAAACTATCGACTAAAATCGAACCTTACTGAAAAGGACTTTGTATTGCAAGGTGATATAATATTAAAGCGAGCTGATGGCTTCCGCCTTGAAATCGAAAGTCGTAGTTAGTTATGTAAATGTAAATGGAATAAATTGCACATTTTATGTGTGTAAATATGTATATTTTAAAATAATAAAATACATAAACTTTTTAGTTCAATTATTATAATTATAGAGTTTTAATGGATTCACTTATATTCGAGTACTTGAACCCTACATTTTTATTAATAAAAAAAATAGTTGTCGATTGACATTCGTACAAGGTTCAATTTTAAGCGATTGGCTGGTTCTAAAATTATATTATATATATATATATATATATATATATATATATATATATATATATATATATATATATATATATATATATATATATATAAATATATAAGTAGTATAATGAATAAGTGGATCAATCAGTCATCGATTAAATTAAAAAACTCAAACACTCTTATTCGTGGATGTCGTATGACCTTTGGAAACAAGAAAATCCGTATTTTGAAAAAATAAACAAAATTTGGCAAATCTTGCTCTAAAAAATAAGCTAGCTGTATATTTTTATGTTTTTTTCAGGCTATTTGTTCTGGAGCCGAAGCTCTCCCAATTATTTCACGGTTAATTTAACGTTCTGCTTTAAACCCAAGACGTATGAATACAGGGACGCCAATCTGTCCTGGCATGGGCTATGGTTCAGCCCATGAATTATGGAATTCTGGACAAAATGATACACATACAACTAATTGTCCAACAGTAGAACTAACAGTAGACCTTACTTTAGCCGCAAGATTTAGAGTACAGGGTGAATCTACGAATTCAAACGGAAGAGGGAATAAGAGCGATTAAGATGCGAGCCCCTTTAACGACTCACGTCATAGTAAAGAGGGAAGAAATTAATTTTAATTAACAAAATAAACACTTATACTAGGCCTTTAAGTTTTCCTTAGTGGTCGCCCACCGAGCACCAGTATTCGTTGAGATCCACATCAAAATTCCTCCAAAATAACCAAAAAGAAGCGTCTCAACAATACCCAACAATTTGTGGTGGGGATAGTCATTTACATTTAAAAAAAAATTCAAACCACTAGTAATGACAGGAGGCCAGATCTATAGAATATGGTTGATGAGGAAGTAATTTAAAGCCCAATTTGTGTAGCCAGTGTTTTAACGACTTGTGACACGGTACATCGGCTGGTGAAGATCACTATTTTCCTTCATTTGTGGCCGTTTCAGCGATTTTATCCATTAAAACAAACAATAATGCCATGCAATATTTGCTATCGATGGTTTTTTCTTTCATATCTGCACAAACACGTTGGAAATCAGAATACCACCGACAAATGGTTAGTTTCGACAGAACAGAGTCCGAATAATACTTTTCAAGCCATTATGCTGAATGGTTTGTTATTAAAGGCGCCATCTCTGGGTTAGTCTCGGAATTTAATGATCGTGTGTGTGAAGTATGCGGTGAACAGTATCTGACACAATCCAGACGTATTCTGTCGTTTGAAGAAAATGATCTTCTGATTGAATTGCGTCTCATTAGCCATACATATTTAAAATATGAAAAATGTACGTAATATGTATATGTACGTAATTACAAATGGCACTAAAAAATGACGTTTAAATTTACGATCGAATAATTCATCAGAACTGATCTTTTAGTTGGATTAAAGTTTTAATTGGCTGTTAATGCGTGTGGTGTTTTCTTTGATGATTACGGCCAATTTATTTGTGATATAACCGCTAATTTGAATGACCTAAAAACAAATAGGGTCAATGCTTCCTTACATATTTTATTTACTTTCGTTCTCTTATGTAAGTGGATAATTATAGAAAACTATTTGCATATTGCTTAACTCTATGCCAACGTGTAGTGGAACGTGGAAGAAAATTCTGTATGACCCCGGTTCACAAAATACTTATAAAACTAAGAAAACCAATTTATTTTTTTTGGAATAATTACGATATTACCAATACACAATATAACAATGTAGTCTTATATGTGGACTAATAAGTAATTTAATTCTAGCTTTTATATATTATAATTACCTTAATTAATTAATTTATTTATTTATCAAATTTATCAGATTGTGTAAAAAATACAATGTAAGATAATATATCTATATATTATTGGCAGATGCCGCAAAGTGTAAATCATAAATTTTTTTTTGATACTTTCAATTCTTGCAGAGTGCGATTGATAGAGTGGATTCCATACGACTGAAGCATACTCGAAATGAAGAGTGATTTTAAAGTGAGTGGATCACAAAATTCACACCCATTCCGTTAAATAAAACCCAACAAAGCGTATCCCTTACTTATTATATAATCTATATGTTC
This sequence comes from Tipula confusa, assembly GCA_963556175.1. Classification (NCBI taxonomy): domain Eukaryota; kingdom Metazoa; phylum Arthropoda; class Insecta; order Diptera; family Tipulidae; genus Tipula; species Tipula confusa. The sequence continues at coordinate 231,013,070 of OY744475.1, forward strand.
TTATTAAAAGTCAGATTACACAAAAAAATAACCCCAGGATCTCGAATATCAGAAACCCGACTAATCTGTTCATCTATTAAACATATGACAAAATAACCGCTTGTTGTTAAAAGTTATAACTTAACACTTATTCGTGTTTATGGGTAATTTATTTCGAGCAGATCAATCCCCAAAAACATCAAGTTCGAATTGCATACGATCAGTATAAATAGAAGGATCAATTTGTGCTTAAATCTTAAGGTCATCTGCTTGAAACCTTAGGCAACACCATTAAATAATGGACCAATGTGACTGTCTTGTGGAACCCCAGAAGGTACGATAAATTTGATTAACTGCGAAATATTAACGCATTGACAACGTGCTGATAGAAAACCATGTCCGAATTCCAATAACTTTTGAAGAAGAATTTTATGATCCAATTTATCAAACTCCTTTGAAAATCTGTGTATATAACTTGGCCGCGGGTTCCAAATATACTGAATACATCGCTCAAAAATACGAACAGGTTAAAAACTGAAAACCTACCCTGAATAAACCCGTATTGAAGATTATTGTATGTCATAATTCTGGGAAAGCCCTGAAATTTTCTTTTTTTATTAATGAAAGCAAAAAATGGCTTCAGGTCAACAAAAATTTTACCTTCAATCTGTAAGATATACATTTTATAAAAGAACTTATTAAGGAATTTGAACTATCTATATAACGCAGTGTATTTATCCTTATCGTAACTATTCCCTGAGCGCTTAAATTTCTTGAAAGCTTTGGACTTACGGACAACAATTTTTTTTTATGAAACGATTAAACTGGTTCAGCATAATTATTTTCTACAATTTTTTTCGGGACAAACAATTCTAAATACTTGTATGTCCCGCTAAATCTGGGCAAGACTATACGTCAATGAATTCCAGCGAAGAAAAAATCAGGTTCAAAATACGGCCAAAATCTTTAAAAACTGCATTGAATTGACGCGTCCTCAAATTCGAGAAGCTATGCAATATATAATTAAATGCACAGTATAGTTCCCATAAACTCATCATCTAATGAAGGCCAAGAAATTTTAGGAAGATTGAAAACTCCCGAACAACAGCTGATCATTTACTTTTGATAGCATTAGAACGTCACTTTTAATAAATTTTCTAAATCTTTTGTAAATAACTTTTGGCAACAACAACAATCCAAAAAGAGCCACATTTGACCTTGACTATAATTTTGTCACATATTATATGCACTTGCTTATAATTCTATTTCACAGCAATGATGACGCCTCCACCGATGAGTTTGATATTATCCGGGTCTCAATCACGGCAAAATGCAGTGTAACACGGTGGAAAATATTCTTTAGAATTAAATTTTACATTCAGCCATAGGTTTCTGTTAGAATAGCAATGTCGTAATCATAACATAACAGAGATGAATAAATTGCCCTGGCTTTGGTACGCATATACCGCTGTCATTATGATAGTAAATAATTGTAAACTATTGTTGGATTTATTGTTGTTAGATCTAATATAGTTGAGTTAGATGAAGTACTTGTGTTAGATTTATTAGTTGTATAAGTATTGGTAGATTTTTTAAAATGGTCAAGTGTCGGTGCTTATCCAAAACTATTGGTTTGAAGTTTTTTGAACTGTTAACAAATTCTCTTACCAAAACTCCTGATATGGCCATATGTCCGGTTGCAAAAACTTTTCAGAATCAACTTTGAAAGGCTTAGTTCGTTTAAGACTTCTGACAATTTTCAAATTCTCAATTTTCAAGTTGAAGTCTCATTTCGTTACTTCCAGCCCAATTTTATATTTCTTCTACAACTGAGTCATCCTTCAAGTCTTTATGGAAATCGCTGTTTCTAATATACCGGGATGTCTGAAATTGTTTGATAAGCTTTATTTTGAAATAAAGGATTAAATTGACGCTTATATGTTTTGAGAATGGCCAAAACTAAACCAAGTGGTCACTTGGTCAGAGCTGATTAAGTCATCAATAAATATTGTGCTGTTTTTTTTTTTTTTTTTTGAGTCATTTTTTAATATAAATATTTAATATAATGTAAATTATAGTGTAATAACGCAAAATTTATTTTATTAATAAAAGTGTAATGTATAAAACTGATAATAGCTGTCAATAGTGTCGCCAAAATCATTGAACAAGCGGACACGGTCAAGTTTGTTGCATATAATCTAAAACACACAGTAGTTGCTTTCCAATCGACCAACCGCAAATACTTGCAAGTACATCGGTGTATGTCTTTGCTAAGATAATTATTTTAAAGTGGTCTTATTGAAATTTTTAATTATCAAGCGATTCAAAACAGACCCACCTAGTGATAAAATGATGCGTAATTGTTTCTAATTACTCATGAAAAATAGCTAGAGCGGTTGAGAGTAGTCAAATTTAGCAAAGACACACAACGAAGTACATGTAAACGCTTGCGGTGGTCGATTGGAAAGCAACTAATATGTTAGCAAGTACTATAATCTAAGACTCAAACCAACTATTAACCAAAGATAAAAAAAAACTCGTAATTTAATTTGGATTTGAACCTATTGAGGAGAATAAAAAACATAAAATAAAAGAAATTAAACCGAATTTAAATTTAAATTTATTTAAATGTCAAGTCGTTCAAAAATATAAAATGTCTGCTATTATCCGAAATGTGTGAATTATCTGTTTGCCAAGTTTTGCCGACTGCAGTCATTTGTCTAGAAACAAATAAGCGTCAGCAACCTCGACTTCACTAACCAACACAGATATAGATGAGTTCGATAAATTAAAGCCTGATTTTTCTGCAATTATTGCCACTAACGGAGCTGGCCTACCTAATCCTGTACATCATCAACCCATTATTATGCTGGATGATAATAAAATTGACAGTCCGAGATTTTATTTAAATTCTGTCAAGTAAAATACAGAAAAACTAAATAAACAATGTAATTATCGATAATGCAGAATTTCGAATTATATACTGAAATACACAAAGCCTTCGAAATAAATTACCTGATATAGATGTGTTGATAAATAATATACAGTGTAGCATCGATATATTAGTCTTTACAGAAATATGCATGAATAACAGAGGCAATTTTTTTAATTTCACTAATAATATTGTTTTCTTTTCAAATTGATCTGGCGGGTACAGAATAGTGGTACTACTATTTTTGTTTAATCGAATATTAAGGAATCTAAAATATTTGCAACAGACGATGACTTCTGCCAATTATTAGGAGTTAAATTTATTGAAAAAGATATTAATCTACGCTGGAAACTTATCTACAACAGTACGGTAAACACTACTTAATTGGTGATATTAATGTTAATCTATTAGATACTGATGATCCTCAAGTATAGTAAGCTATATCCAATTGTTGAATAGCTATGGACATTTATTTATCAACAAACTTACAAGAGACTTTGCAACGACGAGGAGTGATAGAGTTGATACTTTAATTGATCATATTCTGACCGATATGTTTAAATAAGTTTATTGTCTTAACATATCTGACACAAAACTATCAGATCATCGACAAATATTTCTTCAAGTGTGTAATCGATCATCAAAACAATTGATAGTATGAGTTTTTCAGTTATAAATTACAATAAAGTGTTTTTTGATCCAGTTTGGGTTAGTGTGTTAAACTCAGCTAATGTAATTGAATTTCAAAAACACTTACAGATCCTTATTACTAACTGTACTCGTATAGTGGTAAATAGAAATAACTATCAATCACATTCACCGGACATTATGTTGCTAATTAAAGAGCGTGATAATGTTGGGTCATCCACCTTTGTTGATGACCAAGTTAAGTCTGTGCCAGATAAGAAGTTCATCTATGCTTCCAGATTTATGAATGTAACCACTACTAAAGCACTAAAAAATTATTTAGTAAGATCGAAGATGTTCTTAATTGCAGATTGCTTGTCTACAACCAAGATGTAAACCAGCTCAACTTCGTAACATTGTTATGAATGATCTTACATTATTTATTAAACTTGTACAACCTAACATATGGCCAAGTGGGCTCTTAGTACTTATGTTTGTTAGTCGTTTAAAACACTCGAAATCTTGTAGAAGTCTTAAAACTTCTAAGATAAGGTGCAATAGCATTTTTGTGTGATTTTCTATCGAGTCTATTAGAAGTTAATTCAACGTTATCACAACAAATGTTCCCTGGTAGATTCAAATAGTTACACCCTATTGAGATAATCCCCATCAATATAAAAATTAAAAACCAATATACACCTTAAACTATCGTGATCAAACTGTAATTCGACATCAATATACACAATAATTTGAATTACAAATATATAGTCGTATAGTGTAGTTAAAAAGTCAAGCACAGTACGCAAAATAGCCAGTTTAAAATCGGACTTGAGTTCGAGAAGTTTCTGATACGCGGCACTTTTATGTCTGTAAAGTAAAACGTAAAATAAAAATAAAAAAAAGTATGAGATCACATTTTAATGAGATAAGTAAACGGCCGATGAAGAGCAGTCTCAAATCAATGGAATCGTTACCGATAACATTTCCATTTTTAATATTCGTCCTAATTGCATGTCTTGCAATTTATTATTTCAAAGAAAAGAAGCGTGTGGATGCAATCAAAAAGGAGCTGAATAAACATGCGACTCCTAATTGTTTTGTACTAGATGGGAAGGCATTAGCAAGGGAGACGGATTTTAGGGTGAGCGAATAGTTTATTATTTTGTACAATTTGGTGTCCTATGAGTGCTAATTAAATATATTTTTCAAATATATATAGGAGTACAAATTTATGATGGGCCATAGATGAAACGTGCACAGGCACAACAAATATTTGTTTTGAATATTAATTCATTGTACAAAATATACAATTTAATTACGAATAAATTAAACGCAAATTTTAATTAGCCGTCGATTTTATTTTGAAATTCATTAGGTAATCACACCAATCGCGTATAATAAATTAATTCAATGTCAATCATTTGGCTGGTTAAAAAAAAAAAACAAAACAAAAACTTAAATTGGTGCAGGCTGCTGCTGGGTATATAAATTTTCTGGCAAACGATTTCCTTGTTGGATTTTTTATTTTTGGTTTTAATTCGACTGGTTCATGTACATAAATATAGGGTAGGTGCGTAACCTCATGCCAATAATTGTATATTAAGTGGAAAACCAGATTCAGCGCATATACAAATTATAATAAAATCGGGCAATTACCATCCTCCTTACTTCATCTTACATACGATATCTTATCAATAATTTCACATATATGTATATATATATATTTAGTATGATGTTCACATGATCAATCTTTTGTTGCCCATGTGTATGAAAATATTAATTAATATAACGGTAGATACACTTATTAAGTAATATTCAGAGACAAGGGACCTTACGTTTGCCATTAATTTATTTTTTTAACCGATTTTTAATGTTTTTTGATTAAAATTCGCATGATCGCGCGCATGCATTTTATGCACATTACGATGCGTACGATCGTACACCGTGATATGGATACAAACATAGTCTTGTGTATATTGATCGATGATCATTCAACAAATAATTAAATTGCATTTCTCTCTTTAAATTTCTTTCGATGATATACCAAAGACAACAATTACACAAAAAAATTATTTTGCCAGAAGGGTTTATGTATTGCATAAATGCATTTAAAATAAAACCAAAAATGTTGATAGTACTGTTCGCTTATCTTTCACAGGGCGATTGATATAAAAATGATATTTAATTTTAATTTTGTGCTTCGTATTAATCTTGTAACGAAACAGCTGATGAAACGATTTAATGTAAGTATTCGCTTAGGGGTAAAGCATTTTATTAACGGATTAAATTCGATGATGGATTGACAATTTTTAAATGACGATTGATGGAAATTTTATTAATGAGTGCCGTGCGATGTACAACCGAAAATTGACCTGATATATACACCAAAATTGTGAAGTACAAACTATTTGTATAATCGCGTGGAGTAATTAAGCGGGTGTTCTTAAGAAAACTATCAGGCCAATGTTTAAAATTGGACTTTAACGATCGCGTAATTTCGATAACTTGATATTCAATCTGTATCAAAATACTGATGACCAATTTTTCACTATCAATATTCAGTTAAACAACATTACATTTTTTTTTTTTTTGTGTTGTGCACTTGTGTAATCAGAGTTGTCAAAATTTTTACCCGGAGTCTCCGGTTTTTTGATCACCCGCATTATATCATCGAATGCCTGAACAAAAAAGGGTTGTCCATTAATAATATGACTTTTACCCAGCTGATAATGCCAAAATGAGATGATTTGACAAATCCCTCAGTTCCCGAATTATATTTATACTTAGTTCAATACTTCTTAACTATAATGAAGGAAGAGATTTTAGAGCGAATTCAGTGTTGTCTTCGTTCGTTAGTTCGTTCTAATGCAGTTTTTTAATGGTTCAAGTTGACTTCAGACAAATTTTTTCGTCTGAACGAACATGGCGAGACGGAGACATAATAACAGGTGCGAAAGAGCAAAAAATAAAAAAACACTTACGATTACATACAAAACAAAAGAAGAAAACAAAATCATTCTGCAGTTTCTTCATCAGGGGTGCAATTATCTAAGTATTGACGAGTATCGACTTCCGACTTGTCAAAACATGTCGATAATGAGGCCAGTTTTATGTAAAAAAAATTATTTTACTCATTTCGGATTGTTTGTCGTAACCTAAAAAGTATTCGAGCAAAACAACAACAACTTGTCACAATTACGAATGAACGAACAAAGACATCAGAGAATTCGCCTTCATAGTTAAATTTGAAGAAAATTCAGAATGATTTTACTTTCGTCTTTCGTTTTGTATTTGTAATCAAAACCTTCTGAATCATTATCTATGGCTAGAAGCCATCTTCTAACTTTCGTTTGCACAGACAAAAAAAACATGTGTTTTTTATTTGTATTTCTTTTATACCTAACATTACATATCCGTCTCGCCATGTTCGTTCAGTAGAAAAGTTGAATATAAACCATCTTTATGATAAAATGGCAAAGAAAATATTCATCATTTTCAACGAATACTATTGGTTAAGAAAAGTTTAAAAATTAAAAAACTAACGAACAAACAAACGAAGGCAACTCTGAATTAGTTTTCTAATTTTTTCAGAAAAATTACCTAATGAGCACAGAAGTACACGATGTAATGTAATGGTTAATCAAAATAACTGAAAAATATTTTGGTGGCAAAATAATAATAATAATTTTTGTCGAATAAAAAAAAAAAAATATAATAATAATATATCATAATATAATATAAAAATATATAAAATTCAAAATTCTTCGGTTATGGCCGAACGAAAAGTTGGCAGCCCTGTGTGTAATTTTACAAGATGTTCGCCGGAAAGGTTTAAAAAATTTGTATTTGTAACTTAATGGAAAATGAAAACAAAATGTCAAATTTACTGTCAAATATTTAATAACAAATTTATTATGAAAAATACTGAAATGTATTAACACCGGAACATTTATAAAAAACAGATGGCATATTATTTGACTTCAGCTCGATATCATAGAGACGAGAGAAGATTTAAACTTTACTGAACCAATCGAAAAACAACCATTGTTTTTACGAAGTCGTGCGATCAGTGATGACGAAGAATTCAACTATGACCCCCTGTTGGAGTGCAGAATCCATGGGCCGGACCATCGTCCATGTCAGTACAGGCTGTAAGGTAGGACATTAAAAATTAGCCACGAAAGAGTTGGGAGAGCTTCGGCCCCCAACTACAACACTTTTAAATTCTTTTTCAACCTCAATAAATGATATGGACAACATTTTAAATGGCCCTCTTAAATGTATTAGTGCCTAGAATTAAACTAAAAATAATATTCGTGCATGCAATTGTGTACATCAGTGGTGGCTAATATGAATCAAAGTTTTTTAAACAATAGGACACTTGAATGTTTTCGTAAATAACCGTTATCAGACAGTCCAAAACACGAAAAATGATGTAGCAAAAATCGTGCTGTTTATTTTTAAATCTTATCTCAGCGTGGAAATGTAACACATGACTAAATAATCAAAAAACTAAAGTTCCTAGATAAAATCACAACTTTCGATTGTTTTAAACCGTTTAAAGTTGCATTTATTTATTTTTATTTGCTAATGTAATTATGAGATCCAAAATTGTCATAAAAGTAATAGCTTTAATGCTATTAGTGGTGTCTCGATACGTATCGTGGCAACATGGTTTTATGCCAAAAAGATCACCTGCCCAAACCTTATGGAGCTTAACAGCAACATGATTAAAGAAATTGATAGCCATAATTCAAAGGTCCTAGTACTCCCAGAGGACCTCAACATTTTAAAAACATTTAATAATATCAATGATAGTCACAAAATGCACAAGATATTAACCACCTAATCGAAAGCACATTATGGTGATAAAAATTTTAACTCAAACAAGAACCTACCTTAACCATCATTCATTCTACAATATAATTATCAAATTGGGTTGAATCACTTAATTACTAATTTAAGGGTATCTTAATCTAAATCTATATATAGTAAACAATTTCAACCTTAAAGATAACACGTAAAAGTGGATATGTTCCTTGAAAGTATCAGAAATGGTTTTTTTAATATTTAGACAACAACAATTTAGATTAGACCAATATACCCGAATAACACAATTTTCAATAATCTTATCGCGACCGCTTGTACACAAAACAATAATAAATGTCACTATAGTAGCATGATTGTAGTAAACAAAGCGCGATGAATACCCAATCCAAAATATTTGTCGATCGCTTATTACACATTGTAATCAGTTCGATTAAATTAAGCAAGACACACAGAGTGAAAAAGTGCGTTGAAATATAAAAAAAAATAAAAATAAAAAAATTTACAAAATATGGATAAATCGTTAGGAATTCCAAGAGTTCGATTAAATACAATTAACGAACATAGTGGTCGTGATAATCCAGCATTGGTTAGTGACGAGACCGAATTAAATCAAACGAATGATGAACAAAAACCAAGTACCAATGGTGACCGTAAAAATGATGATCAAGATCCAACGGGAACTGAAACCGATCTGAATGTAAGAGACATTATCGAAATTGTGAGCACATTTTTCATTATTTTCCATATTATTTATTTTGTAATTGTTTCCACGATTAAATAATTCTTAAACATGAAATATAATCCATAATCGAATGCACATACTTCAGAATATTTTCTTATCTGACAAGTATTTACAATAAAAATTAGCGTTAATTAAGGTACGATAAAATAATTTGGTTTTCAATCATTTATATAATTTAGATCCGAACTTTAGATGTTAATAGTTATGCAACTCGTAAAACAATCGCCCAAGGAATGTTAGATCTTGCACTACTAGCCGCCAATGCATCTCAACTAAAATTTTTACTAACCACCGGAACAACACACGAATTTTACGGATTACTATTAGGTCTTATCGTTATGTCGTTAGTATTGCAAGCCCTTCAAGCTGTGATTTGTGTTATTCTTGGAATGGTCTTGAACATCAACAAGGTGGATGAACAACGAAGTGCTGAAATTATCAATAATATTTGCGTAGCAATTAATGTACTAACGGTGATAATTAATGTTGTGATAAGTGCGTTTGATATGAGAGTGATTGATGATTTACGGAGTGGTGGAACGACAAGCGATTAATTTATAAGTTTTACAAAATTTAATTTTTTTTTTTTAGATAAGACAAAATTTTATTAATTTTATTTATTGTATACACAAACCAAATATACTCACGCGATCTTTTATTCAACATAAAAAATATAAAAAAAGTTTGTTTTACCCAATACTCTAACCCTATGCATAAATCATAACTAGACAATTGTAAGGTTTAAAAAATTTAGTTGCGCCATCTATTTCGTTTTTCATCTGACGCTTTTATAATTATAATAGTGCGGACCAAACCTTAAACTATTATACTGTGCCATCTATCGTAAAGCTTTAATACTTGTACATATGATAGTTAGTACCCAAACCAGTTTAGTACTAATAATATAGAATTTTGGTCAAGCTAAAAGAATTGATATGCTTTAGAACTAAGACTGATTAAAATCGTATATGAACGTAAGAGAAGTAGACCTTTATGCTTTCTAATTAAAGATGCAGGAAAAAATAATATTTTGGTTGTATTATGTTCCATACTCAGATAGCCGAGTAATTTTTTTATTTTTAAATCTATGAATTCTTTTTCTGGGGACAAATCAAAACAAAGACGCACGATTAGCGGTTCGCTTTCGGCGGGGTCATCGTTTTGCACATCACCATCACCAATCGCAATCAAGAGATGAAAAATCACATTTACATCCCTTTACCGGTGGGAAAATTAAGAAGCTTAAATGCATTAATTCGACCAATAAATGGCAGCATACCCTCGAATTTATTTTCTCAAACAATGGTACACTGGTCATGTCAGGGTTAACAAATTAACTATTCAGATTTTGAATATGTGCTTGGAAATGCTCAGTTTCGATCTGATGAGGAATTTGTTAAGTTTTTTGTTAAAAGTAAAACTGTCAACTCATTAAGCAATCGCGACCGAACTCTTAGATATGTTCGCTACAAAATAATGGCATTTTTTCTTTAGAATTTAATTAAAAGCCAAATTATTTAAAAATTGCACATTAATTGTTTGCACATTAATATCATCTACTTCAGTTAACTCAAACCTTACGAATTGTTTTTTGTTTTATCCTCGTGTATGCCAATTATATCTGTTCGATTGGACCGACTGGTGTAAAAACAGTACTAGAGGATTCCTAGCTTTTTTGGTCTTAAAATCAATGAGACTATCTTGCTATGGCAGATGACAGCAAATAATAGCTTAGTTCCATTACACATGCCGATTCTATACTGCCAATGCAGGTGTTCTATTTAGATGTGAATTTTTTGACTGATACCATGATTAAGCTATCATGAATTCGAGGACATCCTAACAAATACAAAATTTTTGCGACAGATACAATTTCTAAAATTCAAGGAAGGTCAAGTCCAGTACCGTGGAGTTATAAAGAAAATCCTGCTGATTGCGCTTCTAAAGAAGTTCATCCAAACGATTTAAAGAAACACAGATTATGGTGAACTTCAACCAGCATGGCTTCAACTAGACACTCAAAACTGGTCGCAACAGCCGCTTATGAGTGAGAAAATCATAGGGTCAGAATTGAAACAGGTGTTTTAAGTCACAAGCTCCACAGTAGTAAGTCCCTTTTAAACAGGTGATATAGAAAGCATATCCAAGGTAAACAAATTATTCCGCATAAAAGCTATTGTGAGCGTTTGATTATACCGTAAGGAACGTAGCTTGAGGAAGCGCGTAATGAAATATGCAGAACAATTCAACGTCAAGGAGAATATACGCAAATAGTGATCAGTATCAGCAAAACAAATGTCTTGTCACTTAACCTTTTCATTGGCTGTGGGCCTCATACAAGACTATTAATTTCAGATGCTCATCTAGAAACATTACATGGAGAAAGTCAATTGCCTTTAGTCTACTTTAGAATGGTTTATTAGTTCACAAACAACACACCATATGCCATTTTGATATTAACAAAATAGCACACCGTATGCCAACAGATGTGTTGCTACCGAGACATCAAAGCCCAGACCAAATTATACTCTTGTGTATCGATTAATGTCCTGTAAAGGTAGAATTTTATGTAGAATTTTAGGTAGTGGAGATTAAATATTTATGATAGCAAAAAAAGAACAAAATTTGACCGAACAAAATCAAATACAGATGAAACCTTATTAAACAAACGACGAGGGTTCAAAATATAATCTGACCTGACGGTGAACCCAGTTAAGGCGGAAGCACATACTTAGGAATATTATCTTAGTGAAGATGCCGTCTTAAAGCAAACTGTCTTTATATCCATATTCCACACATATTTCAAGAACGAACGGACAGTATAGCTACAGTATAGTTAGCATTAAACATAGACCGTGCATTGAATACAGAAGAATAACTAGCCATAAAGCAAGCTAATTCAAAAATCACACTCATCATTCAAAAATTCATCACGGTACTATCACAAGTAGAATTATGCCTTTAAACTGTAGACCGATTCTTCGAAAATTTTAAAAAGCTTAAGGACCGAACAGTCCGAATATTAAAGACTTCTGATTTCATCAGTAAAAACAACTTTCAAATTTTCAATAAAGGTTCACTAGTCTTATGAACATATAAACTGACAAAACTTATTTCCAAATTAGAATTTATGTATTTCTATTTAAATCTCATAAATTACCTATCTTCGTTCGAACATAAAAATGTTTTTGTCGTAATTGACAATATTACATAAACCAATCGAATTTTTTTAATATTTCCACTTAAATTACCGTTCAGTAATTACTAAGACATTATTGCATATAGACATTCTCAAATACAAAACAATAATCATTGACTTTAATGATTAAGCACAAGACTTTTGTGCACATAAATTTGTACGATTTAAACAGAACAAGTGATTTCCTATTTCTGTATACCTACATAAAATATTATACCCGACAACATATCTCAAGACAATTTACAAAGATATTTAGGGTAATGCAAAATAATTAGACAAACCAAGAATGATAAGGTAATAACTGTAAATCAGACATCATTATGATTTTTACTATTTTTTTCAATATAAATTGCAAATTTATACAAATCTTAAAGATACGCGAATTAACGGAATACAAAAAGTATGTTTTGATGACTTAATAATCATATAAATCACTAAGATTTGAAGCTTTGCTGAGTCTATCAATATGCCAATCCGGTTTTATCATTTCATTTTTATAGTTTATTATAAGATCATCTAGTCTTGTTTCTTTTACGATTCGATTTCAAGTTTGATATAATTAATCAGCCAGCGCGGATTTCATATTCGGATTTATTGGAAAGTTCAGATGATGTGTGCGCGATTTATACTGTCGCCGTTTAGACACAAAACTATTTAATATTTAAAAATCGAAAGGTCAAGATTATTTGTATATTGCTGTTATGGTATTTAGCGTAACACTTTTTACTGTCTTAATAGTTTTATAATGGTGACATCACCGCAGCAGCAAGTGTTGGGAAATAATGTAAAGTGAACTGTTTGATATTCGACAAATTGTCACTATTCAATTTTGTCGAATATTTTGCTATTGAAAATACTAGTTTAGACTTATCCGTCTCACCTTAAACTAGATAGGTTAATAATTTCCATGGATATATTATAATAAAATCGATCGTATCAACTAAATTTTTCGGTATCGTTCCTCAGCTGGCCCTTTTTACCATCGTACATAACTAGATGAAGCCAAGTTGGGTAAATACCCAGAACCTTAACACGTGGCGCTCAAAACAAAATCCGTTCCCACGTTACGTCGGAGGTATAGGATTTGCCATGCGTTTTTTCTGAGGTTTCCTAAAGAGATATAATCCTCACAACTAATTTAAAACTAACAAACACTTGTAAAGCTAAAAAATAGTTAAAAATAACTTTACTGGTGGCAATTTCGGAATATATATATATATATATATATATATATATATATATATATATATATATATATATATATATATATATATATATATATATATATATATATATATATATATCAAATAAATTCAAAATTAACTGTTGCAACGCATCTATATAAATCGCATCTATAACTTAACGAAAATAATCAATTCAATCCATTCTTCGTTTTTTAAACACGTTTCTATTAAGTTAGTTTAACGAAACTTTTTCAGTTTAACGACCCAACGAAATATTTTTCTATTTTGACTATGTAACGTTTTTTAAAAAGTAAAAAATCGTTTTTTTTAACTGTGCTAAAAAAATTAACGAGTTTTTAACGAAATATTAAAAGTTTTTAAAAGGTAAATTAAAATTATCGATCGAAACAATTTCAAACTTCAAGTAATTTAGCTGAAGGCCTGGCCAATTATTTGATAGATTTTCACCTCAAACTTCTATTACTCGGGAGGCTAATTTAAGATGAATTAACAATTGTAGAGTCAATAAAGTAATCTTATACAGCAACGAAAATTTTTGCAAAATTGTGATGTAAATTAAGGACAGATATCAGTGCAAAAAAACAACTTAAAAAATTAGCATTTTAAATCAGAGTTTAATCAAAGGTTTTTTATATCATTGGTAATTTATTTAAACCATTCAATTTGTTTTCGTTAAGCTAACTTGCCGAAACTTTTCAAGCTTAACGAAACAATGAATAACTTAACGACTATTTAACGAAACCTATTATAAATGCATTTTACAAGTTTTTGAAATTAAATTAACGAATAAATAATCTGAATCACTTCAGAAGCCAAATATTATTGGAGGTGGTAAATTTTCCACCATTTACAGCTGTTGGCATGAAAAATACAAAAGACCAACTAAAGCTGATAAGTTTTAACACGCGTTAAGAATAAGGTTGAGTAACTAATTTATACGTGTTTGTGAAGCTAGTGATGGTTTTAAATGTCAATTGGAAATGTCATTGTATAACTTAACACTTTTAATTAAACATTAAAAAACTTAACGAAGCAACGTTTATATTTAATTTTAACATAGTTCAATGAGTCCAAGTAACTTAACTAACAATTTAAGAATTGTAAACTGAAATGGTTTATTCACTTGATGGTTCCTCATCTTAAACTTCGAAGGCTCCGGGCATATATTAAATTTAAAATAATTAGAGTAATTAAAAGTAATATAATTTGAGAATAAAATTTTAGCGAGGTCATACAACATTTGCTGAATTATGCGGAAACTGTAAAAACCTCAAATGTTTTTCTTTTTAACTCAATTGATTGCTAAAAGTTTGGTTAGAAACGTCTTGCACAGCAAAGCAAGATCGTAATATGTTTTTATATTTGTGCCATTTAGACAAGAATGATTTATAATCGAACTTAACGAAACTAAAGTCACGAAAATTATCAATGTCGATTATGTCGCCCCTTAATTTTGGTGCCCAGTTATACTGCACCATCTGCACCTATGAAAGCATCAGCACTGTACATACATTCACTAAGAAGACCAACAACACTCACCCAAAGCTGAAAATCATATAGCAATATCTAGTAAACGGTTTTTTTCTTAGTGCGGCTAGACTTTGAATGTAAATAACTTATTTAAAAGTTTAGACAGATTCAACGACCTTTCCAGTGTTGAGAATATCCCACAAAAAAAGTAGAGTAGTATTAAATTCCCTGATTTTTTTGTTTAAATTACAGTATTCATATTCTAAAATAATATTTCTGGATCATAGATCACCCAAATAGTCCATTTTGGAACAGTTTTTGAAAATCATATCAAATATGAGGTTTCTTCAAACGTCTAATGCGGCACACGAAGATCACACGGATCCAATTGTTACAACATTTGGATCGTACAAGTATTTACGATAAGCTTGTTTTAACAAAAATTGTTAACGTTCTGTATTAACACAGACAGCAACTATAATATTTCCTTCGAAGAGTAGCAATTTGAATAGTATTTAAAATAACCAAGACTAATTTGACACTTATACTGTGTGCATGAGTCCGATTTTTTCGACTAAAGTACAGACTAAACTTTTCGATGGCAGATTACGCTCAATCAATAATAGATGACACTAGTGACAATAGAATAAGTTGTGCCTTGCGTGCGTAAAATAAATTAAAATCTTTTCAAACGTCAATATTGTTATTTTATGATTATTGATAGTATAATGTCGGTGACTATAAGGTTAAGACTGGTTTAAGCCGTATTTCTTTGTAAATTAATTTGAGTGTTTGGAGCTAGAGTCATGGCTTTAACAATACGAACACGTTACGATAAAAGGTGAATTACCTCTGTAATTATAGAGTTAGGTTACTGGGAACCAATAATCCGTCAGGAGAAAAATGATTCGCCAAGAACCTTATGGCTCGAAAGAGTGGCAATATATTGGCCATATATTTGGAAAATAATTGTAAAAAAAGACTTGCCTCTTTATTATTTTTGTAACATGCCTCCTTAACTATAATGACTATTTTGTTGCTTAAATTTATAAGTATCCCTTCTTCCATTTGAATCAGATGAATTAACTTTAGGTAATACTCCGTTTTGATGACATTTTGGTGTTCCTGTAGTGAAACTTTGTTTCGTAACATCTAAAAACATTAAAAAAAATAAAATTAAATTGAAATGTTTTCGGAACTATTTCCTGGTTCTAATTTCTCACTTTCGCTTTATAATAACGTTAAATTATACATATTATATACCATCAACATTTTTTTAATGAATATGCCTTACAAATGAAGAAACCTCATACAACTCAATAATTTACGGTTATTAATCTTTGAAACATAAGTTTTTAACATGTTCGTTAGCTGTATAGCTCTATACAAATTTCTACTGACTTTTTTGACATCGTACGCTCAAATACAACAAATAATTGCTCTAGATACCATACAACAACAAAATAATATATTCATAAATTATGCAACATAATATATAATTCTGAAATCAAGGTTTATCCAGGTTTAAAAAACTTAAGATTTCTTTTTCGGTAAGTCAACTCATAGTTAAAGTTGTAGTTTTTATGTTCCAAAAAATAAAAAAAATATTCAGCCAAAGCCGAAACTCTTGTTTCATGTTATTGTCTTGTATCTCTTGTTTAAAACATAATATTGTCATAAAAATGTCTTTAAACAATTCAAGAATATTAAATTTAACGCGATCACGTTTAATGTACGAAGACAATGAGATGTTAACGTTTTTTGTTTTTTTTAGGTTGACAAGTTGTGGACACACAAAACTAAGAATTCTAGTAAATTTAAACGTAAAATAATCTGCCATAATTTGTAAATTCGATAACCTATTTACCTATTTTCAATAGTTTGAGTTTATTAAAAAAAAATTTTTTTCGTCTTTAAACTTTCTTAAGATTTTTTGTCTGTTTATTTTTTTCCGTCTTTTTCTCTTTAGTTTCTATTTCTGTGTCTAATGACAATTTGATTGACGAAAATACAGTTATTTGAAATACAATAGACTAATAGTGTGTATACATAATATGTAAATAGTCATCATCATGATCATCATCGTTCTATCGTATTTCCGAATATCAATAATTTGATGTGATTCATTATTGAATGAATTTGAATGGTATAGTCATAGGTTTTCTGATAGTCTAGCAGTGGTCTGTGAACAAATATTACAAATATTAAATTATAAATATTTTAAGAATCAAATTAAGTGTAAGATTTACTAATATTCCATAAGGTTTAGTATTTTAATCTTATTTTTTATTGAACAAAATATTAAGTTTATTCTCATCGAATCATCTGGAAGTGAATTTAAAGATTGGCGAAATTTTAAGCGAGCATAAAATTAAGTTGCTATCACCTGTAACAAATGCAAGGCAACTATTATGTGCAAAAGAATATTTAACCAGTGAGGTTTTCTGCATACAGAAAAAAACCAAGCAAATCTTATAATTTCATGAAAGTGGCAATTAAGAAAGCACAAGTAGTACTTTGCATGTAACTTCAGCCATGTGAGATTTATATTTATCCCATAACTCTGTTGTAGCTGAAGGAGAGCAGGAGGTCAATATGATAGCAATTAATGCACCAATCTGATTTGGATATAACGTGCAGCATGCGTCATTCATACATCCCGCATTGTCGGTTCTTCTCCATTAAATTCAGAGATTGACCTGCACTGCGGAAAGTGGCATGTGTAATGCCGTTGACAATTTTCAATTGCTGGAATGGCGTTGAACCGAGCACATTTACCAACAGCATACGAAGAAAGAACAATTCATTTTGATTGGGATGCACGGTGTACAGTTAGCCTATCATAGTTTCTTTGTATATGCCAAGTTAGCATATACATGAAAAAATCAGTTAACGTTGTAGCCGGTGGATTTAGGGCAATTTGTTGCACATTTGCAGCTGTGAAATAAACGAGTTGTCAATTTTCTATAGATGTACTGCTAAGTGAACAACAGCTGGACTTCGTTCATGTATGGAAAATGAAAGAATTCTCGTCACAGCTTCATTATACTTTACTTATATTTCTTCCAGCCGGATTATGTGCAATTTTGTCGGTATGTATGATCGCATTCCTATCACCTCTTTCTGGTGGTACGCCAAAATGGTTTAATGGAAATATTCCACGATTATGTGCGTTTTGTATGTTTTTGATAGCAAAGGCGAATATAAAACCACCCACCGGTTGTCTACTTTAATGTCACCATTTCGCATTTGAATAGTTGCTAATTTACCACCATTTTCTGCTGTTGTTCTTCTGTATAAAAGATATCGATCGCTTGTTCTAGATACAAATGCTTGACGATATAACTTAAAGGATTTTCCGTCTAACATGCATGGTGAATTTGGCTTCAGTGTATAGCAAAGTCCAGGTATCATATTTTTTGTCACAACTTCATGCATATTGATATCGGCATCGGGTATTTCAGTGAAAATTTATTTTATCCAGATTAGTATATGAGCGTGTGGTAATCCCTTATTTTGCCATTCCACTACGTATGTGTGTAGTAAAATTTCCGGTCTCACCACAAATGTGTAAATTTATGGTTTACAAAATAGCTATGGTGAACTCTTAAGTTGTAGCTAAGTCACTGTAAAACGTAAAGTCTAAATTTTAAATAATCTAAAGGCTTCATTGCCAAGTTGCGAATTTTTAAAAACTACCGTAATGGAAATACTTCATTAGGATCGTCTCCATAGTGCTATATTGATAATAAGATTTTAGTAGTTCGTTTTGAGACAGTATTAAGAATTTTTTTTTTTTTACGGTTAGAAAATTAATTTAAAGTACTGTTAAAATTATTACATTTGTTGTGTTCGAATCAAATCATCTCATGCCACAATTTACAATGCTGCATTGTTAAACAACAGCTAAAGTAACATAACTTAAAGTGGTATACATTAAGCCACTCAAGATTCCGGTATGGAGACCGTAATCGTTTGATTGTAGGGCTAAGTTGGAAATTAAATTTACGAATGAATTACAATTCTTGTGGACAACGAATAATAGGATTCTATTCGGGAAAACTAACTGAGTAGAATTTTACATATTTAAGACAATAAAAGATTTAAAAAAACAAAAAATTTAATAACCACTTTACAGCTGAATCAAACATAAAAAAAATGGGATATGAAAATTTTGAGGGCATTTTAAGGCGGTTCCCTCGAATGATAGTGGTGGGAGACTTTAATCTAAACATTTTAGATACAAGAAACCCTAAAAGTGGAAAGTATTTGTAATGACATATTCAATCGGTTTTATTATGTTGAATAAACTTAAGTTAATATACTGATTAACTGATACAATTAGGCTAATGATAGCGGTATTTTTGGAAGGCCAATTCAATAAAATTGGGTAAATCTATAGTTCGGATATCAAGACTAAAACGTAGATGTTGAATGAGCTTTATGTCAACGAATTTCGAGACAAGTTCTTTAAATTCAAGCTCAAAAATGCTAAATGTCCTCATTTATTGGGAAAATACCACTTTTTGAAATCTTCGATAACAAATAAAATTCGAAAAACAAAACAGAACTGAGCTATTCTGAAGAATTCCGCAATTCTTCTAAATAGTTTCTTCTAGAAGCTTTCTTCTTTCAAAAATAGTAGATTGCGAACTTTTAATAATAACAAATAAAATTATTAAGGCACTAATGAGATTTTACTGGAATGAAACAAGGCGGCGATCCCATTCCCAAATGGACGTATATAATACACTATCTAGGGATTTTATATAAAAAAATATAAATTACATAAAACACTAGTCTTAAGTAACAAAATCTTGAAAAAACAAAAACAAATATGAGAGCCCAAACGCCTACAGATCAAAGGAATAACTACTCTGAATATTAGTTGACCACAACAACACGAATCATTTGTCTGCGATCGCTTATCAAAGCAACATACATTACGCCAAACCATTTTAAACCCCTCATAAAGTATCAAATCTTTTAAGCAAGACCTACCAGATTACATTAGAACTAATAACAAGTTCTTAAAAAATTATTCTTTAAGCTGTTGGCGCTGTATAGCATTGCAGAGAAAAAATTGGATATAATTTAACTAACTTTGCTTAAATAACACTATATGCTGATTCACCGAATGGGAAGTTTGGGATCACGTCCAAAGATCACATTTTTGGTACAGTTCGGCTATAATTTTACGGCCTATATTTATAATATTTCCTTAAATTGTAACATGACTATTCCGCTTGTTTTGAGAAAACCCACCAGGTCATCGTCTACTGATTACTTTTCCTCGTCGAATCAAAAACACACAAAATCATCTTGATCGCCGTTAATAATGCTATCAACAAACCTAGAAACATTACTTGTTCAAACTAAATTGTTTTACGTTTAAACTTAAATTTTAATAAGAAGGTTATCACTAAATAAAATTCGCATTTTTCTTAAAAAGAGATATTATGCATGTGGCACATTGTCGCAACAAAAATTGTTACATTTTGTATCTGTCAAAAAGCAAAAAAAGGAAAGGGCATTAAAAGTACTGGAAAATACCAACCACAGTCGATAATCATGTTAAAATGCAAATCAAAGGTCTGCAAATGTATGTCCATATATGGTCCGAATTCCCTTTAAAATTATGCCAGTATAAGTCCTATACAGAACTAAACCTCAACGAATTTATTAAACCTTCAAAAAAATAATAATAATTTAGCGTATAATGACCCTATATGAATTGGCCTCTTTTCTTTCGAATATGAGAAGTCGCTAGTCTACGACAGTAAATCAAAGATGATAGATGGGTAGGAATCAAATATGCATCGCGTTTTTTGTAGATATAGTACACCAGGTGCTCAAAATAGTAGTAAAAAATTTGACTTCTGTTACTTGTTACAAATTGTGTATGCACGCTGCAGGTGGTAAGCCCACAAAAAATATTTGTATTTATTCAGTTGGGTCATCGTGGTGAAATTTGGCTACAAGTTATCTAAAAGTTGATAAATTAGACTTGGATTTCTAGTTGTAACAGCATATGTTTCTCTCAAGCCTTGAACTCAAGCCTAATCTATGTTTGGCCTATACTAAACTGAGTATCAACTGAGGTCATGCTATTTGGTGAACCTGCAACTTACGCTGTATTGTTAAACTTATAACCATGAAAAGATTTACACATTTAAATACAATATGTATAAATATTGGCTCTTCCAATAAGTATGCGTGATATTTAAACAAATTGTGATTGAGATGTCCATTAAATTTATTTTAATTTACTTTATGACATTAAATATGGTTTAAATTCGAGTGATTCAACTTTCAAACAATCTGTCGCAAAAATCTGACTGAATTTGCTGGAAGGCGTCCGTTATGTTGACTTTGAGGGCATCAATGTTTGCGGTTTATTCGCATAAACCTGTGACTTTGAAATAGCCTCCAAAAAATGAAATTTAGATATCTAAAGGCGTTACATCGCCGTGCAAAATCACCAAGCCACAAAATTGTTCAAGTTGACTCGAATTTGGCCATCAATAACGTCGAATATTTCAAACATTTCTCGAACGGAGCACTGATATTGGAAATACAATTTGACTACGTTGTTTAACGCTACAACCTTCCATGGTGATTTGCCATACACTACTGAACAATCCAAAACATATTTGACAGATATTGACATAACACCATAGCTGCTATAACCTAACAAAATTTGAGACCCTATATATAACTTTTCGTAAAATCGAAAATCGAAAGGACTTAATAAAACTAAAGCTGTTATTATCATAAGTCACACAAGTTAGCACGTAAATCTTATATATGAACACTAACTAAACTTTTTAAAAGCCCAACGTATTGGTTAAAAACAAAACAAAAAACTTCGCTAAATCGATGACATATAAACTATTAAACTACTAGCTTACATTCATATATGGTTCAATACCATCACCGCATCTGACATATACATGTGTAAATGCAATTCGACCGCTCTGTGCATATTACAAAACACATCACAAAAACCAAAACATTTATGCGAACATATCTTAAAGACATATTATAACAACAATAAAAGTAGTTTTGTTTTGTTATTTTATTTTTATTTAATAATAAGAGAATATAAATATTTAGCGGTCCGTTAACCACAATCTCTTTCTGTTGTACAAATATATTTCGTGTATTTCTAAAGAAATTTAATAAGAAGGTTTTTTCTACTGTACGTACACAACAAACACATACAATATTATATTTATTAGTGGCATCAATGCATTATATAGTGAACATGGATTTTAATGTTGTGATGCAATTTCAAATCTACCGTATATACCGAAGCGAAACAGCTCTTAGGTCGTATACCCAAAGTTTGTTTTGGTGCTTCCGCCTATGTTATACATATGCTCGTATATAGTTGAGACATTTAAAAATGTATCTATAATTCATATCACTAACACAAATTGTTGTGTCACCCACATTCTGAATTATAGTACGTAGGAGGCCCAGACACCTACACGATTCTATCGATGAAAAAATGCTTTAATAATTTATAAATATCGTCTGGCGCTCTTACACATCTTCGCACAAGATGAAACATGAACAATTATACGCACGAATAATTCTAAACATGGTAGAAAACCACAACGAAGAGATGTAAAATACCTGCTCATTTAAATGTCACCACAAAAAGAAATATAATAAAAAGCGACACGATTAGAAAAATTTCTTTTTGCTTCATTTTTTAAAAGTAAGCTGATATAAGAAAAGCAAAATTAATATACTCGACTTTATACCACAACTACAAGTTAAACTTTCGATAATTCTTTTGTAATACAATTCTTTTAAAAAATCAATAAATTATCAACTTAGAAATAATATAACAGAACAACAGAAACAAAATGCAAAAAAAAACCGTTTCTTACTCTCTTGTTGTAAGCTCTCAACTCCTAGAAAACGAAAGTGGATTTTATGCATTTCTACTTTGCAATAATAATTCATAGCGGTTAAGCGCACATGTGTAGTTAGAAGGATAACACCATAAGTTGTATGTATAACCTTTTCGCAATTGCAGTATTATATAAAACCATTAAGCTTTTAAATCACTTAACCTTCCGTAATATTTTGATATATGTATACATACATGTGAGCGTATACAGACACAGAATAAAACTTTACATCAAATTCGAAATTAAAGCACTTCAATTAGCATTTAAAAACTTAATAGCTATTTTTTTAACGAAATTAATTAAAAAGCAGAATTTAACAAATGTGAATAAGACGAAGTAGTGTCGAAGAAGTTTTTGTCGAAGAGTATTATGTGTGTATTTATATTTTATATATACAGAGACAAAATGTAAGACATATAAAAGAAAAGGTAAAAAAATAATTGGAGAGCTTTATAGTGATGGAAGTAGAGGTGTAATATGGAAAGCTGTTTGGTTAGAGCCAACAAAAAATATGTGATTGCAAATAGTTACCAATGGTTGATTGTCATTGTGCAAATTATGGTATAAAAGAACAGTTTTTCGGCTCAAATTATATTGTTAGATAGTTTCTAATGCAGTTGGTTATACAGTGTAATGTTTGTAGATTGCACTATATTATTTTTATTTTATCTCCAATTTAGGAGCATAGAGCGTCTACTAGCCTGGACCTGGATGTCATCGGTGGTCTTCCAACTTTCCTCTTTCCTCATTCCATTTACATGATATTCTGCCAATGTCACTTGCTAGCTTTTGAAGTGTGTGACCTATCCATCTCTATTTTTGTTTCCTAATTTCTTTCTATCCATCAATTTTGCTTGTTTTCAGGAAAGCTTCCCCTCGTCCGTAATTTTGTTTATCTAGAAGCATTTTATAATTCACCTGAGACGTTTGTTTATAAATATGTTTTTTTATGTTTAACAATACAATAGTACTGATTTTATACAGACATTAAACATTTGTAGCTTTGTTTTTTTACAATGCGGATGTGTTCTAAAACTTTGTTAATCCTTTGACTTATATCATCTTCAGTGCCATCTGCTTTTACCACCGTACAACTAAGGTAATGAATTTTCCGACCCCTTCAAAGTGTTTTTTATTGATGTGAATTGGTGTACCAATGCTTGTGTTCAGCTTTATGGCCTTGGCTTTTCTGGTGTTGATTTTGAAACAAACTTCTTATGCCAATTCTGTTAACATCTCAGTTTCTCCTGCATATCGGCATATTTGTTTGTTAGCCGACTGATGATGTCCCATTGGATACCATTTGTGCTTGCTACGTCTAATCTGTGAATTACATTGTCTAACACTATTGAGAACAACAGAGGGGATAGCACACATCCCTGCCAAACTCCTCATGTGTTCTGGTATTTTTCACTTTGCTTGCCTTTATATCGAACATTATTTCCAGCACCCCGGTATAGTTCTTTGATGAGTTCTAATTTTTTCTTCTAAGAAGGTTGATTTCACTAAGTGCCTTCCAAATTGCGCTGCTACTAGAGTTTCGATGTGATCCGAGCAGCTCTCTCCAGGTCTAAAGCTAACCTGCGCATTCGTATGTTATTGCTGGTTACAGATAAGATACGTTCCAGGATGGTCATGGCTAATACTTTTTTTATGCGGTTGAGGAGGGTAATTCCTCTTCAATTCTTGCATTCTCTTAAGTTGCCTTTCTTCCGGATTATTATAGTTATTCCTTCTTTCTATCTCTCTGATATTCTATCTGTACTGCAAACGTAGTGACGTATGTCACTTACAGTGGTGTTAGACCCGCTGCTGCTGTAGATTTATCATTATTTAGTAGATCCAGCAACTTTGTTGTTTTTAACCCTCTCCGTTGGTGCATGGGTGTTGATGGTTTCGTTATAGTTTCTATCTGCAAGTACGTCATTTTCTTCAGTGTCTATATGTGGTTATCCTCGAAGAATTCCTTCCACCTGTATAGCTGTTGATTTTCTGAGGTTAGAGTTTAACTGCTGCATCCCTAATTTGTGGTATGTTCATAAACTTTCCGGTGACCTATTCTGACGCATTTATGCGCATGTTTCTGTTTACTGCTGCTTCTTCAGCTGTTTTGAAAATGTCTTCAGTATGCATTTCCTGTGATCACTCCGTGCAATTTTCTTTACTTTTTGAGATCTCGTTCTTAGAAGACGTCCAACTAATTTAGACGAACTAAATAAGTCGCATCTCAACATTTTCAGGTTGATAAAGACAAAACATGTGTTTTTGTGACGTTACCTTTCAATTTCGCTTAGATTTCTTCTTAGTTCAATATTTTCGCTTAAACACACCGCAGTCACGACTGCGTCCTGCAGATCGACCCCGCTGCTGACCTCAACGCCATGACCAATAGTGTGTAAAGTCGTTCGTTGGGCTGACCACCTACAACGATCATCAATTGTAAAAATATCATCTGAAAGATCTTGTAAAAGATCTCAGTAAGGGTCAACTTTAGATAGAATCAACTCTTAATTTTTTTTAATCATTTTAAAAATGTTTAAAAATGTTTAGTTGAAGAGGTTGGTGATCTTATAAGCTTAGAGCTTCTTGAAAATGGATTATCATCAAGCAATAGTTGACCCATCTCAGAATCCTTTAATCCGACCTCCGAAGGTGGATTTGTCTGCATCTCTCTCTCTCTATGTTACTCTCTTTCACAATACTGTGAAATTTATGCCACAATTAAAATTTTACAAAATCCAATGTTTTGCCGACTGAGCAATTTTAATTTTTCGGAAAGCACATAATGGTAAGCCCGTATTTTTTTATATTTCAAGATAATTTAACAGGCCAATTTAATTAATTTTTGGGCTTACATGTGATAATTTGGAAATCTTAAATTTCATAACTTTGATAGATAATATTCAAGAATTTTTTGGATTTGAGAATGGCACAGTCGACAAAACATTGAATTCTAGTAGTTTATTTTGTATACGACAAAATATTTATATGATGAGAGTTTCATTACGAGATTAAATGATATAGGCCTGGAACCAAAGAGCCTAAATAATATTTAAAATTATTCGAAAGTGTGTGTGCTCAGAACTAAAATTATACTAATAATCATTTATAGCAAAAAATATATAAATGACTGTCCCACGATTAAAATCGCAAAATTTCACGATTATTTCCATCACTATACTCACTCGCATATTATTACTATACATTTACTAATAAACCAATGTTAAATTACATTAACAATTTCAACTTAACACAAAACGTAAAAAACCAGTTTACTTTCAACTTTCGTATTCGCTGGTTGTTGGTTAGTATTTTAAAAAATATTTTAACGAATTTTCGTGTAGTTTGTTTTTGTTCTTTTCGATTTTTAAAGTTAAAATCGCGGAACAACAAAAATAAGATAAAGTTAAAAAATATTCAACTGTCAATAAAAATAAAAATAGTTTTGTGACGCATATCATTGGAAATTTTAATTTAATTAAATAAAAAGTGGATTATGTCAAAATAATTATCATACTATGATTATTTAAAGAAAAGTTTAAATTTAATTATTACTTAATTTTTTTTATTTATAATAAATTTTAGTTGGTTCTTTTAGTTTCTTTTTATTGTAAAGTAAACTGAGTGGGATTATTGTTATTTGCTTTCGTTATTAATATTTTTTCGTATTACAAAAGAAAAAATCTGATCTAATTTTTATACAAAAATTAATTAAAAATCACGAAATACCTACGATCGATAAATCGTACAAAATCTTATAAATAATTATGAAAAAATTAATTTAATAGCCAAGTTAAGATTCAAGGTGATTTTTATAAATAAATAAATAGAATAAAAAAACATGACATTTATTTAGAATTGTTATAAATAAATAAATAAATTATGTTTATACCAGATATGTATTATAAGTGTTAAGTTTTATACAAAAAAAAAAAAAAAAAAAAGTTTGAAGTGTTAATCAAATTAAAATATCAGGTTAAAGAAAAGTTAATTGTGAATCGGTTTTTCAAATCAAAAATGGAAGTTAAAATGAATATTTTTAAATATAAATCGACATGCGAAATTATTTTAAAAATATTTATTATTTTATGTGGATTAGGTGTTATAAATAGTCAAGGTAAGTTTTTTTTTAAATTATTATAAAATTCAGTTTTCAGTTAAGACAATTCTCTTGCGCTAAAAAACGTTAAATTGTATTACTCTACACACAATACAGACCAAAAACAAGTCTTATATTTTATGATTCAAGGTGATTCATAAACAATTTGTATTTTAAATATAAAAAAAATGTATTTATAACAATAATTTATTTTATTTATATTTAAATATTATACACTTCGAGTTAGTTATTCATGTATAGTCGAGTTAAAAATTAGTTTTGTATGAATCAGGCTTGAAAATTCGAAGAAGTTTCGTAATATTGTATGTATTGTTAATATTGGGGTAACGCGTTAGCCGAATTCTTATAAATACAGTATTGTATGTAGCATAGTTTAAAATAGTGTTAAAGATATATAGCTATTAGTTTTCAAGTTCATAAAACTCAGGTGGAACATTCTCATTAGCATCCTTATTATCTATGGTGTACGGTCGATTTGCCACTTGCTATAGCCACAAACAAAAGCTAACAATGCCATTAATTGTTTGACTGTAGGATTATTTAATGATTTGTGGAATATTTAATCTGTTTATTAATATTATTATAGTGTTTATTAGTTGCTCGAATGAACTTCCAAAAGTCTTAATTATTTCAAATGCTGGCAGGGTTCTAAGGGAAGTTAATCTGATTTATTCAATGTACAACAAATGTCAAATATTTTATTTGGAAATTGTCATAAACAGACTGCGAAAGTGCGTATAGAGGATCTATACGATGAATTTACACATTTATAAATTATGATTTGCGATATTTTAATCCATCAATCACGGACAAGAGGCAATAGCACCGCCTTTAATGTTTAGTACAATAACGATTAAACATACAGGTTTTCAAAAATTCCTTTGATACCTTTGAAATAGGTGTATACTTCTAATGTGCTCTTTTATAACTAAACTTACGCAAATAAGCTGTTGTTGGCCATAGCCACCTCTATAAAGATATTTTTTTAACTGCTTGTTAAAAGTTATAAATAACTTGCATTCGAACTAATATTAATCATCGGTTGACATTGAATTACCTATGAAATATATTAGATTCCTTAACAGATTGATACGTGGCTTACCGTAAGATTACCGGATATGCCAGAATTTGTCACCATTATACCTTCTTCTTCAAAATTTTTCACTAAGGCTTTGATCATGCCTTTATACTTCACTTTAGCTATTTTTTATACTTCACTTTAGCTATTTTTTTTGTAAGTTTGAGCCATATAAGATGTTCATCTGGTATAATTGTCTGTGGTAAAACCTTAATATTTTATTATATAACTAATGATTTCACCTTATAGAGAGAATACTCTTTTGCAATATTTTGGAGACAACAAGACAGTTCAAAAGCTCAATAGTATTACAGTTTGATTTTATTTTGACGTTTTGCCAGAAGTTCATTGATGATATTGGTAGATGAATAATGGATTGTATATTTTTAATTATCTGATGTTGTTTGTGATTTTACTCTCTTGTAGAATTTTGCGGACTTATCAGATAAGTTAATATAGTTGCAAAAATTATATAGGTTTTGAGACACGAAATGTTTACCATCAAGGAACCATTTACACAGGAACTGGGATCACTGGTAATCGCATGGATGAAGATAACGAAAACATCCCAACCAAATAGATTATAGACCTACGTTTTATAGTTTTTGCATTCCTAGCTTACAAGTTATAAAAAAGTGTTCAATTAAAGTTAATCCACATATTTAAAACTAATGCCTAAAACTACAATTAATGCTATAGTAAATATTATAAATTGGTTAAAACTAAAACAATAAATGCTTATTTATGAAGCTTAATAAATCACTACCAAATTTGTATGATCATGGTCAGATCAGGCTAATACGATTCTGCAGTAAAAAATATTTCCCTTCGCACTTTAAACCATCACAATCCATTCGGCTTTATTAATGAACAAGTTAAAAATTGCGATCATGTTTAAAAAATATTATGCGCACTCGATCCAACTAATGATTAATTAAAGCATTTAGTCTATATAAAAGTCATTGCTCACATTGGATCGATGGAATCAGCCATAATTAATAATAAAAAATTCTATATCAATATTCTACGATCAAATAATATTTTGTTAGGTTTGTAACACGCTCACAATTTCTAACAATTCTAATTCATCATGATATATCAGAGTTAAAAATATTTCACTGTTTTGTACGCCAGCTGATGAAATATTGTAATTAAGAAGTGAGTTAAGATATAATTGGTTTTCATTTTTCTTTAAATACTTAAATATTTTAACCATTTGATCCAGCTGTTGATTAAACGATATAATATATTATACCCTTTCTAAAACTGGTAGACAAGCACACGAACGATAAAAACAAATCTTAAAATCAAACTAATTTATTTTTATGTAGTTATCTAATTTCGAAATTCAAATAGAAAATATCAAAAAATTAAAGATTTAATTAGAAATAAAAAGAAAAAGTTTTAATTTTTTTATGTTGTATTGACGAATCGATCGCAAGGGTATCGATCGCAAGGTAATCGCGAAGAAAATATCTAATCTCGAAGAAAGTCACTTCTCTATAAATATTTCCAATTAAAAAATAAAAAACAATTTAAATAAAATGTAAACGCATTCAATTACTTATAATTGATTATTCAATACACAACATTTCAAAATTATAATATTCGAATAAACTTAAAAAAAAAAAAGAAAACTAATTGACAAGTTCTTTGCCCTCGTAAATGTAATCATGATTTAAACATAAAATTAACCAACTATCACCATAAATACTGTGTATATATAGATTGTCCACAGTTGTTCAAAATTTAAAAATTCGAATAAATCACGAATTAAACGTACATGATTTGGATTATTGCTAAATTAAATAGCAAAAATGACGTCATCCTTCCTAAATAGTTTTTTACAGTGTTCGAACATAATAAAATGTTGCTGTCCTACGCAAAAAATTCCTTTGGTCATATTATTAGTCTTCTTGTTTTGATTGTATATGTCCATATACTTTAATGTTTCTTGGATACAATACCACAAGCTAAAGGGTTTACCATTTTTAATGTTCGGATCATAAACTTATTAAAAAAAAAACGAGAGACACAAAAATTTGTGGTTACAGACTGATTGTAACAGTTGTGTGAGTAGTTTATTGGATTTAGAAAAAACCAACACAATTGTGTGGTAAACATCAGCATTGAAATTCATTTAACACAATTGTGTAAGTAACATTTAATAACTAAAATTCAACATATAAAAGTGACTACACAATTGTGTGGGGCCTGTAATTAAAAGAAAAATATTATAGTGAAAAATTTAGAATCAAATTCGTATTGTAGTAATAGTTGTTTATTTTTGTCCCATCACTATAAAATAACACCGTAATTCAATCCACTCAATTGTATAAGTGACCAGGTACAATATCCAAACCTATCATATTTTTAGAATAAAATTTTAAAATTTTAAAATCAACTAACTTGATTTTAACAAAATTTATTAATTTGCTCTAATTTAAATGATCCAGTTTTGAGGGCTCTTAAGAATTTACAATTGGTGGCAGCAATTAGCATACATAACTGTGCTACTTAGATCTATTTTAATTCTTAATTGATCTTTTGTGATGGTTAAAATTTATCTACACAATTGTTTCAAACTGTGCATTTAGCTTAACGGATTAACAAAGTATTATTTTGCTGATGGATCGTTGGTGTTCAATTTTACGTAAAGTACAAAAATAATTATTGGTAGCTTACGTAAATCAACCAAATTCGATCATTCCAATTGGAAAACTCTATATTATGTTATAAAATAGTTTTTAAATGAAATTACAACCAAATTTAATTTTTAATCGAATTTAAATACATAATAATATGTACAATTCAAGAAAACAATTGAACAACAATCATAGTTAGATAATTAAGTGTGTTGAACATGAAATTACAATTAGCCGATTTTTTTATTACAAGTGATTATCCATTAAATTAACGATCGCTTACACAGTGACATTGTGAAATTATAATTCGGTTACTTGATATGATTAATTTATGAGTTTTGATTCCATAAAAAATACAGACTTTATAATTTCTTACGGCCTATCTAACCATTATGATAACATGTACTCTTTTGACTTCCTAATTGGTAAATCGAAATGAAGAGCTCACTTATCTAATGACTTCAAAACATAGATACGCACATACATATGTACAAACGCATACGTCTGTCATTAATTGGTGATGCTTTCATTTTTAACGAAACAACAGACTTTTGTTTAGCATATAAACATAAGTTTTTGTGTTATGTTTACATAAAACTAATTTCTAATTCACTACGGAGCGCACATCGTATGTATGTATTGTATACACAAAATTTCATTAGTAAATTTAATTAAAAAAATTTAAATACAAAATTACTGATGGTTGATTTGTAAATTGAAAAAAATTAATTTTATCTGTCTTTTTAGTTAAGGGAAACTTGTAATTACACTTAAATTGAATTACTATATACTTTGGATGATTGATTTTTGAATGATGAGAAAAAGATTTTCTATAAATGTAAGATAATATTTTGTAATATTATTTATTACATTTTCAAATGACAGTCTCAACTACTATATTGCTAAAGTGTATAAATGAAGAGAAATTTATTTTATTTGACTAACATGGAAGCGTAAATGTAAACGTGATAACCTATTTCTGAAATACGTTAACAACTAATTAGCATCGATGATCGCAGCTGCGGGGTGATTTATATCAAAAAATAAATATTTTCGCTTGCAAACTAAATTTTAAATATACAAAATTTGATTTATATTCAAAGAATTTTTTGAATTTTATCGCATACAATAAATTAAACGTTTTTGTATTTGGCTAGCCCAAATATTGGTTGATTACCAGTTTTATTTGGAAATTTTAATTTGCATCTATGAATATGTATAAATATGTGCGCTTTTTATAATTGACCACATTTGCCAAAATATTAGTTGAATGACCCTTATATATAATCAATGTGAGAAGTTATATAAGTATATACAATTGAACTATTTATCAAATTGAACTGTTTAAATTATTCCTTCATGCCGCTTTCATGAAAAAATTCTGCAGAATTTTTTCAGTAATATTTCTTCGGCAAAACATGACGGAATTAAATATTGTTTATCTTTTTTAGTAAATTCCGAAAGTGTATACCAACTTAAAATTGAATTTTATTATTTATTACTAAAAAATTACTAAAAAAGATAAACAATATTTAATTCCGTCATGTTTTGCCGAAGAAATATTACTGAAGAATTCTGCAGAATTTTTCTATGAAAGCGGCTTCAGACCAGTCATGCGCAACCCGGTGCTCGCGGGCTACTTGCGGTCTGCGTATTATTTCTACGCAAACTAAAACTGGATATTTTAAAGTTAAAACAGTTAGATAGTTTATCTTTTGTTTATGAAAATCAACAAACTATATTTTATAAAATTAAACTGTTTTACTTATGTGATTGAAGCACCATCTCCATTAAATATATACAGTAAAAAAAATATTTTTCAAAACAAAAACGAAACCGATTTTTTTACTGTATAATTTCGTTCTTAAATTGGGATTCTCCTTATTGTTTTCTTCACCTTAGTATTTTATTATCCCTTGTTGCAGCCCTTCAGTTTGCAAACATGGTTAAAAGACGTGATAGGTGGTATTTGATATATTGTGAAACAAATTATAGTGAATTATAAAAGTTACTATAAATAAAAAAGACAGCTTAATGATGAAAAACGGACGTTTCAAGTCCAATGGACGCATAAATATTTGGTCATTGAATTCAAGAATTGCAAAAGTTGTACCCCAAAAATTAAAATATATCCTTCAGCAGATATATCAGTTCAAAGACATTTCAAATGATATCAAAAATAAGTTTTCGGAAATTTTAGAACATTGTATTTGTTTTTCGCTTGCGGTTGACGAGTAAGTAGATATCACATCAACCGGCCAATTAACAATTTTTGCGGTGCGTAATACAACATTTTAATACATAAGACGAATTGTTGGAATTATATCCTTTGAGAGGCCAAACAAACTGGACTGGTGTAAATTTTATAAGGTCTCGAGGCTTAAATCACAGACAGTTCAATGAATTTATTATTGAAATTGACAGTAAATTAAGTAATATTGTGTTCTATACCGAAGTAAGGTGGCTTAGTCGGGATAAAGTTCTGTGACGATTTTTGTCTTTATTGGACGAAATAAAATGTTTCCCTAGTTCAGAAAGGACAAACGATAGATCATTTTGAAAATTCGATTTGGGTATGTGATCTGGCACCTAATGATGTTTCCAGTTTTCGAATGAAGCTGTTTTTATTTCTTATACAATTTGATAATAACCATACTGCTCATTTACCGAACCGCGAGCAAATTTTTGAATCATTTAAAGCAAAATTTAAAGATTTTTAGGGTGAAACGGTCCTTTTCAGAAGATTTAGTAATCTATTCGATGTGTCATTTGAAGAAACTGAGCCTTGTTTATAGCTGGAATTAATCGACCTTCAATGTGATGAAGAATTTAGTGTAAAATTCCAAGATGGTGACCTTTTAAATTTTTATAGATGTCTGCCTCAAGAGAAATATCCTGGAATCTATATATTTGCGAACAATCGCTCTGTTTGCTAAAACTAAGTATGTCTATTCATCGAAACAGATCAACAGACACTAATCTCGATGCAGTACTGTGAATATGAACAACGAATATTGAAGCTAATTTGGAAATTTTACCAGCATGAATACAGCCTCAAAAATCACATTGAACCATATTATTTAGTGATTAGGTTTTTTTTATAATTTTGTTATGCAGGTACGAGTGTAAAATATGGAGTGAATTATTTTTACTTATATTTAAAAATATTCATTTAAATTTTAACGTTTTTAATTTTGAAAAAAAATTCCAGCATTTGTTTTCCCGAAAACAAATTCAAATTTAAAACGTTAAATTTGCAGTCGTAAGGTGTCTTTTTATAAAAGGACACCTTACGACTGCATTTGACGAGTGGATGGAAAATATCCTAAACCATAACAAAACTAATTTCATATTCGATGATTTTAATAATAATGTCGAATCCAATGAATATTACAGTAACCAATTTATTCATTTGATTAGAGACCATGTAGACTAATATAGGTGGTTAAAAAATAAATTGAGAGTTACAGCAACTATAAAGTTTAATAGAATTATTGATAACTAATTCAAGGAATACGATCGCTGAAAAGTTTCTCCTAAATCACTTAAGTGTCACCTTTAAATCAACAATGTCTGTGGTGCCAAGAAGCTAAATTAAACGAAAGAGACAAAAATCAAACGAAGCAACTTATAATTTATTATTAAAGCTAAAAACTTGAGTGGATGAACTGCCTTGTTCAAAATTGATTCATAAATCTATTGTAAACTACCATGGTTTTTTGAAAATTTTAAATTCAAAGAAGAGGAATAGTTACAAAGAGCCAGAAATATATATTTTAACAAATTCTCAAATTTTTCAGTTTTTTAACTTTTTAAAAGACTTTTATTTAGTTCGAATTTTGTGGAGTTAATGATTTGAAAAAATGTTCCGATGTAGAATTCTCATTTTAAAGCTTTTAATTGCAAGTAGCAGATTTAACGAATTGACTTATTTAAAAAGACAAATTCTGACCCTAGCAAATCTTTTTCATAGATGAAATATATTTAAATTCTCTAAATTTTTCAAGTTTAATTAAATATTTTTAAAAACTCTTATATTTTAAGTCATTTGGTTTAACAGTCTTGTTAGTTCCGAAGCGTTCATTATAACCACGTTCGATTGTATTAAAATATTAAAATTAAATCACTTAAATTGTGTATCACGAAAATAATCAATAAATTACAACTATAATGCTGAACTTATTATAAGCCAAAAAAAACACTAAACCTATCGAGAAAGAAAGTTACATAGCATATAAACACGGCAATAAACTTAATCAGCCATAAACTTTATTATTTCATAAATAAATATTATATGTAACCCAAACCAATGTTGAACTTAAAATCTACTTAAAAAATATGGCACAGTAGTTTTTTTTAGATCAAAACTCCATAAATCGTTATAAAAAGGTTGATTGTAATAAATTTTCAATTTCTATAAATTTATTTTCATAAACTAAACATACAAAATATTTTACTATTGTTAGTGTATCATACAAGAAAAGACTTATGCTTTTTTTAAACATACAATAAACATATATATGTACATGTATTCACGATTAATATTTTCTTGAGTTAAAAAGTGAAATCGCGCAATTTAGTTTTGTTTCTAGTTTTATATGCGGTATGAATTATTACAAATTATATTTCAACGATTTTTTATTTTTTATAATTGAATTTGTAATAATATTTTTTTGGTAGTTTTAATCAGATGAAAGATTTTTTTTTTGGTGGTATGTAAACTTTTTTTTATTAATATCTAACATCAATCAAAAGATGATCTTTAAAAAAAAGTTTCACGATCTTAACCAAATATACACATTTTTCTATGGATACGTTAATTTATTACTTCTCAATAAGAAAAATAATACTAAACAATGGCAGATTTATGATTTATATTAGAACGCCAACGTACCACTATTCTGTTTTGTTGTGGCAACAAAAATTTAGATATGTTGTGAATTTGAAAAAATACCAGAAGCAATTAAATTTGATTGATGAGTATTTCATTAGTAATATTACTTGAGTGCCTTAAATTGAGACTTCTAATTAAAAGCAATAGACCGCGATCGGTCACTGGCTGCTAATACAACAACTGTCTTTTTATCATTCAATGAACACAACACCATAAATGTTGTTGTATTTGGTAATACAATTTGTAATTTATAGTTTCATTTATTTATTACTAACGAATTATAAGAGCATAAAAGTGTTAAGTAATATGAAATATATATAAAAAATTAAAATACTAATTTTTGTTGAGTTCCTGGGCTATATAATTTGAACTTAATTACATTACATAATTTTTGAAGATAAATCAAAAATTGGGATGGTAATCTATTGATTTGGCATAGTGGGGAGGAAACTCAAAAACTATATAGTACCGTTTGTAGTCTTGATTTTTTGGTATTAGAAATGTATAACACACGCCCTAAATGAAACTTGAAATCCACTTCTAGTTCCAAAAAAAAATGTTTACCGACTGTACCGAAATTAATTTCATTAACTACATTAACTTGCTTAGTTGTTTGTGTATGAAATGCCATAAAAATATTTTAGATATCTCATTAGAATATGGAACTTCTTGTTTCAAATCAAATCTAAAATTAAACGGAAGTTTTGGAGTAAACCGAAAGCTGCTTTATATAGTAATAATAGAAATTTGGAAAAGATATTTAGATCCACATGCTATGACAACTACCTAGGGTATGGTTTTAAATCAATCCGAAAGTATTTTTGTTTAAATCCTAGTGTTGTTATTTTCAAATTTTAATATTTCTACTCTTAATGTGATTTTAAGATAATTAGCTCATTGATAACTAAGTCATCGGCCGCAAAGCTATTATTATTTATTAACCACAAAGAACCTTGATTTTTGAAGCAGCCTAGAAAATGTTGTGTCAAATACAAATCTAATGCTGGTTACTTACACAGTTGACTACTCCAGTGGGTTTTAGACAAGTCTCTTATCCATGCAGGGATAGAGTAAGTTATGATGGGACTTAAATAAGTCTTGTATAATTTTAAATTTTTTTGAATAAGAGGCCACTATTGCGGTTAAAAACCTTACAAAGAAGATTGAATTTGATTTGGGTTTTCTATTCTAAGGTGCCACCTCCAAATTTAATAGGGTTGCTTGGCTTGGTTTTAGAAGAGCATCATTACATTCAAATAATTCGATCGAACCCATGTGCTCGTTGAAGAGGTGAAAATGTCTATATATGTGATTTTAGTTTCTTTACTGACGGATTTCGAGATATAATGATAATTGAGCCTTATAGGCAACTCTTTCTGCAATTGATTGGTTACTAGAGCAGTGTTCATTTAGCGACACGCAGAATTTTCTATTTGTAAGGTATTTGTTGAACGACCAAATCATTTTTCATGTTTAAATAGTTTTTTTGCCTAAGTATACTGAGAAGAACAGTTTTCGGCACGAAATCCATACTGATTTTCTGGAATGTACTGTTCTTATTGGCGCTTATTGAGAATGACTAGTTCCATTATCTTACTTATTTTATTTAGGAGTGAATTAGGATAAATCTCCTGGATTAGAAACAGGGATGCCATTGCCAAAATTACTTAGTTGGATATGTTATCGTCGCCCAAAAATGATTTGATTATGAGAAGTTGAGTTGAGGAAATTGTTAACACAGTTATAATTACTAACTGTTCGAATCAGGGATCTTTTAAAGACTTGTTATGTATTTAAAACTTTTCGCAGTAACGCGCGATGACTTTGTACTGACAGACGTTTATAGTTTGATGGCAAGTTTATTTATATTCGTTAACATAACCACCTTTTTCTTAATTTGAGAAGTGGTATAGATATTTGGAAAGCGTCTTCATCCAGTTCATCGGTACTAGTTGCGAAATACTTTTTGGGATGGTGAATACAATTGAAAAATGTTCTTAGATAGTACCAAATCAAAAAATTAGTTTTATGAGAAATTAGGTTATTGGAATTATTGCATAAACTAAGAAGTTATTTAATATTTCAGTTATTGGCCCACCTTACGTGGTGCAGTGGGATTTAAAGTCACCTTCCAATATAATTTTTTTACTCGAGTTAAGGAGATGTTCAAAGTCGGGCCTATTGCATAATTTGAGGTATTTGTTCGACGCACCAATATTTGAAAGTGTTGCTTCAGTTTCAGTTGAAACTTATTTTTGGCCAAAAACGGAGGAATACCATTTGGGATAAGATGGCAGATTTATATTTCCGAATTGAAATATTAAGCCCAATGTTTCAATCGGGCTTGAACATGTTATAACTAGCGACCTAAACTCTGTATCGCTAAGTTGGATGTGTTCCACATAAAAAAACCAAGTGAGGCTTGTAACAAACAGCACTTTTTCAAGCTGTTATCACCAGTCTAGTGAAACTGTTCTAGAATAAAAATTGCATTTAGGTGAACCGGTTTTTAACAGTATGAACTTGGGGGTTCAATTAAAAATTGATCACATCTTCGGCGAATAACTTTTTCGCTATAGAGATCGGTTTATAACCATAATATACCCTTTGTGAACCAGGCCACTACAGAAATTTGTGTAGGCGAAAAAATTATATCAAAACATTTGTCTCACGTGACACTGACTATAGTTTCCTATATAGGTGTTGTTCGCTGCAGTTAACACATTCTGCGAGTTGTTAATTTTATCAGTGTTTCTGCAGATATTCAGTCACCTAAGCTCGAGTACGTTTTTTCCAAGTGACTCTGCAATGGCTTATGTGCTGAATTATCTTATTTATCACTATTTAAAATTACTCACCGGGTGTAAAGCAATTGTTAAGATATTTACTGCATCATCACGTTGGTCGCTGGTTAAATGAGCATAACATAAACTAGTTTTTCATCATCGACGTGCGTGTTCATCGGTACCTGATTAGGTCGTCTTGATCTGATTTTTGTCTTGGTCCAATCATGGTGCTCGGCGAATTTAACCACCTTCGATAGTTTTTAGTTTACTCGGTGAATAGTTTTATCAAACATATACAAACCCATTTTATATGCGACTACATTTAACCTTTTCATCGATGAAATACTGCCCACTTTCACAAATATCACAACAAACTAATGTGTTCGACTTACCATAATCTACATTTTAAAAGATCAAAAATGAAGAAAACAAAATTTAATGCAATTTACAAGATGCATCCTAAATTTAATTTTAATTTATTAACACATTTTTTAAAACTAAGCCACTCTGGCTAGCGCAACTTTTAATTGATTTTAATTAAAAACTTTTTTAAGTATGTTAGAAAATAAATAAATCTTAAAGTTTTTATTTGTCATCGATTTATATTTTTTTTTCTTGACCATATATAAATTAACAATGAGCTAACGGTTAAACATTTAAATTAGGTTTTAACAAATTATTCAACTATTAGATGTGCCCAATAGTTAAAGTTGACTGTTTTTAGTGTTTTGTTTACAAAATGTATAGATAAAATTGAACTTGGAAATTAAAAGGCGGGTACCGCGCATTCTTATAATAAAAAGAAGTCAACGATTTCATAACATTATGTATTATTAAAATTCGGTCTTAAAAGACGTTACGTATATTACGACATTGAACTTCTTATGATTTTTTTTATCGAAATTAACATAAAATCACTATTTTCTTATTACTGTTAAGACAATTTTTTTGTTTCTTTCTTTCGATTATTTGGTTTGTTGTCATTAATATTTAATGATATCGTGGCTTACCGTTTTATTAGATGATAATATGAAGTTGCCACACTATCTAATTAACATTAATATTCAATTTGGTTGTTTTACGATAGCTTGAGTGCGATTTAAGATAAGAAAATTGTTGAAAAATATTTAGGAAGTTTTTTATTTAAATTTAACCTTTAAAAAACATGCATATATAAAATGGCGGGATAAATGTACATTTTCATGGAAGTTTTATTGAATTATGACTCAGGATTTGTTTATATAGTATAAGATGATGATGACCTTAAAGCTTGAAGTACGGCATACTGCATTTTGGGCAAGAAAGAACAATCAGAAACGAACGTCAAATTACGTTCGTCCATGTAGTTTATAATGTACCAACTTAATTGACTTTCAAATTTGTCACAATATTTATATATCACCTATACATGATGTTTGTATATATACACATCTATGTATACATAAGTTTAGTTTATAGTACACTTGTTATTAGTTTTTGACCAATGCTTTGTCATTAATTTTGATTACTTATATATTAAATGACAAAATATGAACGCAAATAAATGTTGGCGTTAGATACTCGTAAATAAAACTTTTGTTTATTTTTATATTGTACCTGTTTTAGCCGGTACATGTTTTATATTTTAACGATTAAATATGTTTAGTTAATTTTAATTTTAGTGTTGCAATATTTGATTTGGAATTTTATGTAAATCAAAGACCCTATGTAATAAAGATAATAATTATTCATGGTTTTGGAGCGAAAAAACACGAATAAGGCAAAGAAATGTCCTAATATTTTCACAAAATTGTCTATAGTGGTGATACTTAGGATTTGTTAAATTTTATTTTTTTTTTTTTTTTGTTGAATACTTAATATGCGGGAACATTTTCGCTTGGATCAACTGGTTTATCTAATTTTACTCTGTAGTTTTGGAAGTAACTGCGGAGCCTCAAGCTTATGATCCAGCGTTTCCTGGATCATCCCTTTTCCGAATTGTGTTTTCTTGGCTTTGGTGCCATCTCTGTTTCTCTCTCTGTGCTCTGCATTTTTTTGCTTAAGGCAAATAGGATTTACATCTGCCATTAAACATACTTGACGATTGCTGCAAAAATAATTACAAATACCTACAAATCTTACATCCAATATGAATTTGAAAAAAGTTAGAGAAAACTCAAGAGAAAACTCAATAGGTCCTTAAGATAATGTTGAACTACTTGTTACGAATTAACTATGTGAGGATATTAGTCGTGATCAGACCAACAAACGCTTGTATAAACACAGTTTTAAACCGGTGTAAGATGTAATTTTAATGGCTTTTTAGTTATTGAGCTCGGGACCATGGCGCAGCTGGAAAAAACAATAACCACCGCTATATGACCGGTAACTTTCCAAAACTGTTATTGAAAAATATTATGATTTTTTATTCTTACTAACTTTTTTATTACAGAAATAAATCTTAAACTATTTAAGGGACTTAATTTTGAGATTGTTTTTTAATTTTTTGCCATATAGTTTTTGGGATATGGTTTTTGCGATTTCTATATTGTTTATGAAATTTATAGATATTTAATGTTTTTTATTTTTATTTTGTGGTGTTGGTTTATGGAGTTTACTTTAAATTTATAATTCTATACTATATGAGTCTGCGGTCCTTTCAAATATTATACTACATACAACAAAATTATGTATATAAGATTATGTTTCACAAAATTTTAATCAAAAGCTTTAATCTACTAAGAAAATATTCATTTTCATTTGCACAAACCACAGTAAACATAGATGGAGCAATCATTGGAATAAGTGCTGCATTTTACTGAAAAATTACTTAGATTTTATGATTTCTAATTAGAACAACTAAACATAATTTTTAAGCTACATTTAAGTAAACTTTGATTAAGGTGGTTTTAAAAAAAACTTGAATCGGCAATTTAATAAGTTTTATTTGAGAATTCTGGTGCAAATGGTGATTGTAAATAAGAGATCCTGAACAGAAATCTTCTAATTGCTCTGATGACTTTGTAAGACAATAAAAATTTTAAAACGATTTTTTTGACGAAAAAATTATAAACATTTCAGCTATGTGATAGCTTCTTTAGATATTGTTGGTTATTTTACTACAGTAAACAGACCCCATGTAATACTTTAGCAACCAAGAAAAATATAACTTATATATATAAAAATATATATTGTAATGATAAATAATTACAATAAAATATCTGTTTACTTTCAATTTAATTGAGTGACATCTTTTAAAGTATATTAAATAGAAAAAACTTGTAATTCAAAAGACTGTAAACAACGAACCCGATTTATCATAAAAATAAATCTAAATTTTAAATTATTTTACTATACTGAAAAATGTCAAACGTCGATATTCTCAGAAAATAACAAATTTTGGAAATGATTAAATAAAAATTATTTATTGCTGTAGAGAACATAGCAATGATCATAATCATTACTTTTCAAGCCATAAATCGCTTGCATAATTTTAAACACGAACTTATCGTCGCTGTTAAAATTTTACAACAACAAAACATGATAACCGGTCTGGTATAAATTTACTCCTCAAACCCAAAAAGGTACATAAACCTCAGTTTATGTATTTATGATGTTATCATAAGTTTATGAGGTTCCGATACCTCAATCTTTTTAATGTAGATTCCTCATTTAAAAATCTATATACATCACTCTGAGCTGCTTTGTACTTTCAAATTTTAACTACCCAAGATTTTCGCTTGTGATAAAAAACTAAATTTTTACTTTTAGAATTAAATTTGCATTTCGAACCACTCTTAATTCCATTTCCTTGTACGTCTACTATGCAGATTTATTAGAACTTCCTAGTTTGTACAATTAAAAACATATATATACCACACATATATCGAACAATTCAATGGGGGCGAAAATTTAACAACAAATTTTCCAATAAAATAATAAAAAGTGAAATTAGCTAATGAACAATAAAACTTATATTATTTTATTAAACATAACATGAGGTTCGCATAAACCAAACATAAATCATTTTTCATTTCATTGAATTTATATGTACAATGTGTACACATTACATTTTATTCGAAATAAAGCACCACTCACACGAATCCCGATATATTATATAATATGCGTGTGTGCAATATGAATAAATAAACTAAATCGTTATGCGGTTATGCTTCACTAAAACTTTATATTATACCAACATATAAATTGATTTGCATGATTGGCGATTATGTTGAGGAGTTTTCATTTTTCTTCGATCGACGCTTGATGTACGAAAATCATAATTATAATATATAAATACAAGATAATTATGTATATAGAGATGCCGATTTACTGTAATATGGGAAAGTATACGCACATATATGTATGTAATGCATTCTTCATTTGATATAATAATTAAAGTGAAAGTCGACGAGTATTTTAGACGACGGGAAATTGCAGTAAAATTGTTTTACTTTTCTTATAATATATGACCGATTATATGTTTGATTAATTATTTGTGGGTACGCTCTATTTCAATTTGGTGGTTTAACAAAATTAGCGAACTAATGTAATATGTATTTCCTATATATGTATGAATTTGATCCGCCTTTCATATTCGTACGTATGTACCAGTATAATTATAAACTTATATAACCACCATAGCGCCACTGTCCATGCTCGAAGTAAAAGATTAGTAACACGTGACACATAAATTATGAGTCGGGCACTCGGTAAATACTTGTTTAAATCTTATTTGGAGTGTACTACTTTCATATAATATCGTTTGCAACCAAGATATAACTTATATCCAAAAATAGTAAACTTGTTCATTTAAAGGTCAGTCACTTTTTTTTATATAGTGTTCGATTTGTGTCTTAAAGACAAAAAGCAGAATAATATTACGTCGCTTTATGTTGATTAATGTGGGTGGTTTAGTATTATCGTTTGAATGGTGTTTAAGATATATCAGAATTTGGAATGTTTGTTTTTTTTTTGGTAAGCTATACGTATGTCACACTGTAAGGTGATTTACTTTGTGTTGCAATTTATAAAAATTGAAACACTTAAGTCACCGAAACTATATCATAATAATCGCGTAATTATTTGGTTGAAAAGAAAGTTTAATCGAAAACCAAATATGAATATGTAATTTGAAGAAATTTTTTGGTTGTGTATACGAATATGTTAGAATTATGCAAGTTAACATAATAAAGTTAAGCAATTAATGTAACATAATTATTAATCGATTGAAATGGCGTATATTTAGCAATGCCAAAGTATTTGTTTTGATAAATCGTTTATTTATTGAATTTAAAGGTTAATTATATTTTGATACCGCACCATACAGCCGTACGATGAAGTAATCGAATAAAATGTAATCAAGGCTCAATAATTAAAATCTACTGGCTGAAGGTCTACTAAATAGAAGAGAATGGTAGCATCTATCAATATAGCATGTTTATATGTTGAACTATACTAACAAGTTTAGGAAGCGAATTGCAAATTAATTAATGATGTAGCACATATTATTCGGCAAATCTTTCAAATTTATATAAATTAAACTAATGACTCAATAGTCTTAAAAGAGTTTTTTTTAAATCGTGACTTCGGTATCATTGACTTTTGACATTTTGACCATCGAATTGATATTAAAGTAATTTTAAAGAATCATATCACTAAACAGGTTCGTTGCTTTAAGTCTATTGTTGATATGTTATATTATATATACGAC
The DNA here is from genome assembly GCA_963556175.1 of Tipula confusa. Lineage (NCBI taxonomy): Eukaryota > Metazoa > Arthropoda > Insecta > Diptera > Tipulidae > Tipula > Tipula confusa. Next base: position 231,057,194 of record OY744475.1, read on the forward strand.
TGCAACAATTCAAGGCTGAGATTAAGTCATCCATTCAATACGTTATGTGTTATAATTTAAAATGGTGAAATTTTAGTCAAGGTGTCATGGTACACTATTCATATTTCTTATGAACAATGAAACTGCATTTAATTAGAGCTTTCATTGAAAGTTTTACTAAAATATTCTTTAGCCACCATGTTATAACTATTTAAATGCATATCATGACATAAGACATTTGCGATAGATATGATCATATAAATTCAAATCACATTGTGTCACTATCGTCATACTGAACATATATTTCTTGATCACTATAAATTTTGTGACTTAAAAAACATTGACTCTTGACACTTTAACCATAATTTTGATGATTAATTATTTTTTACAAAAAAAAATTATAAAATCAGGTTCGTCGTTTTAAGTCTTTTGTTAATATGATGTATTTTATGTACAAGTGAGATTGCGGTATCACTCATTTTCTTGTAAACATTATTAGAATTAAAGACTAAAATTATGTTGATATTGGTTAGTTACCAATTATCTCTGAGTATTTAGCTTGGTGGCCATTTTTCGTTAGTTGCATTTTTAATTTGAAATTTAATTTGGTTTCTGATATAAGTACAAGCATTTTTTCAATATGCTGTTTCTTAAATCTTAAGTCATATAATAGTTGTGTAAACCCCAATTCATCATCAAAATTTATAAAAAAAATCGACTCTATATCGTTTCTAACCTATTCGGTCATTTTACACATTGCCGTCTGATTGCCTAAAATGTATCAATCAAATCTTTAAATATTTATAATTAAACAATAGACATTTTTTGCACGATATTCAATACTCATTGCCGTGAACCATTCTCTTAAAATTTACCCAAAAAATTTCAATTAGTTTCAGTTGTTGAACTGTCTTTTGGATAAATTCAATGTTATGCTCATGTAAATTTGCCGATGGAGCATTAGTAAAATAAGAGGACTCCAAATCGATCCAAAAAGATATTCGATCATCTCCGTGGTACTTATCAATGAATTTTTGAAGCACATGTAAACATTTAATTGTACTATTTTTGCTTTGACCGTCAAACCTCCCTTTAAAAAATTGGGATCACTGATACCTCATAGGGATACCTAGTGATACCTAGTGGTGTTTGGTGGTTGGAAAATTCATATAATATTTGGTTGCCATTCGCTACCGTCAACCGTAAATTAGCCCTCGTCATCCACCACAAATTTATATATCGTGATGTACAGCGCCGGAATATTATTGGAACAACTCTCATACAGTCTGGTGTTGAATGTGGTGTTTTTTGTTTGTCTGCTGGTGCGGATGTAATTTTCATGGTTGACTTAATATTTTTTCGCCTACCGTTAATAAGATTTGGCCCCCCATTTGAGCTTTCAAATTGGTTTGGACTTTACTGAATTGTAATTGACATTTTTGCGAGTTTTTATTTCTAAGCTTTTTTTCTCGACTAGATGAATTCTCTTGTACGTAGATGAATGGTTTTGGAATCCAAAAGCTTTAAAATAATGAGAAACTTTGATCTTGTTTGGATTTCTTGCAAAAATTTATTTATTATTTTCGGACGGTCTCCTTCTGTTAATGACATTTTATAAACTTAATTTCAAATGTGAAACTTTTCATGTATTTCATATTAAGAGACGGGGAATAACTTACGAAAATGATTTGCTTATACTATTACCTAAAAAGTGGCAATGAATAGTTACTTAACATTTGAAATTAACGATTTGACATTTTTGGACAAGAGGTCTTTTGGAAAATAGCACCACCGTAGTAGAGTCCCCATTTTGTTTAATCGGCATGGAATAAATCTATAAATTTAATTAGCAATGTATCTTCTATAGCGTTTATGAAACGAACGTTAAATAATTAAATAATTATTATACTAATTATAATAATAATTAGCCCTATAATTACTGCCTTTGTGAGGATAAGACCGTTTGAATAGCATACAGATTTAGTTTGTTAAAAAAAGTTTACGAAGAACAAGTTAGGGAGTATATTATAACAAAATACAATATTTATCTAAAACAGAGTATTCATTATTTACTCTACTCACTTTTAGGTTAGGGCTCCTTTCACAATTCACAAATATATAAGATCAATTATAAATCGTTAATATACCACTAACCATTTAATGGTAATAAACATGTCTAACATTTATTGACACACTCAATTGTCTAGACATTTTCATTTACCATCACATATTCTAAGCAATTGTTTTAAATAATTGGAGTGTTAATAAGTAAATAGATATATTTATAAATTAACTTGTCTATGCCACATGAAAAAAGTAATTGCGAAGTTCCACCATTGTATAAATAAAATAATTCTTCCACAATAAAACATTTCAATTAATCTCATCCTTATTATAGTACAGTAAAGTGTGCTGTACCGCACACATCCTGTCATATCATAATATTCGATATGTTAATTTTATATATGTATTGTATATTTTCAAGCATATAGTATAAAATTTATCTACCGTAAAGATATCACGATATACCAAAGATATCGTATTTTATGATGATATGGCTTTATGAATATTAGCCACGTTTGCGTTAAAGCATATATTTTCAAGGCCAATTAAATGAGAACATTATGTTTGAAATACATAATTATACTAAAATATATAAGTATATGATATTTACGTAAATATTGTTAAATTAATTATTATTTTAAATTAATTATGATATTAAAAAAATTTAATATTTAGTACAATAATATATAGTTTTAATTGGAAAACTTTTAATTAAATATTCTTAGAATTTTGAATATGAATTTGTGTTACTCTACTAGAAAGAAGTTCTACTTTATTTTTAAATATATATTTTAAATACTATAAATTATAATACCGTGTGAAAAATTGTATGATAATTTATCGCATTTTGACTGTCCAAAAGAAATAAAATATTAATTATGTTATTTAGCTTTCAAAATGAAATTTTCTGTGTCAAGTGTCAATAAACGTATAATACATCGCTATACCATAAAAACCATCATCATATTGTACAAAAATTGCATAAATAACACTTGCCAATATTAATAAAAAAAACACTTGCTACTCTATATACCATCAATCTAATTTGCGTATTCAACATTTATGTCGACACATGAATGAGCTATCAAACCACAATCAAACACTTGAATTTTTTTAAACTGTTCAAGCAAATAAATAGACATTTACGATAACCTAGAAAAATTTTGTTTTATTTTTTTTTTAACGGCAGAAGACATAACAAAATTGCTAAAATTTAAATAAAACAAAAATTAACAAAAACCCAAAAACCTAATTATGTACGAACTATATGTAATAACATTTCCATTAAATTTAAATTAAATGTGGCAACATATATTCTCTTCTAAAATGCTATTGTTTAGTTAAGATATTTGACCAAAAAACATGTTAATTTCGTAAAGTATGTAAATTTATATGTTCTTCGAAATATATATAATAAGACATTATACTTGTTACCGTTATAATCTGTATACTAATGTAAATGCCTTAAGACATTGCATAACATTTTATAGTAATATATACAACAATCATACCAAAATATTAACATTCTAAGCACAGACACGATATATGTTAGCTTATATATTTACGGTGGTGAATGGTCAATGGCATTTTTCTTTTAAATACGGTTTGGCATTCATGCATGCATTTAAATGCACTTTGAATAAAATGGATACTGTTACAACAATATATAAAATAGAATATGTTGCGATATAATGAAATAGTTTTTATATTTTTTATTCAATTATAGATTTTTTTTAAAGTCTGACATGGGCTTGGCTTAACTTCACTTTTGTGCATTTTTGGTCTAAAAGTGTTAATCGTTTAAATTGTTTTCTAATCTAATCAAATTATAAATAGTATTTAAAATTTAAACGAATATTTTAATTTGAACCTCTGACTCCCAATGGGTTTATTTCCGTCGAAGTGCAGAACAAATGAGCCAAATCAACGTCTCCTGCATTGCTTCATTCAGCCTGTCTGTCAGTACAGGCTGAATGAAGCAATGCAATATACAGATGGATGTTCTAAAAACGTGAACTGTATTCGTGTGTAGGTTTGGCTGGATACGGCGTAAAGTAGGACGTTAAATTACACGCGAAATAGTTGGGCGAACTTCGGTTCCAAAAAATTACATGAATTAAAACATTAAAAAAAATAATTTTTTATAGTAGTCCTGTGAACCGCATTGATTCATAACGAACTTATCACATTATAAGTTGGTAAACTAACAAAGAGAAAAATGGATTTTCTTTTTAATCTAAATATTAGAAGCTTAGAACTAACTTTGACTTACTGCTGGTGAATTTGTCAGTTCTGAGTACCATGCCAGATTTCATTCTCGTTTCGGAAATATGGATTGACTCTTACAAAACAGAATTTTATAAAATTATTGGATACAATTCAATTTTTCTTGTGTAATGATTGTGAAAGAGCTGGTGGCGTGGCAATTTTTTCGAGTGAAGAAACCCATGCAAAAGCTGTTTTTCATAATTTAAAAAAGTCTAATTGCTTAGGATTGAATTGCAAGTATGGCTAAATAAATTGTCTGGTATTTATGTAGGTATCATAAGTTCAATGTTGACCAATTCATGAGTGAATTTATAATATTATTGGAATCATATAACAGCTCAAAGAAATTTATAATTTATAAATATTTATTCATGCTGCCATCCTCCGGCCTCAAATCGTTCATAAACTCTCCAAAAAGATCATTAAATGGTAGTTCAACTTGCATTCATCTTACTTTCGTAAGATCTTGTAGCAGCGTAATTGAAAGTGAATTAGGGTGTAAGTCAAATACCGATCATTCGCCTATTTTAAAAATAGAGAAATAAATAAGAATAGAGTTTTCATAACTACTTCTTCCGATAAAGCCTTTAAGTATTTCCTAATTCTGTTAATAACTCGAAATGTTAGGTGTCTAAGAAAATTAAGCATACCAAATTAAAATCTTGGATATCTGATTTTCTATGCTCCCTAATTAAATACAAAAATTTTCCAGGGGAAAAAGTAAAAAAATATTTTAACAATGTGAAACTTCTTACAAGATATTGACAAATAAAAAGGCCAGCACATGAAAAAGTTTAGTCTAAGAGAAACGCGTATTATTTATCAGCAGGCCATGATATGAAAAGCCAATGGAGTGTGATTAATTCCATCCTAGGAAAAAATAAGAAACAAGCATTTGCGAAAGAAATTCAACATGTGGATGGTTCGATTGTCACTGATACGTTGGATATAGTTAATGTCTTCAACTGCCATTTTGTGTTTGTTGCTAATATTTATAATCATCAAACTTTTCAAATAATTCAAAATTCGTTTGTTTTTGACATTATTACAGAATATGAATTAATGCTAAGTATATACAATCATTAAAGATTAAAAAATTAAATGGGAACCGATGGACTGACTCCTTATATATTACCGAAGCCGCCTTGCTTTCCTTTACCACAAAAAATTATCAATCCCTCAATCAAAATAAAGTAACAGGCGTTTTGTTTATTGACATATCTAAATCTTTGGATAAACTGCACATTGAGAAAATTATTTCGTTTGGATTTTAAGAAAAGGCTTATCATGGTTTGTTTAATACCAAGTTAGCATGGTCTGATAATCTTTGGAGATGCACATTATTCAAATAAGAACTCCTTATTATTGCACAAAAATTTGTCGTTAGAATATTATATATATATATATATATATATATATATATATATATATATATATATATATATATATATATATATATATATATATATATATATAACAAAAAAGAATGTTACTTTTTCGCTGTAGTGGTATTTTTTTTAAGGTTCTGAAAATGTTTTCTCCAAGAGTGGACATAGAGCAGTGAAAAATACATCATATGGTCTGCGTTATAAGAAAAAATTATTAATAAGTAGAAATTATTTCATAAGCTTCTTTAAGGAATGGCTGATCACCAGGCATAATGTTGAGAGCTTCTTTGAAATATGCTTATAAATATTTGTTTATTATTATTTACATTGCATGGGACGATGGTTCGGCCCATGGATTCTGCACTTCAACAGGGGGTCATAGTTGTGTTCATCGATAAAAATGTTTTATATTTTAAGCTGAAGGTGATGCTCTACAGATTTTTGTCTTTGTAATACCTAATTCTTTGTTAATAAAATTTTTTAAAAAATCTATTAAATTAAAGCTCCAAGATTTTCTTTAAATTTGACTTTTCTTAAATGTTTAAAAATAATTGTGTACTATATTTATCTAGATTTGTATATTATTGTGTGTTAATAGTAATTTAATTCATTATTGTAAATTAATATCGAAAAAAAAAAATATAAGCATATACCCGGCACTCATACAGTTCATCAAGAGAGCAATCTATAATATTCTCAATAGAGACACTACTCTAAGGCAAATTATCGAAATATGATAAAGTCAGCACAACTTTGTATTAAACGTTACAATTGCAATTCCTTTAAAAAATATTTTTTGGAAGTCATCAGTATACATCGATTCGTTAATTCACTGAGTCTTATCGACTTACGGTCGAGTTTATTGCTCAAAAATCTCTGCGATACCGAATGTTTGTCCAAATTAACTAGTAGAACGAATAGTGGTCAGCTTTGCTTTTTATTCGGTTGCTACTAAATTTTAACGTGATAAAGCTAAAATGTAGAAACGTGATTGTGCGCCTGATAAATACGTAGGATTTTATGACTGATACCATGACGATGATTAAAACCTTTCAATTTTGATAGGCTTATTTAACTTGAACATTAACTAATTAAAACCAATTTGTCACCATGAAACACTGTAAGACAAATGTGTGAACTTCTTTTCAAAATATCACAGTGGTAACATTTTTACTAAATAATCTCGAGAAATTGTTGAGAGTATGATACAGTTTCATAATTATATATATTTACATGCATATGTATATACGAAGGTGTGAAATTTTCTAATGCGGCGTTAAAATTTTATGCAATTTATGTATGTATAATTTCTATACATTTTTCGGTTTAATTTATTTAACTGTGAAAGGCTATAAAAATTAATATAAACAGTTTAAATAAAAAATCACAAACCTTTTTTTATAAGTGCTTAGTATACGATGCTACTGCATAAATTGTGTAGCATAAAAATGTATTTATACACATGGATATGGTTTCATTTAAATATAATGGACTAGACTTTCGCACGCATTATTACGTTACTAGCCTACACGTTGTTCGTTGACGGTAACAATTTATAATTTTATTAAATTATTACATAAATCATAAACTATAAATAATTAATATAAAAAAAATCATAGTCTGAATATATTATGTGATACCACTTCGAACGCATGTCAATATTCATTGATCAAATAAATCAATACCCTGAGGCGAAAATGTATTAAATATTGTATCGGTCCAATAAATTATATGCATACATAATTCTTATACAAAGACAAGAATCTTAACAGATTTTTTTTTGTTTCTATTATATATTACAAATTGTGTTAATTTAACATACATAATCCATTTCAGATATATAAGACAACAACAGCTTGAAGAAATGAAGCTAATAATTTTAATTTCACCTTCAGCATACAGAGATAATCTAAATATAACTCGATTTCATTTAAATATTTTTTTCTATTTTCTTATTTTTTGCTATTATTTTGACTTTTTGTCTTATTAAAGTTTTCTTCCATTCTTTTATAAAATACTAAAAAAAAAATTGTAAACAAAACTTTCTATAATATCAACAGCTGAACTTTAAATCATATATAATTTATGTTCGAGGAATTTTGATTTGTTGCTATTGGTATTGGTTTTTGGATTGTTAATTATTTTCCGCCATCTACCTTTTACCATTGTACTTTACGAGATTTTAGCCCAAATCAAGGACGCAGAATTACATGGCTTCCAACTATCTTAACCTTCTAAGATGGTCTAAGTTATATAACTAACTAAAGATGAAAACATCATGTTATGTTAAAATAATATATAAACGGAAATAAATTATTAATAGATTTGAAATATTAAGTATATAGATAATATTGTGCGCGAATACCAAGCATTTTCAATTCGAAAGTGTATTATAAATAAGCACTTACATATTTAATTCGGGTAATAAACTTTATTTGGGTATTTTTCTATGATTGATTACGTGAGTTTATATTTATTAAAAAATCGTTGTCAGCAGGTGAAGTTTTAAAGATCTTTATACGCATATATAAAAAAAACTTTCTAAATCAAACTTATTTCTAAATGATCAAAAGGTGGAATATACATATATAACTCAAAGTTTTTTTTTACATGGAATAATTCAAGTTCAAATTTTATATTGCAATCTATTTACAAATAATTTTTATCCACCTACTACTTAAAACAAATAATATACAAATTACAAATGGTTCGTTAATTTTCTTAAATTGCTTTAAAATATTACAAATTTCATTTTCTAAATACTCGTAAATATATCGACATTTATATTTAATTAAAAACGCATGAAACATACATTATAAGCGAAGGTTAGTTATAAAATTAGACCCCATATAATTTGCATATGAGATCATACAATCGACTTAAAACATTAAAACATAATGACGGTCGTATTAACATAATTTAATTTTCTCTTTAACCTAAAATAGAATTAGTATAGTATAGTAAAATCTATTATATATATATATATATATATATATATATATATATATATATATATATATATATATATATATATATATATATATATATATATACATATACATATACATATTTATACATTTTCTTAACGGATTTTTTTAAAATATTTTTTATAAGTATAAAAAGTATAAATTCAGAGTTTTAGAATTTTTAAATCTGGAGGTTTCCTATTTTAATATAGTCTCCTAAAGAACTACATTTTGACCATTGATTAAATGTTTAAAGTTTTGAATACTCAGTTTTGGCTTACAGATATAACTGTGAAACCCTTTTGTCAACTATAAATCAAAATTCAGCTTCCATTAGAAGTTGCTTAAGAAACCGCAATAATCGATAATCACTACTTTTCAAGTATGCCTCTAATTTTTTAAAGTTTTATTTTACTTTTAAGTCTTAGACGAGGTGTTGATACAGGGTTATGTCATCTTGAAACCTGCTCGTTTATCTTGTTGGAGAAGGTTAGCTTTATATTATAAAAACAGTTTAACTGTAAGTTTAGTTGATATTTTTACCTTTGGTAAAGTGAAATTTTTACAGGCGATGTTACTGGTAGGACCCTAAAAAACTAGAAATTATTGTCTGTTATAATCTTGGATTGACGATATTGTGCAGTAACAGCTTGGTTTTGATAAAGTTTCGAATACAACGCAACATTTTATTATCTTTGGAGATTTTAATTATCCCATAAAAAGTCCTAATAAGCTTTCGGACTTTTTATGTCTTTTCAGTTTATTTTCTATCCCTTTTAAAACAACGCTTGGTAAAAATAATCATCCCTAAAATGAACAAAAATCGTACATTAAAAACGCATTAAAAATAATGTCCTTGTGTATCTGATCACGACCTTATTTATATGGATTATTTGTTTAACATTCCGAAAACCAAAATAGAATTTATCCTGCTTCCTGACTACAACAATATTAATTTTAATCTAATTACATCTCGTTACGCAGAGCACTCATTACGTATTTTACAAACGTAAATAATTTGGAATTAAAAATTGATGCAAGTTTATGCTGAAATGCTCACGTGTTCAAAGTATGCGGTAAACTTAATAGTAACCAATTTAAAATTTCATAAGTGAATATGTTCCAAGGATCTAAGACTCTATTTAGTTAAAACTCTTATTCTTCCTCCATTAACTATTGCGAAGTAATTTATTCAAACTGTTAAGCCCGAACTAAGCAAAATTTGGAAGTTTCTTTCAATAAGACCATTTTAATCGGTATGATCATGTTTCAAGTTTCACCAGATCTGTTCTTGGCCATATAGTCAGTCCTTAATGCACCATTTGATTTTTAGAATGTTTTTTTTATTTTTAAATTAATCAAATTTCGTGAACCGAAATATCTACTAGCTTGGAAAAAAATCAAGAAGTTAACTAGAAGTTGACATACCTGGATTGGTCAAACGATACCCATACAGTATATTTCTGTTAAAAATCAGCGCCTTCGAATTTCTGGATATGAAAACAAAATAAAATTTAGAGAAAAATGTATGATTATTATCAATACAATTGTGCTAATCCGTCTAAGGTACTTTTCTTAATGTTTCCTTATTCCATACTTATTTAAATGGACTTCAAATAAATGAGTTAGCGAGGTGACCTATTTTCTATCTCTGTCTTGCAGAATAATCGAATTGGTAAATCAAACGAAATTCAATTTGTCAAATATACGATTTGTTAACAAATACATTTGTTGTATTTATTTAACTAAGTTGTTAATATTTAACTATTTAGTGATAATTTTAAGAATATTTATATTTATATTAAAATTATCAAACAAGTTTAATTTGGATGTAGTTGTCAAAATAAGTAAATAAATCAAACAGACTAATTTACTTATTTAATCTAATGACGAACAAGTAAACAAGTTTGAAATAAGTAAATATTTAGAAAAGGGCCTGAATATCAAAATTATAAAATTTCAATGAACCTTCAATTTTTTGATCAAAAATCTGTCAGTCAGTACAATAATAAATGAAATGAACTATAAAACATTAATTTCATTTGTTATTTAAAAAGCTTTATAATTTAAACATAGGCCTTATTTAGAAAGAAATAGATTTTAAACATTCCGTAGTGTTTTTTTCTTATTTCAACATCTTTAAATGCTCCCGATTGGAAAACACGTAAGACAGTACAAGGAATTTAGGAAAATTAAAAAATACGGAAAAACTCAAATCCTAATTATTTCAAATTAAAATACCGAAAACTATGGCATACCATCTAAATATTATTTTAATTCAAATTAATTTTTAATTTCGAATATTTTATAATTAATTAATTTGATAGTCTTTAAATTCATATTAGAAACCTAAAATGTTATGTATCATAAAAGTTATGTAAATTAAGGTGGAAGAGATTATGCCCAACTATACGATTATACGAATACTAATTTGTCTTCATTATGCAATATAAAACTTAAATTGGAAAGTGCTTTGGCGGAAAACTGGTGACATGTATATATATATATAGTTATTATTTGGTTGGTTCCAATTTTAAAAAACTTTTTTTCGATAACATCGCCTAATTCTATTGTAATTCACAAACGAAAGATTTATTTTTTTTCCAATTAATTTAGCTAAATGTAAAATTATTTAATTTCAAGCAACATTACTTGCAAATAAATAGTCAAATCTATAGTTAATTAAGACTTGACATGGCTTTCTAATTTAAAACGTCAATAAGTAACTTTAAAAACAACTTAATTTATCTCAATTCACAACCGCAAATAACGAAACTCTTTGATGTTAGATTAATGTGCATGCCAAATTGTAAAACTAATATGCTGTAATTGTGCGAATTTGAATAGAAAAAAAATTAAGTCACCCCCCGATTGTGACATAAGAGTTTCCTTTGGCAATATTCGTATATAAAAGATCAAAGCTCACTAAATTGTTTAATATAAATGTTTTTATTAGGATTAATGAGCCAACCATAACGGCGATCCAATAAGTATGTATAGCACATTCCTGGAATATCAATCAAATATCAAATTATATTTGAGTGCGATTAATAGGAATAAAACAATTTTAAATCGCGACCAGTAAAATTTAAATAAATAAAAAATAATGAGTTCCTAGTGAGTAAAACATGAACTAAATTTTAAATTTGTACATCATACTTTACTGGTAGTTTCCTAAATAATTAAACTCGTTCATATATCATTATTTAACTTAGTAATTAAATAATTTTATAATTTATGCTTTGTTTACCGCACATAATAATCTTAATCTTACAAGTTTTGTATTCGAATTTTGTTTATATTAAAGTACTATAATAAAAATAATTCACTCAAGTGAAGAGCATAACTCAAAAACGAATAAAAGTGCTATAATATAGTTTATAGTTTAATTACCTTAAATAAACATAATACATTTATAAAATGATTAACAAAATTATAAAAGTTGTTAAAATTAAAAATAAATAACATTTTGTCACCTTATTTTTGTACTGTACGGCGCCAATAAAATTTGTTGTTAAAAATAGCTTTATTTTATGGCAACAAAGGTGATTCTTTCGAGTGTTAAAGTTTATAATAAAAGTTGATTCTCTAGTGTTAATTGAATTGAATGTGAAAAAAATTCAATACAAAAAAAAACGCGGTTATGTGTTAATTAAGAAACTATAAAAGTACGAGTTGTTTTTTGCAATATATTAGGAAAGGTCGTTTACATATTGCGCACCTTATTTATCCATCAAACGTGGATGTCATTTGGTTTTGTATCCAATATATTTAATGTTAATTGATTAGCTACATAAAATATAGTTTTATAAATTTAAAGTGTATACTATACATTTTCAATTTTATTTTATTTTCTTAATTACTATTCTAATTAAGATGTTATTAAAGAAACAAATATTTTTTTAAAATTAAACCACATGACAAACGGTATAAGGTGTGAACTAAACTATACTTCGATGCAATTTCCTTATACTACAGCGACAGTGCATTTTAATAAAAACTAATACGACATTGAGTCATATTGTCATAAGTATAAAACATTTTAATAACCATTAAATGCAACCAACAGCGGTGCATACCTTCAAGTGTTAAATAAAGATTTTCCCTTGTAATTATGAAGTTATGAGTTATATCCAAAGAATGCAAAATAAAAATTGAAAGAAAAGTTTCTCTTTAATATCCGCAAGACCAGAGTGAATTCTTCATTGAACGATTCTAAAAGTTTTGGTGGATCAATGATTCATTGCATTGATAGAGACTTTTTAGGATTAGGTATTACGTATCATTTCCTACACAACACCTTAGCAGTGTTATAAAGCAACTACTTAGAATATAAATACAACTCTAGATACATTTAAGACAAGCAACGTAATCGTCGACACCTATCAATCAATCTAAGCATCCCTTAATCGAATTTTTGTTAAACATACTTGTAAAAGGCTAGTTAAATAACGTTAACATTATTCGATATCTAACTAATTGATCAGTCTGTGTAAACAAATTTCAAAATAACCTAAAAAAAACAACCAAGTATAAGTACGCACGCACTATTTATGTCATCGATCGTCGTATTGCATCACATCCATCAATTCAATCGTTTGTATCAATCTATCAATCGATCATTAATCAACATAAATCCGTTATGATCTAATCAATAAAAATAAATAAAATTAAATCAAACCGTAACATTACGTTTTATAGTATCGAACAAGATTATGTACGTTATGCATTAACATTCGGTTGAATTTTTTTTTTAAAAATAACACAATTCCTAAACAAGTGCAATAGTTATTATTCTATTCTTTATATAGTTCTTGTATAACAGTAAAATAAAACTATTTTTTTATATAAAAAAGATATATTGTACTATACAATTAGCCAACATAAAAATAAGATCGAATACAATCGAATAGATAAATCATTTAAAGCGTAAAAATTTAACATAAAACTTAGACAATCAAATATCTTGACATCTAAGAGGCTTTTGATAAAAGTGTTTTACCTATGATAATCTCATCAAAGGAGGTTATTGAACCCCGATTTAGCGAGTTATATTATTTTTTCTTTCTTTTTCCGAAACAATCCATAAATCTTTTGTATGAATACATCGACTACTGGCGATAACTTTATTGAACGAGATTTACCCCTCAAAGATTTAATACACATTTTATTGATGAAAAGTCAAAATGATCATTTTTCGCCAAATGCGGTCTTTTTTCTTTCAAAACATCGTTGAAACGGTCCAATAAGTTGCAGTAATATTCACCGCTGACTGTACTCCCCTCGTAGTAAACACAAGAATATTTTACAATAAATTCACTTTTGCGGCCGATATGGCATTCGTTTGCCTTAACTATCCATATTTTTTTCTGTTTAGAAGTAAGATCGAGTGCATTTTGTACCGTCAAACGTTTCAATCTAAGCTCACTTTTTTAAAATGTGTAAGATCCTTTCTCTGGATAAGTTCAGCTCAGCGGCCAATATATTACCACTGCGGCGGGGATTTCATTCAATTCGAGCCTTCACCTTTTGAATTATTTCTTTTGATGTTGTTGTTGCAGTTCATTTACGAACACTTTATGACAATGCTAACAGTATCTTTGTAAGAAATGCTGCGAGACATAAAATAAGTATGCACACTAAGGTGGCTTAGCTCTCGAACAGTTTAAACTTGTGACTTTCTAAGCAAATAAGTAATGAACTGTCATTAGTATTATTTTAAGCGCTCCCTCACTGTTTCTTTGACATATATATTACTGTGAAGTTTGTTGAAATGAGGAAAATTGCAATCCGATAAAATTGTTTTGAAAAGTTGGCAAGAACAAATCAATGTAGCGTATAAGTCAGTTATCGATTTGTTTCCTTTTAAAATTACTTCTATACAAGCAAGAATATGTAATGTGACGAAGTATTTTTGAGTAATTTTGGTCTCTTCTAATTAGAATGCAAGTCGAGAATTTTTGAGAAATTTTCCCGAGAAATTCTTTTTTTGAATTCTTATTTTGAAAAAATTATTGGGTAATATTATTAAAAATTGTAATACTATTAAATAAAATTTGGCCGTTTAGATTATAATTTTTAATTTAAAATCTGACATCTATTGTTAAACACTATTATTTTTAGTTTCTTTTCTGAAACTAATGATATCAAAAAAATTTAGCTACTCCCATATATGTTGTAGAGATGGTAATTCGGCGACTACTAATATTGCGACACAATTTAAAAATTTAGACAAATTTTAAAAGAGTTTGTACTCCAGAAATACTAACAAGAAGTATAAAACAAGGAACTTAATTTAGTTTGACTCCCTTTAGTGGAGTAGTACAAAAGCTATAATTCAGAAATTTTTGAGAATTAAACCATAAATTGGGAAAGCTTTACATGACTTAGTTGTAAGCCATTTCTGAAAAGGAAGATACTTGAATTGTCTTATCCTAATCAGAAATCAGTAGAAGCGCTTTGTAATCATGAATGCAATTTTTACACAAGTGGAAGCATTTAAAGTTCTTTTTCAAGCTTAAGAAGACGATAGAACAAATTTCAGTAATAATATACTAATTGCTGTTAAATTAAAAATTGGAAAAAGAAGAAACCATAGTTTGGTAACGCTAAATAAATTTTTACAAAATCTGAACAGCGGAAAAGAAATTTTTTCGAAAAGTCGTTTAAGTCGAAAATAGATTACAAATTAGTAACTTATTATTTGGCTTAGGTTCAAACCTAATAATTATAACCTAGAGGAACAACCTACTATGCTGTGAAGGATTCAAAAATCCTTGCTTTGAGCAATTCAAAAATTCAAAGAAAAAATGAAATATGACTTTTCAAGCCGGTAATTTTTCAATAACCGGAGATGTGGTGTCAAAAAATAGGAACACTCCTTTGACATAATTAGCTTCTAAAGGCTTATTTAAATAATTCTAGTTTTTTGCTGTTTATTCTAAATGAATTAATTCAAATTTTAAATTGGATTCTCGAATTCTCGGAAAATTAAAAACTTCAAGAAATTACTAATGCTACTTCTAACTACCTACTGTAACTGCGGTAAGGTTTATTATGTTTGTAGGCCTAATTATGATCATATCCTGCCATGTTCTTTATACATAGTTAACATATGGTAAATTGCAAGCTACGACATCTTACGCGCATGTATCCATTTGTTTAAGTAGATATTTTGATGAGGTAAGACTATGCCACTCACAATAAGTGTTCAACCATACTATTACAGATTAGAGAAGTTGTCTTTAATAAATACGTTGTCTTCGAAACCTGAAAAACAATGATTCAATAAAGTTAAACCAACTTAAAATCAAAAAGAAGAAATACGATCGAGTGCGTATATATTTCCGACAATCCATAGATAATTTCCTGCTGTCTGTCAAAAAAAATGCTCGAAGGCAAATGCGATCGTTTCTTTATTGAATGTATGGTTAAGTAAAATTAATTGTATATACAGCCAGTTAAATCGTTAATTTAATGTCGTTTAATTATTAATTATTATATGATAGATGTGGATTAGAGGAAGTGTTAATGTTATGTCTTTGTTTACTCGTAACTTAAGAAAATGGAAAATGCATAAATTATTATCTTTTAGCCTATTGAAATTATAATGTTGTTATATGGTTTCCGTCTATGCGTGCCTACATGTTGGTTTCATTTTTGTCTTAAAACCATAAATAACAAGTTAAACAATTTCCATTAACATGAGTGTCTCCTGTAATATTTTTTAACTTTTGTATTTTGGCATCAAATAAAACTACAGTATGGCTTTTGAAGGAGTTCGTTAAAGAAATTATAACTTTTATCGATGCCGCAAATTAACGAGTCAACAACATTTAAATTGACAATTACATTAAAGTAAACGAGTAACTAACCATGCTTGATTTTCTAAATAATTTTTTTTTACTTAACTGAAACTTTGTAGTAATTACAAAGGGGAGGTATGAGAGGTAGAATATAAATCCTAATTTTCCCCCAAAATCTTCATTTTTGTAAACTTTGCAACTATTCAACCCATAGTACCAAATTACTAAAAAATGTAATCAAGGTTATGATATTTTAAAATTTGTCTTGTAAGGCGATTCGTTTAAAGAAAAAAAATCGAACAAAGGTCACATTACATTGGTTACAGTGCTTTGTATTACATTGATTCATTGTAGTTCAATTTCTTGTGTAAAATTGAAACACTGAGACATGTAAATCTACTTTATATAACCATGTTTCCCAATTTATGTTGTTACGACATAGAAATTCACGAATGTTCATGTGGAAATACCATAATTTATAACGTTGTATTGAACAATGTTTAGTTTTCAATGTTTTATTCTATGCAATCTTTACTGTCACCTAACTTTGACGTTTTGTATAATTACCTGCAATATTAAAGCTACTTAATCCGAAATATATATATGTTTAAATGATACTTTGACCTCATATATACAAAAGAAAAGTTCACTCTTTTGTTTAACCGAACAACTGTAAAATATTTAAATTCTCAAAGTATAATTATTATGTAGTCATATTCCTAATTAAATCTAACCACTGATGTCTACTCAACAAAAAAAACGTGGGTAAAGAGCTAAATCTCATTAAAGTTAATACATTTTGCATAGATCTAAATAATTTTTTTTTATAATTAATGTTAATATTACACATCTTTCTTAAAGAACAAAACATAATTCATATACATATATTAAGATTAAAACAAAACAGCAAAATGTAATATAACTTGACATGACATAAATTTCACATAAGAATGTAAACACAAATATTTGCTTATAACTTAAGAATTTGTTAAGAGTACAACTTCCTATATGGTAAAGGTGAATGAACTAAAGTATGTCGATGCTGCGTCAAAAGATCATCATAATTTTAAGGAATTTAAAAATGTTTTTTTACGTAAATCCTTCCCTCAAACATTTTTAATCGACGTTTTATTTGTTCGTCAAAATTCTTAAATTGGTTTATACACAATAAGTAGGTTGATGTGCGATCATGGTCTGTGTGCTAAAAATAATTTTTTGGTTGTTAAAATTTATATTTTCGTCATACATAAAGTATAAGGCCAGTTAAAAATACTATATCTAGCTGAATGAGGAATGAGGTAATATATGTATATTTACATAAACTGATTGTGTTAAAGCGATATTGCCTCTGTACCAGCACATAGTTTGTCGACAGATAAAATTAGCAACAGATTTTTTTTTTTGTATTGCAATGTCAATGTTATTGATATTTATCGAAAATGAACAATAACCTATGTGATTTGATGTTTACTAAATATATGAGGGTGTATGATAAGTTATTATCTGTTGTTTTTTTTTTTTTTTTTTTTTTATTCGTTTCTAAATAATTCATATACTTTCCCCAACTCTTCAAAATAGGCGTTCGATCTTGTGATAACTTCATCGTTAAAGTTATATAATTTTCCTTCGAGTACTTTTTTTATGTTCAAAACGAAGAAATAGTCTTGAGTGGGTAAATATCTTGGGTGTAAGAGAATATTTAAACATTACAATAAAAAAATATTCTTAGAACAATTTTAAATCAAAAGATGAACGTCAAATTTTATCAAATGCTTGAGCTACATCCAGGAAGATACTTGAACAGTCTTTTTGGCATTCTTACATACTTTCAAATGTTTGTGATTCTACACACCTGTTCTATAGTACACTGCTTTTCATTGAATCTAAATTGATGAGGAGGAATTAAATTTCTGACCTCAATTATCCTGTCTTTTTAGCAGTAATTTTACGAAAGGTTTAAACATCATTGGAAATAGGCATGTACGAACTGTTATCGTTAGGTAGTGTATGGGTTTTGCTATCATGATTCCGCTACCTTCCATTGTAGTGGGATTTATTTCAACTGGAAGGTCGCATTGAGAATGTGTAATAGCTAAATAAAATTCTTTATCAGATAGAGATTTATTAACTTTGCAAGTAATTATTAAGTCATTCCCTAGAACTTTTTTAACATTTAGGTTACTTTTTACTTCTTTTAATTTTTAAAGAGTTACTGGTCGTATGTCAAGCTTATCTAGCTTGTGAATTGTTTTTATATTTTCGTTGGCAGTTTTCTTTAGTAGTGGTTGCAAAGTTCCCTCGAGATAATCCTCAAACCGATCAGAGAGGTTTCGTGTCCAGGTCTTTTGGGCCCTTTCATCCCCTTCCACAATGAGCAATCAGAATGTTTTTCATCAGTAAGACTATCTAAGTAGCTATTGATTGATTGATTTTTAACTTCTTTAATAAGAGATTTGAGACTGTTACATAAATTATTAAGAATTATAACCTGGTTATTTACATGTTAAATAAATAAATTACCTGGTGACTTGAGCAACCATTTTTTTATTAACTCTCTAACTTTCTTTGGGTACCTATGTTACATTAAGTACAATTATTAAGTTTTTTATTGGCACCCGAACGTAGATTCTTCCATTAGTTTGTGAAAGACCTTGGTGCTTTCTCTTTTGATTATCGTTTCACTGACTGTCATGATAACGGGTGTGTGAACCGATGCTAAGGATTTGCTGTTTTCCATGTGACTGTAACAAATAAAAATAAAAAACAAAGATTTAACTAAATGGCTCCACTAAGTGGAAGCTGCTGTTCTTCAGGTGATCAAATATCATATTGTTCAATTTGGTTTTGAGTTTCGATTTTTTTGATTTTCCGGGTGATTTCGTGTTTTATCTCTTAGTTTTTGTAGTTATTTAGCAACCTCACAGCATTGATGATTAGCCGAATGTTGTCCTTTACAATTTATATATTTAGCACATCTCTGCCTCTTGTAAATGTCTTGAGAGTGATTAAATCGCTGACATTTGTTGTATATCAGAGATCAAAATCAAAATTTTGACACATGTGTCCTGCAATAGTTAACTGAAAAAAATTAAAACGTGATACTTACGGAAAATACGATTGATCTAATAATATATTATTATCTAATACATCTCTTTCCAAAATCAACTTCTTATCATACGACCGTCTTATTTAATAGTGTGACAAAAATTTGTCTCATCCTAACACCTTTGTCAATCGTATAATTATCGACTTACTTATTTCTTAGTTAAACCAATATATATAGTTACACGTAAAATAAACTAACTTGAACTGGTCACACCAAAATGTCCATAATTATAAATTATAAATGGAACGAAGCACATATACATAATTGAAATCCCATCAATATTCTAAGACAATACCAAAATAACCATAACGATATTGAAACAACGGGAATTTTTTTTTATATATCTCTTCTTATTTACTTATTGTTAGGTACGTTTAATATTTACCTATCGTTCTGCTCTAATTGAATATATAAAAAAAATTGTAAGAAAAACAGAATCCATATTGATTGAATTTATTATATCTTATGTCTTAATAAGAAAGATATATTGCTTATAGATATAGATCTATAGACTTATGTATAGAGACACACAACATAAAAATACAGGGCAAACATATTTAGGCCAATGAGTCAACACAATAAAATGGTACATATAGACTTAAAACACTAAATCGAAATGACTTAAAGAAATCATAAAAATATAAGTACATTGATCTTACGCAAGACAAATAGTTTATGTACGTTAAAACGACATGAAGTAATTAAGACGATCATGATGACGATGATTATGAAGATAGATGATGAAAGTTGATGTTGGATATTTTAACTTTGGATTTTATTTCAATTTTTTATTTTTGTTTTTGTTTTTCTTAACACTTTTACAATTACCTTCTTCCTATCCCGTGTTTATTTTTTATTATAACCATTCTATTATAGCCAATCCTCTCCACTAATAATTGATATTAGCTATTATAAGGTTGTGTAATGGCTTAATGATTTTGTAACGTTTCTTGTTTAAATTTAATAGCTAGGTATCATATTTTAAGTATTATAAGAAGAATTCAAGAAAAGGTTTAATTTTCTATAAATTGTGAAATAATTTTTTTCTTTGTGTATTGAGATACCGAAAGGTTTGGTTAAATATTTTAAATTATGAAATTGGGTTAGATTTACGGATACAGCTAATTAGTAAAATGATCACGTGAAGAAATGAAAACTAAAATTTATGATCAAATTATGCTATAAGAATTATAAAAATAGCATATTCCGTCATTATTAAAAATTACCGATCATGGTCAACTAATGCCAAATTATTTTGAAGTGATAGTCAAAAAATATTTGACATTTGACATTTGACATTTTACTACTGGAGAATGTGAACTAAATAATTTGTAAATGATTTTCCCGACTATGATTTTTAGATTTATATGACTAAAAGCTAGATTTTAATTGTGCTCGTGATCAACATTCGTGTAACTTTGTATTTGAGTTATGATCCAGAATAAAGGCAAGATTGTGAATCAGCCAATGTGTACAAAGCGTTTTAAGTAGGGGTTTTCAAACATTTTTATTTTCATTTTTATATATATTCCATTTTTACAATAATTTGTAAAGACCATAAATGGACCTCATGTGGCAAAAGAGCTATATAGATTGAATTAAGGATACACAAAAATCACTTCTGGCATCAGCCGATACACTTAGAAATCCCTGTGATCTCGTCCATATGTTATGAAATCGCCAGGTTTAATATTTTTCCCGAATAATGTATATAGAATATTTTGTAAAGACCATAAATGGACCTCATGTGGCAAGAGGGCTATATAAATTGAATTAAAAATACACCAAAGTAACTTTTGGCATCAGCTGATATGCTTGGAAATCCCTGCGATCTGGGCCACATGTTATGAAATGGCCAAGATTAATATTTTTTTGAATAGTTTTTATAGAATATTTTGTAAAGACCATAAATGGACCTTAACGTTCCATAACGAAATATCAAAATAAGTCTTTATATGAAAACTACTCTTGCTTAAATTTACAATATTTACCAATTACATAAAAAACTATTTCGTTCTAATTTTAATTTGGCATTGCAACGTTTAAGAAAAATATGTACATCTGTAATGAATTGGGGTTAAAATGATCTAATGGAAAATAGCAGTCCATTCATGGGTCCAAGTAGTAATTATTCTTGGTGGTTTGATCTATTAACCAGACAAGACTAACTAACTGACACAAATAATAACGATTTACATGTATAAAGCCCTAAAGCTTTTTGAGAGTTGCCATCGATTGAATTTCGAGATTTACGATATAGTGTAATATATGCCTATAGTGTAGTTACATTTACTATGTAGTTACGCGACTATGGCCCAAACATAATGATTAGTTTTACTAGGTATTTAAAAGGGTGATCAAATAAGAGCTATATATTTTAAATTTTTATTTTTATTTTAGTTATTGGTGTATAATATTTGTATTTCAAAAATATTATGTAATTGACCCCCTTGTAAAAATTTGATTCCGAAACACCAACTTCAGCCAAATTTATACATAAATCTACACTTGTTTCACCAATACCACGAATAATGTTGGTTTTGGAGTTATATCGCATATAATCCGGTGGCTAGTTCACATCGGCATTTCTGGATACTATACACGGACATTGTAAATTTCTCTCATCTAATTGATTCTGTCACGAGATGTATGGCAAGTTATACCGTTTTATTGAAACCATATATCGTCCAAGTCGGAATCATCTAATTAATGTCACAAAAAATCAGTAATTATGTTTCTTTGACGATAACTGCAACCTAATTTTTATTTGCAAAATAATACGGTCCAATTACACCTCCAGACCATAAACAAAAGCAAACTGTTAAGTTTCGTGGATGTCAAGGTATTTCATGAACAGCATGTTTCTTTACACAATAAATGTTCATTTGGTTTAAGTTGTTCGGTCAACTGCACTGTATACGCCTTGAAATGCAAATCAAATATTGCATGTAAATAGTGACGTAAGAAAGTCTAAATTCTTCAGAACGACGGCTAATTGATTATTTTCGATTTGCCAAGTAGTCATGAAGTTCGATCGCGATGTGATGAGCATACTTTCATATAATATTGCATATCAGAGACTGATATGATTTTCGTCAAAACTATACTTTGTGATAATTTAAAACAAATCAATAACTTACCTAATATACGTGATATTTTTTTTAATCGCTTACTAATGAAGTAGATATAATATTTAAATCACCAACACCATTTGTTGTTAATGACATTGATCACAAGTCAATGGAAATTATATTTGATTCTGTGGATATTCTAATACTGGTCATAATTAACAAACCACATACAATTTTGGTAAAGTGGACCACATATCAATTATTGGAAGCAGCTAAATTGGTTTATATTAAATACTATTACAATGTAAATTATTACGACTAGTTGTATCAGAAGTTTTGAAAGTAATATCTCATCTATTGTGAAACCAGCAATCATAGTCCGCCGTGGTTTGACGAAAATCTAAAGCTTATGCTAGAATGATAAAAAATGGGCTAGAATTTAGCATTAACTTTAAGTTAAGAAACGCTTCTTACATAGTCAATGTCCAAGATAAATTTTGCAAATATTTTTCAATCTACATACAAACCAATAGGCAATAATATGTGGCTAAAGTACAAGCATTGACTAACAACAACAATATATCGATCTTTCCCCCTGTTATCACTAATGAAATAATTATGTCGACAATGACAGGCTTTGAGGCAGGATGTAAGCCTGATAACATACTATAATCAATTTTAAAAAAGCATGCAAACTCCAATTTTAATTAAAATTAGTGCATTCTTTCGCTTTCATGGATATTATTAGCTATAATGCCATTGATCTGAAATTATCCTGATTGGCCATGTTATAAGTTATTTAATATTTTGGACGATCAAGAATACATGTAATTGCAATTAAAGAATTTGAACAATGATCATTGTCTGAAAATATGTCTGATCCAGGGTTACCCAGAAGATTTTACTTCCCAAATTCTGATAAAATTCGGCCAATAAACGATAGAGGTTTTAAAATGTATGACGCCACTTAAAATGTACTTTCTATTTTGCCTAAAAAGAATTCGTATGCCTTACAATTATATATTAAGAATATTTCTATAAACAATAAACTCAACATTTTTACTCCATTGGTTTAGTCGTGCTCGTGATCTATTGACTTTTAAATTTCCATAAACTATTTAAAAAAAAACTTTCAATTTTTCTTAAGATCATTTTCCTATATATAATGTTAAAAGTTCTGTATGTTTATTTGTGTACATAAATACAAAAAATTAAAATGTTAAAATCTAGATCAAGAAAAAAAAATGCTGTAAATTGTCTTGAGGTGTTTACAAATAATGGTGGTAAAACTATCACGATATTGGTCATTTATTATTTTGTCTGATAATAGTTTTGTATTATACAAAATATTTACGTAACTTCACCATAATATCGTATTTGTTGTGGTTAGTTTTTGTATAGGTTTTATTGACCCTTGGTAAAATTAATTTTTTATTAATATAACCAAACGACGACGACGTAAAAATTATACTAATGAGTCTTTATAATATGTATATTACATAGTTAGATTATAATCAAGTGAAAGTAAATAGTTTCTTATACTTCACTATAAACGTAAATAAGGGAGATTATTTTGTCGTATAACGTATATTTTTTTCAACACAAAAAGAAATTTGTAAATCGGGTTCATCGCTTACTAAAAAGTCTTTCGTTTTTCTTTACGTTAATACATCCCTCAAACGTAAAATTCATTCACATGAAACGAGTCTGTTTGAATGCAATATAATTACCATTTTTATCTATTATTATACGATGGTGAAAAACAACTTTCATTGAATTTATAATTACTTTGTTGATTTCATGATTTGCATATATGTAATTTGTGTTTTGATGTAAAGCTTTTTTGGGTTTTCTTTCAAAAAATTTTGTTTCTGCGTATATTGACTAAATATATTGCGAGGGTTGACAAGACAAAAATAATTTTATTGTTACAAAATTAAAATAGTTTATATTGTTATTAGCATTATAAAGTATTTTTGTGAGTGTGTGTACACCATATGTGCTAAGAAATTATATTTTAACATACTCGTAATTTTCAGTTAGTTAAAGCACGATTGTGTAAAATTTTTTGCACGGCACCGTGACATATATTTAAATATACATATATGTACTCTTAAAAATATGTGTTAGTACGTACAAATAAAATAACATAATGAAATATAGAGCAAACAACTACTTATATATTACAAAACGGATCTATATATAATGTACGCTGAGTTAAACAGCAATTTAATTTCCCATTTATGTTTTAAGTCTTAACGACACTATATATATATACTTACAGACAGTAAATAAAACTGGTTTATATACTCATGTGTATTGTTGTTACCCTCGTATCTTATACATCCATATGTAAATATTGATTTTGTTGTTGTTAATAAACTTTAAAGTTTTACGTATATATGTTATATACCTACTTGCATATAGTTATAAAAAAAATATAACGAATGGTCGACAGGAATTAAATTAATTATTTTGTTTTTTATTCTAAAACCTGAACTTTTAGCTATGCTATATACTATACCATGGAAAGTGAATTGTGGCATTTTGAATATTCATTGCTTTCACTAAATAAATAATATGCAAGTCGAGGACATGGAACTGAAGGCTTTTCAGCGGTTTTGGTCATTACACTATTTCACAACTGATGGTCAGGTTGAATATTTTTATACACTTCCATGTTTAAGATTTACCCTTGTTAGTGTTAAGGTTTTTAGATTTGTATATAGTTATGGAATTATAAGAGATTTTCCAATAAAATATTTTAGAGTAGCATTTAATATACTTATCCCTATAAAATATAATGTATTTACTTCAACTGGTTTATTTGTAAGCCAACATATGTTGAGACAAATAGATCCATTAGTTTGTTCTCAACCATAACTCTATATGGATATACTTAATTTCCTTTATGTACATTTTCGTGGTAAATTAAGTAAAATAGCAAAATATATTTTAGATGACGCCAACTCAGAGGTTTCGATCGTGTTGTTCCAAATGGTAGAAGGCCTAGTCTAAGGGAGCTTTTGTTTTTTCAACCATTTACACTTGCTTAGTCTACAAATTTGCTTACCGTCTATGAATACTTTCAACAATTCATCTGGCACTAAAAATATTTCATCTGGCTTAAGTATTATAAGAGATGTTGCGTCTGTGTAATGTTTTATATCATGATACAATTTATTACGTGTGGTAAACTTCAATCGTAACTACTAAAAGTATCGTCGCTTCAGCTGTCGATATCTCAACAGCACCATATATACATATTGATGTATCTACCCGTTATTTTATAAAACCAACTTTACTATATAAAGGGTTGTTAAATTGAGCCGGAGGTAAATAAACGCAAACTAAATCTTTAAATTTTATGTTTTGGTTATTCTGGAATACCAGTCAGAGTTGAAATTTAAAAAAATTAAAATTGCCATAGCTTCATGGTAGTTTAGTTTCGAGTGACTGAAGCTATGGCAATTGTCACTTTTTTTTAACCTGTAAACATTTATAATAAGTTGGGTACTTTATTTTGAAGGTTTATCTATGCCATTTATGTATGAAAAATGATATTAGTTAAATGTTCACCACGGCTGGATCCATTCAACCCAATAAGGATATTTCAATAGTATTTATCTCGGCAATGATGCTGTTCCCCATACAAAGTAACCTAATGACGTTAAATGACCTTGAACACGATGGATGAAATGTACTTTATGAGATATAATTTAAAGCGTACCAAACTAACAATAACCTGTGTTTATGCAATATTTTTTTTTAAATAACAATAGTAATTCTTGTTTTTTGCTAGAGACGGACAAAATCAATACTACTGACTAATTTATGTGGAAAATTATAACTGTCGTCTCGGTCATCTAAAATATAAGATTAAAGCGACAGGCTATCAAATTTTTCCATTAGTTGGTCATGGCCAAATTATGATGACATTTTCCTACAAGTCAGGGTACACAAAAATATATAATAAAAATTTTAACAGTTAAGGTCCATTTATTTTCTGGCATAAACTAAATCCAAAAATGTCCGGTAACTAGGAAACTTTTAGCTACCTAGTACCGGATATATACAATAATATAGTGATCGGATTTGCACTTGATCGAAATTCAATAATTTTCTCATCTAAAAATTTTCACCAGTATCTAATTAAATTTAAATTCTTAAATACAACAATAGCTGCATATTCAATCAATTATTGAACATATAAATCTACAATTTGTTATACTTTCTGCGTGATCTTCTAAACACAAAATCAATTGAAAACTTTCTTTGATTTTGTTGTGTGTATACAACACCCTATATATGCTCGAGTAATTATCCGTAATCATAAAACATGTAACCACATAATAAAAAAAAACCGAAAGTATATACAAAGAAAAAATGAGAGTGGCATTTCCAGAAGTCAACGATCAATTTAATTATGTCCAATTACTCTATAGGCGAAAATACGTTAGTGGTAAACACAAATATAATTTTTTGAGAAAAAAAAATCTTATTTCACCATACTCGAAAAGAAACTAAACTATTCAAATTCAACACTTGAGTGCACGGGAAACCGGAAAATATACAAGATATATATAATTAAATTTAAGAAACTATTAATTATAACAATATCTTTATGTATCGTATACTTAAATCTTAAAAAAATATTTTGATTCAAAATTAAAAAATCGAATAAATTTTCGATTGACCTTGAAATATTGTAAAATAGTTAAATAGTGCTATAACTACCATAGGCAGTACACACCTTGGTGAGGTTGAAAATTGTATTGTTTTTTATTTTTGTGTTTATCTTAAGACTTGTTATTTTATTTATTGTACCGACTAAAGTGATTGATCATGTTGTATATATAAGTGTGCTTAGATTGATTAATCATCGTGGGAGCAATAAATTTATATATTTATACATCCTTGTGCACTTGTTACATCCTTATAAGATCGCCATATCATATCGCACACCAAAACGGAAATGAGTTAATTCATTATACGCGATTGGTAACAATGCACGTCGAAATGGTAACCATTAAGAACGGAAATGTTTTATATCGTCTCAAGGGCATCACTAACCAGCCGGTACATTATATTATTGTGTGCGATACATGAACAATACCAGAAATTCATTTTTATTCGCATGTCGCTTAAAATCTAAATCAACAACCATCACTTTAGCACATATAAACATAAAATGTAAATTTTTAATTAATTTGTTAAAACTCATCCGCGATGGTTTGTTGCTTATGCTTGTTTACATACCGCCGAGGTATATATATATATATATATATATATATATATATATATATATATATATATATATATATATATATATATATATATATATATATATATATATTGTTAATTTATTAGATTCGAATTTAACATTGAAAATTTGTTTATACGTTTTAACAACAAAAACAATGCGGAAATTCAAAATAATAATTTTACATTTATGTTCTGTCTATTTCAGTTTGTGGTCCACCAGCCATACCGCTAAATACCAAAGTACAAACAAAACAATCACCAAATGGTTTAGGTTTAATTGAAGCAACGTACGATTGTGATTCGGGCTACGAGCTATTCGGATCGAAAACAGTAAAATGTGATTCAACCAAGGGATGGGAACGGGAAATACCATTTTGCGGGACAAATGTGGCATACAGAAAGCCGGTTAATCAATCGTCATCGACACGAGCTGGACCTGCATCGTATGCAAACGATGGAAGATTAGGAAATTTGGTAAGTTTAAAGAATTTTGTTTAAAAACTATTTATGGTCATAATCTATCATTGTGAAGATAGTTTTATTAAAAGGATTCTTTGCGTAAACCTCGTCTAAGCAGTTTTTTTGCGGGTTTTATTTGGCAGTTCTGATAAAACATCACAAACGTGATGTTAGTTTACCTTTAACCTACTCATTTTTGGTTTTAAACTAAATGTATGGGTAATTAACGGGGATTCACTTTTTTAAGCTTTCAGGTTTTTTTTTAGTTTTTGGAGGTTTATATTTAATGGGTAACCCAATCCAGAATTGAACTTTCCAACACTGCCTAATCATTTGCACAAATAAAACATTTCTCCCATAAAAACATTTCTCCACAAAAAATGTATCTAATTATTTGTTTGCCATGTTTTGATTTGCGGTTGGAGTAAAACATCAACAAGTTTTGGCCAAGATTTAGAAGGATTTGTGTTATATCTTGGTGAAGAATTATTCACTTTTGAATTCAACCGTCATACTATTCAACTGTTTCATTTTATTTTTCAGTTACTAATATAAGACGTCTTTAATGTAGATTATATCGTGAGCTAGACAACATATACATTGATATTTCGAGTTAGATTTTTGTCGGTGTTCAAAAATAGAAAAGGTAGTACTGATTTGTTTAGCTAACAGATTAAATTTCTAGCTTTAGATTATGGTATTATGACACTGACTATAGTTTTTCAACTTTTTAAGCTGATAAACAAGTAAAATAAAGAGAGAAATAATGGGTATGCAAAATACGTTTTGGAGTAAGTGCATACAACATAAGGTATGCAAAAAGTAAAACTTTGTAGCTCATTTCTAGCACAATTCTAGCAAAAATCATTATATTGTAATTATTTTTAAGACGATAGATTCTTTTTTTGACATTTTATGATTTTGACACATATTGTGTATCACAGAGAATTTTTTTACATTAAAAAGATAAATAAATTTTAAAATTATCTTGCATTCAATATAGATCTCAATTTCATAAAATGTTGGACCTACATTTAATTGTGGCAAGTAACATAAATTTCTTACAAGTAAACGCATATCTATTGAAAAAGAAATCATTTTTGTGTTGCTTGACAGTTCTATTCCCCAAAAATAACGCGATGTGCCAATTTGAAATTTAAAACATAAATGAAAAATAGGAAAACAATATTTTGAGAACGGCAATTTAAAGCGTTCATATCAACATTGTCATGTTTATTTCGTCAGGCAATTATTTAACCTTGTAAAAATAAAGAATAATCGGGTATTACACCATTACTAATCTGTACTGTTGTATTATTAAACCTATAATTCGTATTATTCTAAACAACTTGAGTTCTTCTTAGAAGTTTATTAGGAAGACCTATTACAAGTATGATGAAACGTTTACCGCAGCAAAAAATGCAAAAGGTGTGATAGGTCAGTGATTGATTCATTTTGTTTTACGATATATAGTCTTTGAAGGAGATAGTTTTTCAGAACTAAGTGAAAATTGTTTGCAATAGCTTTTTAATTTTATAAATTAAGCCCTCATGCCACACTTTGTCAAATGCTTGTGCAACATCCAGAAAAACAGCAGAACAATACTTCTTTTGCTCAAAGGAGTGTTTGATTATATTTACAATCCTTTGTACTTGTTCTATGGTTCCATGTTGACTACGGAATCCAAATTGATGGTCTGGTAAAACCTGACGCTCTTCTAATACTGGTTTAAGTTCACTTAGTATCAATTTTTCGAAAAGCTTCGATATTGTTGGAAGCATGCTTATTGGTCGATTTTACGATATTTGTGTTACATTTTTCCCGGGCTTCTGAATCATTGTGATAACAGAAATTTTCCATTTCTGTGGTATATAACCAGTTCGCATGATTGCGTTGAAGATGAATGTTATTAGTTTTAAACATTTATCAGGTAATTCTCTTATCATTTTTCCCATAATAAGATCATATCCCGGTGCCTTGTTCGGACTTATATGGTCTTTGATTTTATTCTTTACACTTTTCTACTTAAACTTAATTGCCTTGAAAAACGAATCATTATCCATTTTCTCATGGAGAACAAATTTATTAGCATCTTGATGAGGTGTAAACACTTCCTTTAGATGATCAGCGAAAGCTAATGCTGTTTCTTCATCGCTTCTTGCCCAATGTACTTGTCAGTCTAATCGGTGAGTTAGAATTAACTGGTCTTTTTAAATTTTTCGTTGCCTTCCACAAAGAGTAATCTGTTCTTTCGGTTGCCGAGAGTTCATTTAAATAATTCTGTAATCTGGTTTTGTTCTTCCTTCAGTGCAATTCTTAGAATTTCTGTCTATAGAATATTGTGCTCAACATTACTATTACAGGTGAATGATCAGAGGACAGATCAAAGCAGTTGGTTGCTTTAACATTTGTGTGTGCGGGTACTGCATCTCGTTATGCAAAAGTTAATTAGATCAGGAATCTTTTTTTTAACTGTTGGCCAGTAGGTGGGTTGACCAGCTGATAAGTAATTTGAACTCTGTTCTTCTATCGCTTCAAAAAGTTGTCTGCCTTTCGGCGATGTTAGTCTTGACCCCCAGTGGATATGTTTAGCATTATAATCTCCCCCTAAATAATGAATTTATTACCCAATTGGTTGAATAACCATCACACTGTGGTTTTTTATAGCGTTTGGAGAGCAGTATACTGCTGATATTACTCAGTTTCCATACCATTCCTGCAGGCAGATGCTCGTATTCTTTCTCGTATTTATTAAGTTCGTAGTGTTTTAATTTTCTTTTAATCAGAACAGCTGTGCACCATGTGCTTTGCCATCCGGATGCTTAGTGTCATAAATTGAATATCCATTAATTTAAAAATAGTTCTTATTTGTAAAGCGTGTTTCGGATATTAACATTATGTCAATATTATGCCTCGGCTTACCACTTAAATTAACTTACGTTTGTGACTGTAAATTAACTACAGGAAAACCTTTTGGGTTTTCAAGACCAAGTTAATTGACAGTTGTATCAGGATTTTACAACGAATAGCTATATTGTATGATGTAGTAGTGTTGACTTTATTTTAATTTAATCATCAATTTTATTTTTTTCCAGAATCCCGACGGACAAGAATGTTCCGAAACACAAAAAGAACCATCACCATGGTGGCGTGTCGATCTCTTAGCACCACAAACAGTTCGAGTCGTTCGAATAACGACACGTGGCTGTTGCGGCCACTCGCCATTACAAGAACTTGAAATTCGGGTGGGTAACAGCACCGAGGTTCAACGAAATCCATTATGCGCGTGGTATCCGGGTACAGTCGATGAAGGTATCACAAAACTATTTACATGCGCTCGTCCTATATTAGGACAATATGTTACCATACAAATAGTAGGTGTTGAAGGTAGTCTTAGTTTATGTGAAGTCGAAGTATTTTCGAATGATGAATTTTCCGTTGAACAATGTGCCTCGCCTGGTTTAAATGCAGACACAATACTTGCAACTTTTGCAAAAACGTGTTATGAATTTCATGTGACACGAGGCGAAAGTTTCGATCGTGCACGACAAATATGCCAATCGCATGGTAATTTTCTATTTTATCTAAATTACGTCAAAAACTAATTTAATTTATAATCAAATGTATTATATTTAAGGTGGAGATTTAATACATGGATTCCGTGGGCCAACACACGATTTTATTTTGTCCGAGCTGGAACGACGTAAGAAAGAATTACGCACACAATTAGTTTGGATTGGGGCACAAAAAGAACCGGGATTCACACAACGAACGTGGAAATGGGTTAACGGTATGTAACAACATAATTATATATAAAATTAATAACGTGATTAGAACCGTTAAATGGTTTTCAATGTAAAAATAGCCCGGGAGCTTTTTTTTCAAAACGTGCAAACAATCGGCTTAAGAACTTCTCACAGCACATGAAAATATTAATTTTAATTTATTTCAAGAACACAAAACAGCTAGGCTAAGCATCTCGAAAATAATATATGTATGACGTATACATTGTCGTGCTTAGATTGAATTGTGGGAAAATTTACAAGATGAAAATAAGAGAAAATCACTCACACACATACAAATACGCGAGTGTAACAAGATAAAACAATTGACGATGAGATGGATGTGCATGTGGCGTGTAGCTATACCATATAATATTCAAATTAAAAGATGATTTTTGTTGTCTTCGTCTCGGAAATTTATTCGCCGTTTGAGTTTTAATTAAGTCTAAAATTATTTACAGTCAAGTCATGAATAGTTTCACCATTTTTTTTTTTTTTTTTTTTTTTGTAAGTTTATAGATAAAGTAATTGTATTTCTGTTTTTAAGTAGTTATTATTTAGAGAATGTACATAAATTTCCTTTTGTTTGATTTCACTATTTAATAAAAAAAAACATTTTATCGCGGTTGATTTAATCACAGCTATATATACAAAAAATACAACAACCACTTAATGGTGGTATTGTTTCGAGCCCAAGATATTATCCATCTCGATACAACACATGTGAAATTTTCCATTTAAATTATCTGTTAACATATCATTTGGTGTAGTTGCATATGAATGAATTTTCATTTAATCTATTCGATTGTTGTTTTGTTTTCGAACTAATTGGCCCCGTAATAGTTTCGATGACGGGAATTTTTTAAATGCGGTGATTACAGTATGATAAGTTGTTTATATTTGTTTATTTAATTGTTTCCCATTTTAAATTTTTCTCACTAATAAATAAAATTGTATTCGGTTATAAATTATAAGAATATGGCGATCTTTCTGTAAGAATGTAATATTAATTTGAGATCGATTGATAGGAACTTTACATATGTGCAGTTAGCAACGGAATTGCAAAAAGGCAAGCTATTGTACCAGTTTTATGATGCCATTAAACTTTGCGGTAGTACTAAGTGAAAGCCTACTTGCTTTTCTAAAATAATTTTTCATTTACACAACAGATTTATACTGAAACTTTTACTTGTTTTGTGTTTTTAAATTCATTGAATTACCTTAAAAAATAATGATCGGTGTTTACAGACCATTGATAGTCCGTTCTATATTAACAATCCGAATAATCCGACATTTGCAAGGAAATTAAATTTTAGTAGTGGATGTAGAAAGTTCTAAACGAAGCATTGGTTTCCAAAATATTAGTGCTTGCAAGATTTTGGCAGATATCAAACCTTCACAGTTATACAAGAAACAAAAAATAGTAAAATTGAAGACAAATTAACTGACGATTGCTGCCTATAAGTAGAGACTAGAGGCCATCTCTTTAAATTTTAAGCATCCTTAATTTGATATTAGACGTTTACGAGGAGGAATCCAAGTTTCTAATTGCTAATGTTAATAGAAAAAGAATATGTTAGCAGCCGCTATGAAATTATCCGTGGTCGTATCAGTTAGAGAGTTTAGGTCTATAGTTTTAGGTTTATTTATTTTAACATAAGTGGTAAACTTAGCATTTCGCCTGTATAGATGGTTGTTCGAAATCACTAATTGCTTGAACCCGTTTATGCTGGGGCATAATACCCTGTCTGGTAACATTATGATCTTAAAGTATTACTTAAGGAAACAAATAAATAAAAAATTTAGTCCCAACAACTTATTCCTTAGACATAAATTTTCATATTCGCTTAAAATAAATAAAATTGCAGGTTTAAGCGTGTCGGAAATTTCAATGGGAATTCCGCAGTAGAATAAGGTACACAATCGAAAATATTGTCTTACAGATTTATTTCTAACTTAGCTTCTACTTAGCAAATCAATATTCCGATCAAACTGCATAAAAAGACCAAATCAAAATTTATGATGATTTGTTCGATAGATATGATAGATTTTTACTATAGAAGTTTTGTTATGTGATATTAGATTGGATGTAGATACCAAGTACAACATAGTTGAAAAAGTTTACATGTAAAAAAAAACTGATAAGTTATGCTCTAACACCAGTCTTAAAAATGGTTGATAAGAAGCTTTTAAAATTGATTGTAATGCTAAGATTTGTGTATCAAAGCATTAACCTTACTTAACCTTCGTTAAAAAAATCAAACCATTAATATTCCAAAGCACTCCACAATTTCATAATCCTACATTTATCATTATGATACCCATAAGTTATAAAACAATTTAACACACCACAAAACATCGCAATTTAGCATAAACATAATTTTTTGATTGCTTAGACACGAACCATATACTAGTTACATGATGAATGATGATTTATACAATAAAACAAAAGAATTGTCTTAATTCAATTATGTATATACGATTCTGCTCAAACACCTCGTGGTGTCATGATCATAAAGTTGATTGATCGTTGCAGCATGACCGTGAGTAACATCATAATGTACACAAAAATGTAGTCGATATCGAAATTTCATGGTGAATAATCGATCGTTAAAATCGATAGAATCACGTTGTTGTTTGGCCTTCAAGCATCGAGAGAGTTACAGTTAATTATTTTTTCACTTGCAGAAAATTAGTTAAACAGATAAGAAGTTGCATAACATTAATAACTCGAGATAACTATTTACACTCATAGTTTTATAAGATCGTTACAAAGTATTTTTAACCACCCGTGTCATAAATATCTCCTGATATATTTTTATTTTTATAGTTTTTAGTTAATGGAACTCCTATAGGTCTATAATTTCGGCTACTTATAATAATAAGAATGACTATAATGCGATGGTTGCCTTCAACCGGAGCTACTTCTATATCATCCTATATCTATGGAAGTCTTTTTTGAGTTGGTAGGTGTCGATTAATAATTTTAACTGATTTATATGTTGGATAACTTCAGTAATACTGTTGATAAAAATAGTAGAGATTCAATGACCAATGTGAGAGGAACTCCTAAAGAAGCTTTAATATATTTTTATATTTTATTTCCTATTTCGATATATTAGAAACGATTTGCTCAAATATGATTTAAACTATAAGACAAAGTTGTGAGAGAACCCGAATTTGCTTAAATTTTCCAGTGCTTTGCAATGACTGATAGAATCGAAAACTTTACTGAAATCTGTATACACCACATCAATTTGCTTATGATTTTCGATTTCTTTGAGGGTACTGCTAGTGAACCCAACAAAGTTGCTTTATGTTGATTTTATCAGGATAGAACTATGTTGGCTTGGTAATGTGAGGCAGAAAGCCAGCAACCAAAAGTTGCATACAACGAGTTCAAATAATTTAGGAATTGAAGTTATCGATTATATACCTCAGTTACATAAAACATTGCTAATATCTCAGTGCTTACCTAGTGGTTTTCCATATCAAGCAGAGTAATAATTCTAGTGCAGTAAGAGTAAAATTTTAGTGTATAATCCAACATCCAACATTCAACATCCAACATCCAGCATCCAACATCCAACATCCAACATCAAACAACCAACATCTAACATCCAACATCCAACATCCAACATCCAACATCCAACATCCAACATCCAACATCCAACATCCAACATCCAACATCCAACACCCAACATTCAACATCTAACCTCTAACATCTAACATCCAACATCCAACATCCAACATCCAACATCCCACATCCAACATCCAACATCCAATATCTAATTAAATGTTGATTGTTAGATGTTCATCTAACATCCAACATCCAACATTCAACATCCAATATCCAATATACAATATCCAATAAAATGTTGAATGTTGGATGTTCATCTAACATCCAACAACCAACATGTTGGACCAATGTGGGTCCACTATTATTTTCATTATTTATTATTGACCTCATTGAGGAGTTTGAATTTGCTCAATGTCTCTTAT
The DNA here is from genome assembly GCA_963556175.1 of Tipula confusa. Lineage (NCBI taxonomy): Eukaryota > Metazoa > Arthropoda > Insecta > Diptera > Tipulidae > Tipula > Tipula confusa. The sequence goes on from OY744475.1 coordinate 231,093,349, forward strand.
ATGCCGAATTAAAAATGTTTAGCCCATTGCCAATATATCAGACTGTTTGAAATTACGAAGTGATTTGAATAAATATCTGTGACTGGCCGATTAACTATAAACTGTTATTGAATGTTGGTAAATGTTAGGTTTTTTTTCAATTCGTTCACCTTTACGTCAGCAATTTTTTGTTTATAGCATGGCTGGTGAATTCCCATCTGAGATAGATATAATATTATCTTCTGATGTTTCATTTGCAAAACACATAAACACCATTGTTGCAAAAGCTTATGGTTAAGCGGAACTGTAAAGACATTTGTGACCCACTAACTCTTAAATCTTTGTATGATATTTGTATGTATCCTTTGATCGATCCGTTTTAGAATATGCGTCTCAGGTGTGTTCTTCTTTCTACTAATATCATTCGAAGAGAATTGAAAGTATTTGTAATATTACAATTCAATGTAATTTATAAACGGTTTTATGATACAGCTTGTAGGTACTTAGTTATAACTTCAATTGTTATTAATTTTCAATAGGAAAAAAAAATTCATGAGAAGATTTTAAAACAGTTTATGATTAATAATCACCCCCCGCCCGCCAATACACACCGCATAAATATAGACAAAGTAATTGTAAACAATCGACTTTAAGATTTTTCACATACTTATTTATGCACGTTCTCTAAGACCGGACGAAGGTTACATAATATGTCAGATTATAATTAAATTACGTTTAACTCATTTTATGTTCGGATCATTTACAGGTGATGTCGTAACAAAACCAACTTGGGGTAAGGAGCAACCAAATAATTATAACGGTGAACAAAATTGTGTAGTGTTGGATGGCGCCCGAAATTGGTTGTGGAACGATGTCGGATGTAATTTAGATTATCTTCATTTTATATGTCAACATTGTAAGTTTACTAAATTATTTAGTCTATATAGTAACTAATTTGGTATTTTTTTTTACAATAAGTGCCATTGTCGTGCGGTTCCCCTGATGCTCTACTAAATACAACAATTGTTGGAAAAAATTTTACAATCGGCGAAAAAATTTCGTATCAATGTCCAAAAGGTCATGCGCTAATTGGAAATGGAACACGTAAATGTGAACTAAGTGGAATTTGGTCGGGACACTCACCAACATGTAAATATATCGATTGTGGTAATTTAACACCACTCGAGCATGGCGCAATTATATTTTCAGAGGACCGAACCTCGTTTGGTGTTACTGCAACATATACGTGTCATGAAAATTACACGTTGATTGGACATGAAAATCGAACGTGTACCGAAAGTGGATGGTCTGGAAAAAATCCACAATGTTTGGTGGATTGGTGTCCAGAACCACCACAAATATCAGGTGGAACAGTTGAAGTAAATGGGAAACGAGCTGGATCGCAGGCTACCTTCAAATGTGAGCCGGGACATATTTTAATCGGAGATCCGATTATTTCATGTGGACTAGGTGGCGAATGGACTGGTAAGCCACCGGTGTGTAGATTTGTGAATTGTGGTGAACCAGCACGTCCGGATCGAGGTAATTTTGTATTGGTAAATCAATCGACGACAGTCGGATCGATTGTTAAATATTACTGTGATAAAGACTATTGGTTGGATGGATCGGGTGAATTAACGTGTACAAAAGAAGGTAAATGGTCTGGAGATACACCGCTTTGCGAGCTAATCACTTGTGATACACCACATGTTCCACCAGGATCATACGTGATCGGTTATGATTATAATGTGCATTCAAATATTGAGTATCACTGTGATCCTGGGCATAAATTACGCGGAGAACCGGAATTAAAATGTACCGAAGCTGGTGAATGGAGTGGTGAGGCACCATTTTGTGAATGTAAGCTAAACGCTAATAAAACAGCTAGATTTTAGATAATTTTATAAATTTATTTATTATAGATATTGACTGTGGTCCACTAACACCTATCCTATATGGATTCCAAAAATACCTTCAAAATACCACATATTTGGGATCAGAAGTGTCATACAGCTGTGTACCATCACATAAACTTACTGGAGTACCAAAACGGGTGTGTCTCGACACTGGAACCTGGAGTGATTCGACGCCCAAATGTGATGAAATCAGATGTCCTGAACCAACCTTAGCGCCACATAGCATTCTTTCCGTGACCGGAAATGATCGAATGTATGGGCGTACATTGATCCGGACAGCGGATTTAGCACAGAGCAGTGTGCAGACATTTAAGTAAGTAAATAGTATAACCAAAAAGTACAGTTATAAAATGAAATATTTAATGTGCATTGTTGCCACTTTTTTAAAGGATTGGCGCATTGGCAAAATACCGATGTGAACGTGGTTATAAAATTGTTGGTGATTCATTGATCACGTGCGAGGATAATGGTATTTGGAGCGGAACGATTCCAGAGTGTATATGTAAGATTTTTTTTTTTAATAAATGGAAACGGTTATAGTTCAATACACTCTTCTCTTTGCAGTCGTTGATTGTCAACAACCTGAAACTATCAAAAATGGAAATGTTACCTTACCAACGAATGCTACATATTATGGTGCTGCTGCACTATACGATTGTAATGGAAATTTTGTACTCGATGGTGTTTCACGCCGTTTATGTCTTGAAGATGGAACATGGAGTCATGAAGTTCCTGTGTGCAAAGAAATAACTTGTGCTGAACCCGACATTAACGAAAATATGGTAGTTGAACCATTAACATCGAAAGGTATTGGTGTGGTGGCTAAATATACGTGCCAAAAAGGGAAATATATGATCGGTAACGATACAAGGATGTGTCTGAAATCGGGTCAATGGTCTGGCAAGAAACCAACATGCAAACGTAAGTCGAATCACTTACATTAAATTTGTACAAATTTTCTAATTTAATTTTATCCACACAGCGGTTGATTGTGATCGGCCAGCCCCAATTGAAAATGGACGTGTAATTATTGTCGATGAATTGACGCTGTTCGGTGGTTCTGCTGAATATCATTGTGTTCCAAATTTTAACCGAATCGGCCCATACTTAAGAAAATGCATGGAAGATGGACAATGGAGCGGTGAAGAGCCTCGATGCGAATGTAAATAATAAATTTTTTATCCATAAATTTAGTTCCTGTAATGATAATTTCCTTTTAGTGGCCGCAAGTGAACCACAAGAATCATCAAATATTGGAACTGGAATTGCAATCGGATCCGTGATCATAATTGTCATGCTGATTGTCATCGGTGTAATATTTTTGCATCGAAATAAGGCGCGTCCAGTTAAAAATACCGAAAATGTGCAGGCGGCCGAAACGAAAGAAGATCACAATGCGGCAGTCATGTCATATTCAAGTTTGGAAAATAATCGACACAATTTTGATTTACCCAGTCGAAATACAACATTTAATACATTCCATCCTAATGGTAATCCACCCAGTGCCAATGGGCATATGAACGGGGGTATTAATGGCGGCGTTAATGGCCGACCGATCGAAAATATTTACGATCAAATACCAAGCGAACAATTTTATGATGCACCTTATGAGATGCGAACGAACGACGAGGTTTACGAACCGGAACCGAGTAGTAATGGTAATATGATAACAATAAATGGAATTAGTGTACGATAAAAATTATTAGGTTATGTATATTTTGTAAAATGTTTTTTTAAAGATTAAATTAAGAAAAGGCTTTAAAGTTCCCCAATTTTTAATTTGTAATTAATTTTTAATGATAATTTTTACCATTTTTATTTGGCAAAGGCCGCATACAAAAACACGAACTAATCTTGACTGAATGAGAAAAAAAATTTCAAAAACGAAAAATGTTTATAAATAAACTGTTATTTGATATTATTTATAGTGTATATATATATAATAATGTAATGAAAATTAATATTTGATTTAATTTAATTTAAAAACAAAATTTTTTTTGTAGGTTAGTGTAGAAATTTATATGAAATTTTATTATTTTTTGTAGAGAAAGTATGTGTGCCGCAAAATTTAATTTTATTTACTGTTCTATCAAATAAACGTATGTAAATAAGTAATATAATTTTATTTAATAGATATATTTAATTATAAATAAAGTTAGAATTATATTTTATTTAATAAAATAAAAATTAAAAAAAGTTGCGTACCGAATTATTTGAATGAAATGTGTGGTACAGGGCGACGTCTCGCGATCAGCATTAAAACTTTTATGTAAATGAGAATGTTTAATACGTTTTAGTACATAAAATAACAAAGTAACACTTTTACGCCAACAGATGTCAGTATTATATTTATTTTCTCCGTTGCTTTTCGATTTTTATTTTATTTATAAATTAGTTCGACCTCAAAAAAGGTTAACCTACTTGTGTTTATGTATAATACGCGTATTTTCTTATCAGCGTTCATAATTTTTTTTATTTTTTAAATAATAAATAAAATAAAAATATTGAATGGTACGGATTAAAGAGTAAAGATAACATCACACATATCATACATAAATTTGTTGTTTGAAAATTGAAATTTATGTGAGTTAAGAAATTTTAAATTGTATGTGTCAAGGACGGTTTACAGTGCAGTATGTGCCGCGTGGTCATTTTTAATTAAATTGTTTATCAGGGGTGTTATTTGTTTTACTTGATCGTTCGTTAATTTTAGTTACACGCGATACCGGTAAAAGTTGTTCTAGTGTCAATCATCATCACTTTCAGAAACCTTGTCGGGAAATTAATTAGTTTTTAATTATACTATATATCTTAAAGAATAAAGCCTTGGGGTTATAGCACTGTCTGTATGGATTTGTTTGACTTTGTAATGCATTCGCTGGCTATAACTCTATCGCCTTTGCCGTAACATTTTCACGATGTGTATACCAACTTAACAAGTATAAAATTTGTTCAACAACGCTGCGTTGTGGGACACCTGGACAAATGCCATTTAGTTTCTTTAAAGAAGGTAGTTTTAAAGAACTAAATGAAAAATTTTCGACAGAAGCCTTTTATTTTTGTATATTAAAATCGGTCTATCGTGCCGAGCTGTGTCAAAGACTTGTGCGATATCTAAAAAAACAGCAGATCCATATTGGTTTTTCTCTCAGTTTTCTTATATTCCTAAATTGATGATCCGGCCAAATTTGCTGTTTCTCTAATGATGGTTTCAGCTCCACGTCGAGCATTTTTCAAACTTAGGTATCATTTAGATCAAGGTTATCTTCCAGTTTTGGGGAATATTTAAACTTTATTTTTATTTTTGAGGTTTAACTGTTGCTTCGATACCTATTGGCGTGCGAAGAGAGAGATCCATTATACAAAGTGGGATCAATATAGGCGACTAGACGAATAAAAGTTAAACAGTTGCCTATACCGTTACTTAAGGTGCTGGTTTGAGTTCATCTTTCATGTCAGCTTTAGCAGGCTATGTCTGCAGGTATTTGGTGCGGTACAATGCTCGGTCCCTTTACTGCACGTTGCTTTAGTCGCAATATTACTGTCGTGCAATGATGACGAATTAATAAAACCCGTTCGAAATTGGTTGTCGTGGAATTCAACTTCCCGTCCGCCATTTTACGCCTCCACTTCTACATTTCGTTCAACGGTGTGATTCGGTGGTGGCTTAATCAATTCCAACTTGGTGAAACCGTTTTCCGGCATTATGCTCAGCACTTTAAAGAAACACTTATGTCTTTGCATCCAATGATAATATGGTTGATCCAAGGAAACGCACCTTCTACACCACCTGTTATGGTGTCTATTAATTGTTGGGGTAGTCCGGGAGCTGTTTTTAACCCTGGTTATAATTTCGAACGGTTGAGAATTAAGATAGTTAAAACTGTAAAATTGATCTAAGTAAAGGTTCTCTCAAATTTTACACAAGAACTGATAATCTTTTATTTATTCATAAAATATACAATGGCCTACATGGCTTTGTTGGCACATACGCACTATTAAAATATCCATGATTGTTTTACGAAAATGTGGCTTGATTGACCAAAAATTTCGTTGATGCAGGGCTCAATTTATCCTTAAAGTTCAATGTTGTTTCTCGAGCATATGACAACGTTTTGTTGAAACCACAAGTCGTATTTAACCATATCTTGCAATTTAGCGAGCTTCATTTACCATACACCTGACTAGCGACAATTTCAAAGAATAATGGCGCAATATCCACACTAAACAATAGCACGCTGCATTTGTTTCTAAAAAAAACTTTAAGAAGGTCAAAACCCCAAATGCGACAATTTTGACGATTAACGAGACCATCAAAAATGAGCTTCATCGCTGAAAAAAGGCTTTTTTTGCTTTTTCCAGCAAAATTCAAATCTTGCGTGAATTTTAGGAAGCCTTTAGATTTTGAAACTTGGTGTAACGCCATATGTCAAAAGGGTTGCAGAAAGAAGTAAAATAGTGTTCCCAACTTTAAAACTTAAGAAGAGTATACCTCAAGAAAGTAGAACAGTAGAAAATTGGGCTAAACCAAGGCATCGTTAAGAGATATACACTAAAGTGAGATAGCACTACACTAATAAAAAATATCAATAGTTGCAGTTCCTGTACAAGTCCATTAATTTCTAAAGAATGGCTGGAGACATGGAGAAAAGGGTAGCAAAACATTTAAATGTACGTTCACTTAAATGTTAACGAGGTATGAGGGCATCCACACCAGGGCACAACGCCAAAAATGTTCTAATGCAACCGCTCGCAAAAATCAGACTGACTTTCGTCATTCATTTGACACAATAACACAAAAGTCAGTCGAAAAAATGCCCGACACGAATTGGTCACCGATAGTGGAGAAATGGATTATGTCACGCTTAAGAATCCCCAAAGTCATTTTGACAATGTTATAATTTTTAAAGGAGAGCCTAGGGTTAGAAAATTGTGATGGTTGATCGGTCGGTTTTTAAATTCGAAGGCAAAACTATTTTAGCACTATCATTGTGAAAACCAAATACTGTTCTGACGATGCGAAGGCTCTTTGGGAGGTATTGAAACCTTTGGTTGTCAATGTCTCCTGCTAACAGGCAACAGAATAATGCGTAGAGTTGACATGTATAGGTGTGAGAGTTGAAGCCTGGCGAATAAATATGAGAGATAACTGATGATATTCTAGAGATGAGTAATCCGCATGATAAATGGCCACAACCACGATCATTGAGGCGACAATTGCTCTTCGGCGTAAAGATCTATTTAGTCTCTTCTGGTGGTCTTAAACAATACTATAAGATAAAGCTCGAAGTCAAATATGATCATGATGGATTGTTAATATAATATGGTAATATGGCCTGTGAATATCAATTAACATTACTATGGCATAAACCGTAAATGGTCTCAACATAAGCCAACCCATATTAACGAATAAATGGTAATATCAAAAAAACCGAATCGTTATCTCCCAAAGAAAATCAAATTTCAATCGATCTCAGTAAACAGAAGTCGACCTTCAGTAAACTGAAAATAGACATATATACTGTTTGTGTGGGGTTAAGGTGAAATATTATTCATACGTGTAACACATATCTGGATAAATTGTAATTCTATATCATATTCCGATCGTCCTTCGAACTATACATAAGATCATTGATCATATAATTGATTCAAATAATATAACATATTTTGTAAGCACATATGCGCCAACCAAGCGATTTTATTCAATTTAAAAATTCATATTTCCCATCGAATTAAAATTGAATTAAAATTTCTGGACACTATATGTTGTAGTGTGTTAACTAACTGTTACTCTTAATTGGTTACGTAATAATTCTTATTAAAGTTTATGTGTCTCAAGCGAATTGTCTTTGTTAAAAAATTTATTTTAATATAGAATCGTTAATCGTTAAAGACAATCCAGAGTTGTACTCGTCTCATGTTATCATTTTGTGATGTGCTCGAAACTTTTTGCAAAACACTTTGAACTCTTCTCAAGGAAGTCATTGGCATTATATTATGGTAATATCTAAGCGAAATATAGTTCGACCCAAATTGATAATTCAGCGTCATCAGTGTACAACATAAAATAACATATACATTTTTTATTATAACTGCGGAATTTAATATTTTTCCAGATAATCACGTATATATGGCATCGAAGCTATGAACAGAATTTATTTTAACAAATTATGGCATCGTCACGTAAAATGATGTAAAAAAAATGTTAAAATAAGATTCTTATCTATTTTCCTGTACTACTTATCTGTGTATCATCCGGGTGATAGGTAAATTATTAGGAAGGGGCGTATTAATATTTAGCGCTATTACACACCTACACCTTGATATGAATGGTATAACATTTATAAAACCTAACCTTTAACCCTTGTGAAAATCACTTTCATATAATAATAATAATAATAAAATGGTACAGGATGAATATCCATTTTATGCAACACAGATCCAGCATATCACTTTCGTTTCAGAACATCAAGATATCAAGAAAAGAGCCAAATCAAAATTACAAAATTACTTTAGTCTTTTAATTAGATAGGCTGTACATTGTAACTTCATTACCATAAAGAAACAACTTTGCTATATCCAAAAAGAAAAATGTGCAATCTACTTTTAGTGGCCCGAGGAACAGAAACAAAATCGTTCTATATCTAGTGCCCAGAAAACAACATCTGAACTCGTGTAGTACCCCCAAACCTAGATACAAAAATAAAAGAATATTGGGCAGCCTTTTCATCAGAGATCAATTAATGTTGAAACGACCAATCCGCCAGTATTCTGTATTTTCTAGCGGCGATCACGAACTTTGGTGTCGCAAAACATATCGGAACTTGACAGTAGTACAAAAATATCACGATAGTCTGGATAATAACTAGCAGTAGAAAATTAACTTCGTTCGCTTTTTGATCTAGGTTTTCAAGAAACTTTTATCACTTAAAAAGATGCAAATAGGCTTAAGTTACTAAGACTTTGTTTTAAAGATCTTTATATTGGTGACCCCGTTACGATACGCTTTTTTCGTCTAGAAAATCGCTTGGTGGCTCTCCTAGCAAGTACCGCTTTGTTCTTCCTTGCAATTGTAAAATGCATTCGCACTTTTTTATAGGCTATATTTTGTTGTTCACCAACAAGACGATATTCATCAAACAAATTATTTTCGGGCTTAATAATATACAGTCATCTGGGCAACAATGACAACCGAAGTTTTCAATACCTCCCATAGGGCGTTCACATCATCAGAACGGGTTTCCATAATGCTACTGCTAATAAGATTTTGATATTGTGCTTTCTCATCTTCGTTTATCAGATCTTCACAGTTGAAATGTAAGTAAAGTTTACGTGCGATCGCTGATCCTTGTACGAAAGGTAAGATGACAATCTTACATTTGCAGTAACCAATTGATGATCACTGCCTACAAATTTGGCAGCCAACCGATAAGATCGTCTTGGATGACCCGAGACCTTCCCTTAGAAATGAACACATGGTCAATTGGACTTGTTTCCAAGTGGATTTTTATGATGAAAGAATGTGCATTGTGGCTAATGAGGTAACGCGTGATCCGCAAAGTTTATCATCCTTTCGCCATTATCGTGATCGCCATTATCTAAATCGTGTCGGGAGTACATAAGTCAGGCTGATTTTTGCCAGATCTAGCATTAAAGTCACCAATCACTGACGTCGTGCCCCGGTATTGATCCCTTCAGATCATCTAAATTGTTGTAAAATGAGTCTTTATCTTTGGATTGGCTTACATCAGTGGGCGCATGAACAGAAATGATGGTCAGATTGGCCTAAACGTAGCTTACACATACGATTATAAACAGCTTTGAAAAACAAAACAGCCTTTTTCGCCTTGGGTCAAAGAATAAAACCAACACTAAGCTTGCCAAGGTCATATCCACTGTAAAGCAATGTACAGCCTTAGGACACATGATTTTCACTTTTTGGTCATCGAATTTCTTGGAGCCACGAGTTCCAAGTGATACTCTTTCATGACTGATATAGTGCCATCAAACGGGCCTGGGTTTCTTAGCGACTTGACTTGTTTGAGTAGATAGATGGACTAATTGACATACTAGCAAAGCTCAATTTCTATTGTTCCTTCTGTTGGCCAGGATAAATAATGTTGTTGTTTGAGTTTATGGACGAGTTGATAAATCGTGGTGCGTTGAGTGCTTTGTCCGCAGAATAGATGGCAACAAAAATTAAAATGAAAAATTAAATGAAAGTCCTTTTTCGATAAACTTTTTAGATAAATTGTTTGCAATGATGCTGTATAAATACTACGATCATCAAATATCATCAATTTCAAACAATCGGGAATCTATGCATTGAGAATAAGTTATTGGGAATTTTTGGTAATCTGCAGGAGACAAGGAGGAACGAAACGCAAATGTTAGCGGTGACCCAACATTTATGAGGATTTTTCGATTGCTTAGATCTCTACTAACTCATGAAAATTCAGAAGATATTGAAGCGCTTGTTTCTACAGGATCGGGGGTCTATAATCCTACGTCGCCTACCAATGTGAAATGCCTTGCAAGAACCCGTTGAAATTGTTCATCATTGACATGTGAGATACGATTTCGTAGCCGTAGAGGTTTTCATCGCTGACGATGCTTTCCGTCCTAGAAATTGTAAAAAGCTTAATAATAAAAAAATGGAAAAATTAATTGATGCAATACTTAATTGTGTCCTAGCATTTATTTACGTACCTACCAATTTTTCAATTTCGTTGCTAATGTCCTATAAATACATACCACATATTGGTCATATTATCATCTCGATCATTTCCCAAAACTGCTACGATACAGGGTTATTTCAGTTGATTTTATATACTACATATAATAAAATGTTAAAACGACGATAATCTTTACTTTATTAGAGTGCAAAGTGCGTATGTGCTAATTAACTTTAGTATCAGACACACATGACATCGTATCAAAGATGCAGTGTTATGAATAAATAATGTGTGTGTGGTGTGTGCACGAGGCTATAAATTAAATCATATGGGAATGCTAATTATACTAAGTACCTGTAATAAAAAAGTACTTTAGCCAAAAAAAAATTAAAATTTTTTATTTTTTTTTTTTAATTTTTGTTAAAAGTTTATTTATTCCCATACAATAAAAAAATTACAATTGTAGTTAAAAAATAAAAATTAAAAATTAAATAAAAAAATTTAAAAATATTACATCTCAGTATTTTTTATAGAACATAAAAAAAAAATTAATTTTTTTTTTATATAAGAATGTATACATAATTAATTAATAATTTTAAAAATATTAATTAATAATTAAATATAGTTTTATTTATATATATTTTTTATATAATTTCAAATTTTATAACAAATAAATACAATAATATCATACAATTTTAGATTTTTGGGAATTATTTATATAATAATTTTTTTTTTTGCTTAAGGATCACTCGTGGCGCTCGAGATGGGCCAATGTTAATAACCCACCGGTATTTGGCGCGAGTGTTTATCCATCAATAAAGATTTTTTTTGTTTTAATTTTTTTTATTTTTTTTTAATTAATCATTTAATATTGTGTGTGCGTGTGTATTTGAAATAAAATATACGGTCGGCGTATATATATATATATATATATATATATATATATATATATATATATATATATATATATATATATATATATATATATATATATATATATATATATATATATATATATATATATATTATATATATATATATATATATATATATATATATATATATATATATATATATATTATATATATATATATATATATATATATATATATATATATATATATATATATATATATATATATATATATATATATATATATTTATACCTTCAGTGGTGTGCAAAAAAGGACACTTTTTCTTACTTCTGCTGAAAATGTTATCTTTAGTATGGTCGATGTACCCGTTAATTGGTATCTAAGTAGATTGACATTTCTAACCTTTTTTTTTAATGTCAAATCAAGTGGATAAAATAAATGGTTTTCCTTTCCCAAGTGTACTTCAGAAAATATAAAATTGATTTTTAATTTACCTTTATTAAGTTTTCAATTAAATGTCCTTAAAAAAAGCTAAAAAAAATTAGGACCCAGATTGCTTTCACTTGAGTACTTTCTGGACAAGACGAAATGCAACTAAAAATAAATTTAACTTTTAATTATGGTAATTAAATAAAAGGCTCAAAGATTAAAAAGGACCTATAATAAACCCATTTCATTGAATAAGAGTATCAGAAATACAAGAACCAGGGCTCATGGAGCAGCAACTAGTTTATTTGGAAATAATTATAGACGGCGATACTGAGGCGTTGTTTAAATGTTAAGATACCTACCTACATATCAATAAAATTTTCTGAAAAGTACGTTACATATTATGAATTACACTTGGGAAAAGGTTATGAACTGGTTTCAAAAAATTGAATTGTTTATATGTTGTCATTCAAATAATCGTAGACTTTTGACATTTTCAATTAAGTGGAAAATATTCTTAAAAATATTATTCTGATTGAAATTGTTGAAGCAACAAATAGAACCACTTACAATTTGCTACCCACAAACTCTAAGCAGTAATAAGAGAAAATATGTAAATATTACAAAAAAAACTGTTTAGCATACTTTTAAGAAAGGATGTCACGCGAATGATACCACCCCAAAACATTTAAAGTATTTACAAGGAAAATCGAATTATTAAAAAAAAAATCACCTAAAGAATGTCACGGGCAAATTAAATTTGCCCACAATAAATGTACAAAGACACCTATTGGAATTAACTGTTTGGAAGAATCTAGCCATCTTAAAAATGGGGCTGTACATCGCAATTTTACTACTTTTCCCATTATTTTAAGTTGTCTGGTACACTTTTACAGTATAAGCATTAAAATTGGGTGAATTATAAGTTTTGCAGTTTGGCAACAATTTAAAGGTAGTCAAAATCTTCATTTTATCCCCATTAAGCGGAAAAGATTATCTTCCAGTTGATGGGGAAGTTGTCTACAGTTATGGTGGCAAACACGGAGCCGTTGACAAAGGAGCTAAAACTCAAAATAATGATTAAAACATTGAAGACAAACAGGTCTTGAGCTCAATCGCCGCCGATGTCCACAACGCCGTGTAAAATCGTTCGTTGGACTGACCACCTACAACGATCACCAATTGTAAAAATATGGTCTGAAAGATCTTGTAACAGATCTCCGTAAAGAGTCAACTTTGGCTTGTAATGCTGTTGATTTTTATAATTAAGGCGTCAGTGGAATCCCAAATTACTTGAACTAAGATCATTGTGATAGTTACTTTTAAATTGGGATTTAATTTGGCAATGCCATTGTAATGTGATCGTGTTGGTTTTTTTTAGTTTAAAAGACTTTCGTCTACAAAAATGCAACCTATAAAGGTTAGTACCTTTAATTAACATTTTTTATATTTTTTTTATAATTCACTAGAACTTTGTGTACATATACAGCTTTGTGTATATATATAGAAAAAATAATTCTGCCGTTTTCTGTGGGTTTGCGGAATGGTAGTATGGAGTTTTGAGTGGCTGATAATTTCACAGTTATTATATTTTGTAAGTGAGATGAGAGTGTTTCAGTAAATTTTGTTGCTTAAACTAAGATTTTTGAGACTTTTAGTTTGAATATGCCTTTAAGCAGAAGAACGATTTTAAAATTATGTAAAAAAAGACCAAATATTGGTTTTAACGGGAAAATGTTGCTATTATGCAAATTAATGGCAGGGAAATCTAATTAGGCAACAATAATAACCAATTTAAAGATAAGGAAGGGTTTATGTGATTCCTCTAACAAATCTGATGAGAAAATAAAAATAATTAGGCATGATATCTTAATGCTAAAAAAAGAATATCCTATTTTATTTTGCACACCACTGTTTATAAATCTTAAGTAGTATGGATTGCTTAAGTTTTGCAGCAGTATATATATATATATATATATATATATATATATATATATATATATATATATATATATATATATATATATATATATATATCGCGCGCGAGCGTTCTTTTGATTAATAAGAAAATTACTAGTCTAGGAAACACGGATAAATGTAATTAACTTTTATGGTTTGTATATAAGAATCAAAATAGTTTAGATTTTCATTTTTAATTGAGTAGTATGTATTATTGTAGTGTGTTGGAAGGAAAGTTATATACCAACAAAAATAATTTTTTCAACAGTTAAATAGTGTAATAAACCAAAATTAAAGAATTTTCATTTAATTTTCAACATCTTCATGTGAATGGCATGTATACTATGGAATAATGCGCGACCCGAAAGTTTTGAGGTCGCACACGCGGCAAGATAATCGGCATAATATATATATAAATATATATATATATATATATATATATATATATATATATATATATATATATATATATATATATATATATATAAATACCTACTTAAAATTAAATTTAAAAAAGTTTGAGAGGAATGAATATTTGCGTTCGTGAAATACTTTTTTTTTTATTTTGATAGCCTCTGGTTTGGTATACTTATCGTTGTGATGATGACATAAGGTCACCAAGTAGAATGTATAAATATTAAAGCCAACTCATTCTCGTCACTCTACAAAAATGCATGCGTAGTCACGAAACGAGAACATTTTAATTTTAATTTTTATTTTATTTTTGTGCAATAATCGCATATCATGGTGGGAATGTTTTTGAGATTCAAAGCTGCTCTGTGTGGCAGTCTTTTATAGATTTTCCCTTTTGTTTTTTTTTTTTTTTGTAAAATTCTAAAATCACAGAAGATGTACGTTACTTTTTTTTCAAAAATGATGGGTGTGTTCAATTGGGTTTGTGGTTTAATTTTTGTGGGCCTGATTTGATGAAGTAAAGTTTCTTTTTTTTTAAAGCCATCTGTTTTGGAGTTCGTTGTCAGTCAAATCTGCACCTTGCATCAGTCGAAGTGAACGATGGCTTGGCTCATGGATTCTGCACTCAAACGGGGGGTAAATCTAAATTTATAGTTATATTATGTAAAACAAATTAAAGCTTTGCCAAGATGTGGCAAGATATGGCAATGTACTTAGATAACACTGCGCTTCTAGAATCTGGATTCTTTAATATGTTAACAAACTTAATTTAGAGGTTGCGATCATTCAAAAACTACTAAATACCACAATAATTAGCTCCTAGTATTAGAATGAAAAAAATTAGGGTATCGATCAACACAATTTAAAATAAGAATCATTCACAAATTGATATTTTCCTGAAATCGAATAAATATTGAGCACAGCATAATGGTTTCGGTCTAGACCTTGCTCTTCACATTGTTCTAGACAACCAGAAAAAGGCAAATTGTTAGCTACTCCGACGAGTCATCGTCGACCATAGCGATTGTCCTCAGAGATCGCCGACCCATCCTTCTAGACAATCCTAGAATGCTTCATTAAAAAAATGATGGTGGTTAAAGAGAACCTAATCGTTATTGTCACGTTTGGCGCCATATTATACCGAACTTAATACTAAAGTTTATTGATAGTTAAAGTCGATCATTCCAAAAACAACAATAAAATATGTTGCTCAAAAAACATTTTTAATAGAGGATAGGTCAATTACTACTATTCAAATTACTACTAATTTAGCTTTTGACAATTTTTGCTTTTGAATGAAAAAGTTCCCTTCATTTTAATATAAAACCATCAAAAAGTGGGAATGAAACTAATCCAAACGAAATGAAATACATGCTGTTGTTGTAAAATTCTTAATAAAATATGGATAGTATTAAAACTTGCTAGTTGCTCAATATTTGTAAAGTTGTGCAACACAATCTTAGAATTTAGTAGCGCAGCTATGTTGCTTAGTACTTATAAAGGAAAACTTTTAAGTCCCGATTTAAAGTTTAAAAATTTTAAAAGTCACTGGAATTACTATCAATTAAGGTATTATTGCAACATAATCTTGGAATTTGCCGGATGCTGTGTTGCTCAAAATTTGTAAAGTTTTCACTAAGCCTCCTTAACTACCTATCAATTTAGGTAGCTTTGAAACTTAATCGCAGGATTTTATAGTTGGTATGTTGCTCAATATTTGTCAAGGTTTGACTATGCCAATTGGACTAACTACTAATTTATAAACATGACAATCTCAGATTGCTATTGTATTGCTTAATATTTATAAAGGAAAAGAGAAAACTTAACCAAATTAAACTCATTGGAACAAGATCGTCTCCCTGAAGTCACCCCAATTGAACACCCCAATATAAAAAATAAAAACCGAAGTGAGATTACTCTCTTAATATTTAAAAAAAAAAAACTAAAAGAGAAAATATTTGTGTTTGTGTATTTATATGTGTGTGTGTAGTAATACATATTTAAGTAAAATTAAGGGGTACAATAAAATATTAAAAGAGAGAAAAATGGTAAGGTCATGTGTACTTAAAGTCTATGGAATTAATATTTATGTATAATAATTTTTTGAGAATTTTTTTTTAAAATAGTTTTTCAAAATTACCTTTTTCTTTGTTTTGTAATTAATTATTAATTAATTAAATTTAATTCAATATTTATGTCTTAAATAATTTTTGTAGTTTTTTTTTTAAGTAATTGTTTGATCCAGCAGCCCTTCGTCATCAAGTCCTTAGTAGATTGGTTGGTATGTATATAGATAGTGAATATACAGTATAGAGAGCGAGCGTGTGTTTGTGCAGCAGCTTTCACGTTTTATAGTTTAGTTTCAGTTTTTTATATTTTATATACAGCACGTAATCTTATCAAATCACAATAGTGAAAAAACTAAAATCTGTTATTTTTAAATAATTAATTATTTTAATTAAAAGAGATTAATAAAATATATAAAGAGAGAACGAGAAAGAGAGATTATAATTTTTTTGTTGAAGAGAAAATGATAGGCTAGATTTTTTTTTGTTGAGATTATTTTGTAGCGTCCGTTGTTCCAGTTCCATTTACACATGATGATTTTTGATCTTTGCTACTATTTTGATCATCGGGATTAGAACTATTATTATTACTATTGCTACTACTATTTGGACGATTTCCAATTGGACTACGACCACTAGAACCTCCACTACTTAGTGCCATACGTTGCATTTGCCTAATAACGGTGGCTGCATGATATGCTTGCTTCCATCGTGATTTAGCAAAATTTTTCTTGAGCTGTTCGGATACAGTGCCATGAATATTTTTATTACTAGCCGCGTTACCTGATATCCAAGGATGGGCAAGCGCTTGTTTGCATGTGTACCGATCGTCAACCGATGAACACATTAAATGCTGTATAAAATCTTTGGCCGATTCGCTTATTTCGTCCCAGTACGGTGAATCAAATTCAAACTCACCTTTTAGAATTTGTGCAAAAAGATTTGCATCGTTTTCGTCGTAGAATGGTGGATAGCCGCATAGCAGAATGTATGAGATAACACCTATACTCCATACATCGACCGCTTTACCATATGGCTTTTGGGCAAGAACTTCTGGTGCTACATAGCCGGGAGTTCCACACGCCGTTGCCATCACACCAGAGTCTTCCATTTTAGACAGTCCAAAATCGCTAATCATTATTTTGCTTTCCTCTTCGGGACTGTAGTACAACAAATTTTCTGGTTTCAAATCACGATGCACAACTCCCTGTTCGTGCATATAGTCTACAGCCTCGAGTACTTGCCGTATTAAACCAGACGCATCTTTTTCTGTATAGGAACCCTTTTCAACAATTCGATCGAATAATTCGCCACCCGTCACCAATTCCATGACCAGATACACCTTAGATTTATCCTCGTAGGTTTCTAATAATTGAACAACATTTGGGTGGGTTAGTCGGCGCAGTACTTTAATTTCATTTTCCAGCGAATCCTCCTTGCCCTTGAGCGCTTTCTTGTCTATGATTTTGACCGCGTATAACGAGCCAGTATCTTTACTCTCGCCGAGTCTTACCTCAGAAAATGCTCCTGTGCCTAGTAATTCTTTAAGCGTGTATTTCTCGTCCACCGATGGTTGACGTTCCGAGTCTTTGTTGTCCCGTTTAAGTTTTTTTCCGGTGTCTTTTTTACCGAATAGGGGCATTTCGACTACAGGATTTTCGCGTTTAACAGTTAGTCAAAAGTTTACTGGCTACTTTAAGTTTTTGAGTAAGTTCGTTTACCGTAAGTTTATCTAAATTTTATTTTATTTTTTGTATATATGGTCGCACAATTCAAATGCGTCAAATCATTCTTGGATTTTTCTTCTCGTATTTCACTTTGTCGACTGTTTTTCTTCGTTCACACACACTCACGACCACCACCACCTCACTTAAATTTAGATATATTTATATGTACACACACGATTACAACACAATTTTCTTCTTTTCTTTTTTTAATATTAACCACGGCTTTATCACTTTTCTGAGATTATAACTATCAACATCTTTGCTCAAATATTCTACAAGAAACAAATTTGTTTTTGTTCACTTTTTAATCGTTCATCTGATTATCACTTTCTCCACAAATAATTTTCTGTTTTCGAGCAACAAATATGTCAAAATTCACAACAAAAACAAAACACTGGATTTTTTTTTTTTTTTGAGTTTTCGTGTAGTTCGTCAATTCGAAAAAACGAGGCGTTACAATCGCGCAAGCCCCATATCTCTCCACCGAAGAATAAAAAAAATAAAAAAATTGCAAAAATAATTTTCGTGTTCGTTCTTGATTTTCCAATATACAATAATATTTTCACACTTGAAATTTTTCTTTAAACTAACTTTTGTATTATATAGCGCGCGATAACACAACCTTGTCTAAATTACATTAACTACACACTATAACAATTAATAAACGAAATTAACTTATAATTTTTTATTTTTTTTTTAATTAAAATTTCAGCTGCTTTAATATTTTCATTCTTGTAACAGTCCTTCGATTAACTCTACTGAATGCGAGATGATAACCTTCAGCTAAATATGACATTTGTTGCCAGAGGGAATTTTTGTTGTTGCGTTTTCTTGTTTTTCGTTTTTTGTTTTGTTTTTTTTAGTACGGTTGATAAGATAAATTGTGTACTAAAAATGTTTGTGTACCGCTGTTGCTCATCGGGTAATTTATTGTTAGCACTTTTTTTATATATAACACGTATATTTAAACTATCGTTGGTTATAGTTGAACCGGTAATTAGTTGTAGTGGACGTGTATTTAAGTTCATAAACAGTTGTTTTCTAATAACAGAAATAATTAAATTAGTTTCTATTAATTAAGTGTATCTAAAAGTTGATTATTTTTAACGCAAGCACTTTGACTAAATGTTGTGTGAATAATCGGCTCTACTACTGCGTTCGTCAGTGTCTTTACATAGAACACCTTACTTTTTATAATCGAAATTCGCAATTTTTTGTCGAAGAAATTTTTAACGCAAAGGTAGCACTAATCATTCTTCTATTCTCTGTTAGCACTCGAGGGTCGTCTTGCAATGGTCTTTTGTGATCACTTATTGACCACTGCTTTACTAGATAATTATAATATTAATCGGTTTTTAGAGGCCATTTCTGGCTCGTACTGCATCAACATTCTGGCTCCTTCGAATTCGATCCCGAGCTTGTTCTTCGATCCCGAAGTCATTCTTTATCCCGGGGAGACATCGTCGCCTACAGGGACCTCTGCACCTGCCAAATGGCGGCTCTCAGAGATCGCCGAGCCATCCTCTTAAGATCGGCTCGCAGAACGTGACCGAGTCAGCGTACACGCTGTGCTTTTATTTCATGAACGAGATCAGGAATTTTCATTAAATTCCTGATCTCGTGGTTGAATAAAAATCTTACGAGGAATTCACAGTCCCCTGGTTAATTGTATTAATTCTTCGCTCTTGTTATTTGGAGGGCATACTTTGTGGAACTATCTTTTCGACCTTATTCGATTAGTATGACTGCATATTTCTACTATCGCGACATATTTCTTCTATCGCGGCATATTTCTCATTTGCACAAATTACTGTCGTTCAAATCGGTCAGTCACTGATCAAGTTTTTTCGTTACATGCTTTCTAAATATTACGAAACATCTCGTGACGATGTGTTCTTGAATTTCCAAGCAAGTATATGACTTAATCCATAGGGATAGCTTATAGTTTGCTTTGTCATATCTGGGAATACCTGAAAAATATGTGCGTTTATGTAAAATAACAGTAATGTAGTCACAATGTAGTGTCAAAGTTGAGAACAAGCTATCAGGATTTTTTGCAACTAGCTCTGGTGTACGGCAAGGAGATATAAGCTATGTACTCAACTCCCCGATACTCTTTAAAGTAAAACTCCTTAGGACAATATCTTGTACCGTCAGTCCAACCAGATTCTGGCATAAGCAGATGATATCTGTGTAATTGTGTCAAAGAACTACTGGATCAATTTGTACGATTTTTAGCTTCCGTTGGTCTCAAAACCAATGAGTCTAAAAGCAAACATATGACCACTGGTTTTAGAGGCCAAGACGCAATGAATTTTACTAGTGGTGACCACACATTTGAAGGTGTGATAAGTTTCCGATATCTTCGGTCCCTTGTCACTCATTATATTTGTGTGGGAGGGCGCGTATTATTAAAGCGCGTATTATCTCTGGTAACCGTGCTTTGTATGCCTTTCGTCCACTACTAAAGTCAAAGTACCTTGCCAATGCCGACATGCTAAAGTTATACAAGGTGTTGATCAGCCTCGTTGTCATGTATGGGTATGAGAGTTGGACCCTGACGAATGAGTATGAGAGATGGGTACTGATATTCGAGAGAAGAATCATGCGCTTGATTTATGTCACCAAATGCGATGATGACGACACTTTCCACGTTTTATTCAACCACGAGATTAGGAATTTATTAAAAATTCATGAAATTCGTTCATGAAATAAAAGGACAGCGAGAACACTGGCGCGGTCACGTTCTGCGAGCCGATCCTAAGAGGATAGCCCGGCGATCTCTGAGGGGAGAGCCACCATTAGGCAGGCGCAGAGGTCATTGTATGACGGCGACCTAAATGAGCAAAGTTAATTCTGGACAGAGATTTGAGCCACAACCCAGACCTCCTCTGTGTATTGCAAGTATTAAAACATAAGTTAAGTTTACTAGCGTGGCTAGCTCAGTCGGTAGAGCATGAGACTCTTAATCTCAGGGTCGTGGGTTCGAGCCCCACGTTGGGCGAAATATTTTAAATTGAACGAAATATTTTCTGAAATTTAAAATTTTCTGACACCACGAGAAAAGCGAATATTTCCTTTGCTACGGCTAGCTGAACTGCTACGTAGTTAATAAATTGATGTAACTTTTTATCTAATTCCGGAATGTCCGAAATTGTGAGGGTAATTACGCATTAGTGACGTCAAAATTTTTCTTAGCAAATTTTTTTGACAATAGACCTTGTCCAGGCGTACCACCTAATTCCTATTGAACCGACGGATATTCCAAAAAGAGCCAATACTACACCTTTCGGACTTTTTGAATTAAGCACAAGCCATTGCAACGACTGATTCATTCTATACTTTTAGCCTTACAAACCTGTTTAGTTTTTTTAAAAGACATGTTAATTGCATCCAAATACTTCCAAATCAGGATCAGAACATGCTGAAACAGTTGACGAAATCAAACGATTTTTAGGCATGATACATTTTTTTACACACGATTTGTTTCTGGCACAGCAACAGACCAAATTGAGTTGAACGACTTTTTGAAAGGATACTTCTAGTATATCTGGTACGTGGCAACCATTCAATTTCTTCTCAGTATGTCTCAATGAAACGGAACAACGGTACAGTAGTGCTTGTGACACAAGGTTGTCTGTAGCTTATTTTGGATATTTTATGCAGCTTTTTACTGGAGTCCAGTTAATTTTCTGGTTTCTTTGTCCAAATACTAATTTTGTTGCTTAACTATAGTTTTTTCAGTTGTCAGGATAGCTGTATCATCTGCAAATGTTGCTGTGCTTCTACCCTCTTTAAGTAATAGTTTTTTTCTTTATTTCTTTTATGCGTTGCTTTAGTTTATTGCATAGAAAATTGAGGGTGTTCTTGTTGTCTGAGGCGCGTGTCCTTTTCCAGGTTTTTCATGCCTTTCGGCACAGGTTCAGGTTATTTCTGCTTCAAATAGCTATTTGCCTTTATAAGTTTTAAGTCTTGAACCCCATTAAAGCCACCACCAATATTAAATTTGGATGCTAGTGAACTAAAAAGAAAACTATAATCCGTGCATTCTACTCTTCTAAGAATTTAACTAATGGATTTATTTAGGTTTTAGTTGGTTGGAAGTTTTTGGCTACTTTTCCTCTATATATTGCAAGAAGGAGCTCTTTACAGTTTATACCTTTTGCTGGGTTTTATTTGAACCCTCATATTGAGAATAGCTTTGATATTTTGAACTTTCTTTTTTATTAAATGTAAGCATTTGGAGCTCTCTTTTTTTGACTTGACTGCTCTCTATTTTCAGATCGTCAGCGAGAATTCTGCTTTTCCTTTGTTGGTATTTTTCTTCTCTTTGTTAACAAATCTGTCTCTCTCACGAGACTCTCTTTATCAGTGTGGAACTCGATGTTTTAACAGTTGTAAGGATTTGTTTTGTTATCAGAAGTTTCCATTTGGTTGGAAACTCATTTTCTTTTTTAGTTTTTCAACTTCGTTTCTTAATTGGTTTATAAGTGCTATGGAGGTCTGCGGTTTCGTTTTTCTGCTGAATTGCGGAGGATATCAATGACTGCACTGCGTCTCTAATAATATTTATGGCCAACATCAATCTGTTATTATAAGAAATAATGATAGCCTTCGAAATAAAACCCCATAAACAGATTTAATTTTTCTCTGACTTGCATTATCATTTTATTCTCTATAAAGTATAAATTTATTAAAATTATATATAAAAAAAAATGTACATTTTCTTATTTAAAAAAAACCATAATAGTAGTCAAATAATATATTCTTAAATAATAATAAGAAAAAACCCAACACAAAGAAAATAATGAGATTAG
This sequence comes from Tipula confusa, assembly GCA_963556175.1. NCBI lineage: Eukaryota > Metazoa > Arthropoda > Insecta > Diptera > Tipulidae > Tipula > Tipula confusa. The sequence continues at coordinate 231,116,206 of OY744475.1, forward strand.
TAATAAAAATTCTTAAATAAAACTAAAAAAACAAAACGCTAAATGGCTCTCGTCGTCGAATACTGATCCCGTTTATATATCCATTTATTTTATTCGGAAGCGCATAAATAGGATGGCACACGTGCTTCGATATTTTTTCTTGGTCAACACTTAAATATTCGGTCCAAGGCTTTAATGGATGCACTAGTTTTGTTCAACAAGACCAGCAAAATTATCAACCATGGCCCGAATATGATTAAGTTGGTTCAACTTATGTTAGTAAAGTAAATCAAATCAAAAAACGTTAAAAATACTGATTATTCTTTCTTCTTCTTAGTTTTTTTTTGTTATAAATTTATTAACTTGCTTTTTTTTTAAATATATAAAATAATAATAAGTTTATAATAATAATTAATTTAATTAATAAAATTAACAAAATGATGATGATTGGAAATATTTTCTATTCTGCTAGAGAATAAAATTACGAAAATTACCACAAAATTAATTACGACGAAAAAGTTAAACGAAAACAAAAAAAAAAAAAAAATTAACGGACAGAATTAAAGGTTGTTGGTCTTAAAATTCTATTGCTCATCTTTATCTTTAGCACCGTGTTTAAGAATTCGTGTGAATTCGATATAATCGAATAGGCCATTTTTGATTGGTGCTTCACGATACATTTCATCGACCTGAAAAATAAAAATGCATAACATTAGATCTGTTAGTCCTTAATTTCAAAGTTTGTTTTCAAACAAGAAATGTCGAATTAATTTTTTTATTTGTTTGTTTTCTGGCTATCAGGAAAGACCCAGCGCATTAAGTATCTTTAAAGATTATAAGGCGAAGGTAATAATTAATAATTGGATGCAGCCCAATTCCCAATAAAGTCAACCAAAATCCAATTGAAAAACATTGACACAAAAAAAATCTTCAGTAAAACGCTACATCTGACGTCTTCAAAATACTGTGGAGGTGAGACACAAATACAAAATTATAGCATGCTTAACTGAAGCCTAAAAGACTAGGAGTGAACGAAACGAAATTTTGGTGACATACAGAACTGAGTAGGAACATTTTTCCCACTTAAGGCAAATTTATGAAAGACTTGCACCACATTTCTAATGATGGCACAAAAGCTTAGCGGAAGCACATAGCCGCAACCCAGTTCATACAACCTACCTTAATTAAAACCATTCAGAAGTTTGTCACCGAGCAATTGGCGCAGTGGTTAAAGCTGCGGTGTTTGAGACGGGAGGTACCAGGTTCGAATCCCAACGGGGGAGGGTAGCAAAAGGTATTTTTCATTACCTGAATACGATCGGTGATGACGAAGAACACAACTATGACCACCTGTTGGAGTCCAGAATCCATGGACCGAATAATCGTCCATGTCAGTACAGGCTGACTGGAGCAACGCAAATGTGCAGATGGATTTAAAAACCTGTATTCGTGCGTCCTCGATTTGGCTGGTGACGGCGTAAGGTAGGACGTTAACAATTACCCTCCATTCGTATCAACGCCTACCATCATCAAGTAAAAAGAATTTTAGAGCGCTTTCACAAAAATTAGAAACTTTGCTTAGAGCTCGTGAAAATACTAAGTATTGGACATAGGGTCAAATACTGGTATCAAATAAGGCCAAAAAATTTTAAAGTTGACGCTAGTAAGTTTTAAAGAGACCATCTGAAATATTTAGAGGCGCCATATCTTTAACTGCAAAAGATAAAAAACAAAAGTAATTCGTAACTCTGGTAAACCACCACAAACAAGAAAAGATATCCTGACCATTAAGATCCCTAGACAGGCAACCTAAATAAATGTAAAAATCAGCAAAGTATTTTCCTTTTTAATACAGCAATCAAGGTATGTATTAGCAATGACCAAATTTTACAAGTGATCAATGAAAAATGACGGTTGCAGATTACATTTGGGTTCGAAACGCAATCGATCTAAAATTGTGCAACAGTTGAATTCAATCAGTGATGATGATCAGCACAACAACTATCACTTTTTGGAGTAATTCATAAACAGGGACCATCTTCCAGTATCTAATAGCAATTTAGTCGCAACCAACTGTAGTTACAAGCGAGTTGGGAAAACTTTGAATTTCTTTTCAGATTGAACCAAAAAAATATTGAAAACGATTTGATTAAAAATAAAAAATTTCTTACATCATCTTCAGTAAATCGTTCACCCATTGTCGTAAGCAACTCTCTTAATCGCTCCTCCGATATTAATCCTGTGTTATCTTCATCGAAACAACCAAAAGCATTTTTAATAACATCTTCAGGATCGGTTCCTTGCAATCGTTCACCGAACAATGTCAAAAACATTGTAAAATTTATTGGGCCCGGTGCTTCATTCATCATATCGGTTAAATAATCTTCGGTTGGATTTTTACCCAGCGACGCTAGCATATCGTGTAAATCTTCTTTTTCAACGAATCCATCACGATTTTGATCGATCATGTTGAAGGCCTCTTTGAATTCAGCAATTTGAGCTTGATCAAACATGGCAAATACATTTGAAGTGGCACGTTGGGCACGTTTTTTTGTTGTTGCACGACGAACAGCTGTTTTACGGGAAGACATTTTGTATGTTGTGTGTGTTGTTGTTCTTGGTTTGATGTTTAATTTCTGGAAATAAAAAAAAAAAAAAAAACAAACATAAAATCATATTTGTTAAATCGTAAATATATGTAAATTTATAGACTCGCAGTCAAGACAGAGAGATAAGACATATTCAATGTGTCGTTAAAAAGTGTTTGGTAAAGTTTTTATTTGCCAAACAAAATAAATAAAGAGAGAGAATGATAAGACGTATTATTAAGTCGGATATATACAGTAAAAGACGGCCAACGCAAATATAAGCGCGAATAGCCTTGAAATGTTATAAACTTGTAACGATTCTGAAATATAAAATCGAAAAGAATGCTAACTAGCTTGAGATGTACAGTAAAAAAAAAAACTTTAAATCAAATAAATTTACGATCATGAATGAATTCTAATGAGTCGAACAAACTATTTTTACGATCTAATTTAATAATCATTTTGCTAATCCTTTAATCAAAGTTCACTTGATAAGATATTGGTAATGTGTGTGTACGATTAAATTTATAATTCCAAATTTAGTACAAAGTCATATAATTTAATACATTAGAAAGTAACATAGACAGTATTCGAAACCTATTATAGCCATATACATAAAGCATAATTGAATCATGCAATCATTAGGTGCACGACAGATGGTAAATTTGAAAACATTATCATTGCCAAAAATAGCATCGTGTATTATGTAAGCGTATATTTTATGATCGTATATATGTACTCATAAAAATATTTATGTTGGTCATAATCGAGGCGCAAGAATAGTTATACAAAATTCATCAGACCTAATTAAAAAATCTATAATCGATTCAAAAATACTGACGGAAATCAATTATTAACTGGTATTTTTGTCAGCTAATCAAATTTGATGGCAATATAATTTACTGCTCACGTATTAATATTTGTTTCAATGTAAGAATATAACGTTTGCAGGCATAAATACATTTGTTTAATATAAGAATATCGTTTGATAAGTACTTGACTTTGGCGAGAGATGGCGCTGTTAGTATTATATCAAAATAGTAATTTTAAGTGACTATCACCTTTGTCGAAGGTATACTATATTACCTGATTACCATATACAATCAATATACAATTTGCAGCCACGAATCAACAATAGCACGAACGCACAGAAACGACGTCAAAATAATACAAAAAGATTTCAATGCAAAAATTGGAACAGAAAACACTGACCGGATACTACCATCATCGTTAAAAATGCGTTAAATTGTGTGCAAAATAGCGATGGAAAAAGATCGTCGACTTCTGTATCACAAATCAACTGTTCATAGGCGGCAGCAGTTTTCCTCATAAAAATATACACAAGAAAGTCAACAAGAAATTCCTTACATTAGTTCAAGATGTCAAAACTATGGGATTCCACAGTGACCATCAACTGGTAATGCAGTTTCCAACCAAACAAAGCCAAAAGAAGGGAATTTAATTCTAACAGATTAAGAGCTAAATCTCTTGTTGTTAAGCTAAATTTTTTTACGGTTCCTGCTAAAATACCACTAATATTTTGCGCATTGGTCTCTTTAGGGAACTTATGCGGTTTTTAATGCGTAGCTTAAATTGTGCCTTAATGGCGACACTGAACCAAAAAAATAAAACAAAAAAAAAATTGTGCCTTGAACCACCAACAGATTTGATATGCATCATATATTTCCTGGATTTTGGAAATATTCGGTTATTGCCATACATTTTACAGTTTTGATGCCCTGACATCAAAGTTTTGATACCCAGATAATTTCAAGGTAATACAGTTATCAACCAGTGGATGGGCATCAACCAGGTAATTTCTGATTTTAGAAATTTTAGATTTTTGTCATATAATTCAGTTTTAATGGGATTACCATCAGACATTTTCTGGATTTTGGAAATTTGCGATTTCTAAACGTTTTGACTAGAAAAGTCAAAGTACACGAAAATCCTCCATTGACTTTTCAATTCATGCTACTATTAAAAGAGAAAGAGGTCCAAGCCCAAGTGTGAAACTATAAGATAGATAATTTATAATGATGGCGTAAGGTTTGCAGGGCTTTTGCCATAGCGTCCTTTGAGAACTATTTTCTATATATCCGAATTATATTTTTGTTTTTTTCTGAACTCTGCATCTGTTCTGGGGCCGAAGCTCCAAGAGTTAATAGAATTAACAGAGTTAATTTTTAACGTTCTACCTTACGCCGTCACCAGCCAAATGGATGACGCACGAATAAATCCATCCGCACATTGCATTACTCCAGCCAGCCTGCACTGACATGGACGATGGTTCGGCCCATGGATTCTGCACTCCAACAGGGGGTCATAGCTGTGTTCATCGTTAACACCGATCGTAATCAGATGATGAAAAATCCCTTTTGCAACCCTCCCCCGTTAGGATTCGAACTCGGTACCTTCCGTCCTAAACACCGCAGCTTTAACCACTGCGCCAATTGCTTGGTATTAAATATCAGTAATTATATTTTACTGTAGTCACTACTGGTCCTAAAATATCTTGTCAGTAATCAATGCTTTAGGTAATTTACCTCAGACTCTTAGCAGCAGCATGACTGGTTAATATGATTTAGAGTCAATTGGGCCTCATTCACTACTCTTTAATATCTGATGTTATTTATTTGGGGGATTCAACCCATTGGTTAGTCCCGATTTAGTTTGTCTTATTTTGGCTGTCCTAGTTCTTAGGAGACGTCTAGATCAATTTGGTGATAAGGTCTATATTGGTTTTAGAATTTGCCTGTATAGCAGCAGTTTATTATGTAGTGATAACGCGAAATGCCTACCTATAAGCCAGTACATTTTTCTGTATTTGATGTTGCCTCTTCTTTATTATTTTTGACATGATCTTTCCATTTAAGCTTAGCGTTAAGGTTCTTGCCTAGATATTTGGCTGTATTTGCATGTGGAACTTGTTGTGAGTTGATTTCCACTGGTTTCCAGTTAACTTTTTTTTGGTGAAGGTAACATGAATTGATTTGGTTTTATTTAGCTAGATTCGTCATTTCTTTGTTCAGTTACTCAATTTGTAAGTGGCTCTTTGCACTTTGCTTCTTCTACATTGTTACCAATTACATTTTGTGAGTTTTATTTGTATTTGACAGATCTCTTTGTATAGGATATAAAGAATTGGCCCAAAGACTCTACCTACTGGAACTCCTGCTGTTATTTTCGTTAATGAAGAATATTGATCTTCATATTTTACCCAAAAATGTCAGCTAATTAGGATTTTAGAATCTGATTAAGCTGATTTAGTTGATCTCGATGCAGTTTATATCTAGTCCTCTGTGTCGCACTTTACCGAAGGTTAGCAAAAGCCAAGAAGATACTTGAGCATATTTTTTTTTGCTTTCGAGCGCATCTTTAATTATGTCTGTGGTTTGCTTGGTTTTAATATAATTATCACTTCTGCCACTCTGGCAGAAGTGCGGAACATAGCTAAATCTGAACGCTGCATTAATTATTTGAACTAGCTTTCGAAATATAGATCCTAATTAGATCATAGCCAGGAGGTTTGTTTGAGCTTAAGCTATTAATGATTTCAACTTTTAACTCTTGCAAAAATACAGGTTTATGCTTTGGCTGTCAATTTTGTTAACTAGTGTTATGTTTTCATCTGCAGTTTGTCTTGGAAACAATAAATCTAAATTTCAAGGTATGATGCAGACAAATCAGCTTTTTCCTTTAATTTATTTATGGAAATTTCTCTACGCTTTGCGGTAAACTTTTTATTTAGACAGGCATTCATAAGCTAGCGTTACCAGACCCTATTGTAAGCTAATCAATTTGTAATAATCCGACCGTGGTCGAAGCCAGGTACTTATCATATGACCCTCGTCTTATTCATAATCGGATTATAATAAATCTAAGAATTTCTTACAAGCTTCGTACAAAGTAAATGACTTAATTTTTCTGTCTTGTGTGCACATTGACGACATATATTTTTTTATGTATATGTTAACTATATAAACATACCTCGATGATGTGTCATACGAAAAAAAAAATGTAAATAAAAGCAACAAAACTAGCAAATTTAGTTATAGTTGATAACAAACAAACGATAATAAAACCAGTTTCGCAATCAAAAACTATATTGAGGGCGAAAAGTGCGAGCATAAAGTTGCGTACACAACGTATTATAGCGAAATGAATTCTTGAAACTTTAAATTATTTTGTTGTTGTTCTTTAAGTTATTTGTATACTAAAGATAAATTAACAAATTAATTTAAGACAATTAATCGGCCCCGGTCGACCTCCTTCGATACAATATTTATGTAACTATAAATGTATATTCATAGAATATGATGATTTTTAATTGAAATGCTTGAAACCTATATGCATATACGAGTAACAATGACTTTGATTGTGTTGTGCAATTGATACATTTTTGAAATTTTTCTATCGGGGAAATTCATTAGAATTTTAATAAAAGAACAAGTAAAGTGTAAGAAGAAGAACATGAGTCAAAATTTTGTGTGTAAACAGAAGTGGTTTTGGTATAAATAGAAATTCATTCATAAAAATTTTTTGTTCGATTTGTTTTAGGATGGGGATTATGGTGCAAAACCGAAGCGGATGTCGAATGTTTGGGGTAAATGTAGCATCAATCATCGTGTTTTGGTAAAATTAGGTAACAATTTATGGTAAGATTCGATTTGAATGGTTTCGAGAAGTCTCGGAGCAGAACCAAAATTAGAATATTAAATTTAATGGTAATACAGGAAAACAAAAAGCCAACCCAGAATTCTGGAAAAAAAAACATATTATTGAAAACCAATCGAATGCACGAAAAATAGTTCCTAAACAGAGGTTACCACACTTGTTAAATAAACGGGTTTTGTATTTTTTATATTTGCTAGAACTTTTTGATGTTGCTTCCTTTCTCTGTATTTTAGGATCATATAGCATATACTAGGCTAAACACCATCTTACTTCGATGAGCATACTCATCGAATAACATCGAGAAACAGTTGAACAAATTAAATATATTAAATAATTAAATAAATGAAGTTCTCAGGTTAAAATTGGTTACATTTTTGGGCGGCGTAAACAATTTTTTTTTGAAAATATCATTCTTAGTAAAAAAAAAAATCGGATGTAAAACTTGGAGCATCTTCATAAGCCATATGGCTACTTCTATTGTAAATAAGGCCAACAAAGGGATTACAATCAATCTTACAAAGTATTGAAATCTGTTTCAGGAGTTTTTTGAAGCCACTAAATAAATGTTAACTAGTCTGACAGGACTTATAAGTTAACGTTCTGTAATTCCTTCTTTTGCGAATATCACACATTGAAGATTTACGCTGAGTCAAATAAAACTTTTGGCCTTATTTTGAATAAATGCAATTCAGCCTCAACTTGGTTAGTCATTTGACAAAAATTATCTTTAATCTTTAATAGAAAAATGAATACCTTCAAATTCGGGTAACTAAATTAAAAAGCCGTTAAATTTAACGAAGTTTTGTAACTGTAGCATATTGTCATTTTTTAGACGTAGATACCTAATTATTTTGATTCGTTAAATCAATTTATCGAGCCAAACTATTGATCTAAGATCACATATCGTAGATCTTGCTTTTTTAATAGATTTATTCTTTTTTACTAACACAATTTATAGAACGACTTTTGTGAGTTGGTATATTGTTCAAACCTAAAATCACACACTCACTTTTGTGCCTTAACTGCTCTCGCTTGTTAAATACTTGGGTACCTAACTCAGGTGCTAGCTCCTACGTTGTGGAACGCCATGTATGACGACATTTTTAAACTGCTGGTACCGGAAGAAGCGAAAGTGGTCGGCTTTGCGGATGATGTGCCACTTATAGGTGGCAAAACATAGAGGAGGTGGAAGAGATATATAGCTGGTGTGTAAGTCATTCAGGATTGGTTATCGTCTATGGTTACCTTTGCAGGTGTTGGAACAGAAAGCAGAAATAATTCTGATCTCCAGTAGGAAAAGGATGGAAAGCTTTTATTAAGTATCTGGATGTGATAATCGATGCAAGACTTTGATTCAAAGCTTATTTGAACACTGTGTGATTTAAGACAGTTCCTAACTGCCAATGGTTGCTTTCCTGTTTTTTTTAATCCTTACAATCTTTTTTGGGGTCGAAGCTCACCCAACTATTTCGCGGTTATTTTAACATCCTACTTTACGCCAACGAGAGCCAAAAGTAATTATTTTATTTCTATTTATAAAATGTTGTTCAATGGCGAGTATCGAACTCGGGACCGCGGCGTGGTAAGGAAGTATCTTAACCATTGCTATACGACTGATACGATCACTAGGATTATATATTGCCAGAAATATGAATCAAAGTTATGCCTGATGAATGTAAAGCATCCTATGCACGGCATACAAAATACTACCTCTTATAATATTGGAAAGAATCACTCCTTTGGCGGTGGAAATTATAGTTGACTACCAATGAGGATTCCGTCCGAACCAGCCAGTCACTGATCAAGTTTTTTCGCTTGATGATTTTTTTTAAATATCACGACACATCTTCTGACGAACAATATGTGTTCTTCGATTTCCAGCAAGCATGACTCAATCCATCGTTAATCAGCTATCTAACGATAGGCTTCTATGAAATATAATATTAAATTCTAATATCTAGGGAAAAGAGCTATAAACTTAACGAAACAATCGTATAGTAACAATTTATAACTGCTTCTTGGCTAGTGACAGTCAAAATTTACATTTCTTATATTTACATTGTACAGCTTCAAGTTGTGGGCGGCCTTGATTTTAAAACATTGTATGTATGATTCAGATTTAGACAATTTCTCTTTATTAAAAAACCGCAGCTAAGCTAATTGTAACATAATACACTGCGTCTAGTAAATTTAATCGACATTCAGCTACTGTATATTTCTAACCGATAACAACTAAATCATTACACATTCAGCATACATAATAAGCCACAGCACAGCCTTAAAACCACATAAAGGCGATTGACTCAGTTTCTACATGTGTGCATAAGTACATACGTAAACGACAGAAGAAATATAAAAAAAATTCTTGTAACTGAATCACAATCAACAAAATACAGAAAATCGCTTTCTTTTTACTGCGCTGTTGAGTTGTTTTGTTTATAGTACGACAACGACTTGAATGATTCATCTTTTAACCTCAACTCAACTTACATAAAATTCATACCGATCGAAGAAAAAAACGTAAAATGATCCAACAGATTTAAAAAAATTTACAAAGAAGTACAGCAAAGCCTAAGAAGTTAGTACACTTTGTACTTTATAAATTATATCGCAAGACTTTTATGTATGTATTAGGTAGGGTTCAAATGATTAGCGCAAACACTGTTTTCGGTTCTTGGTGCATTTTTCGAACCGATGACCATATAACGATAAACTGATCAGCATGAGTGTGATCGAATGTTTTTCTTTCGAAACGATTTTGATGGATTTCCGAGAAATTTATGTGTTGATTTGGTTTTTCAAATATAAATTGGGTTGGTGACGAATATATGCGCGACCCGAACGATTTATAGATAAAACGGATGTAAACTGTGGAATGAGTGTTTTAGTTATTATGTCTTATCAACATATTTTTTTTAGTATTGTTGTATGTTTTGTATTCGGAAGTTTATTGGTCTACTAGTCATGTTCTGTTATCAATGGTATGAAGTGTTCCACGAAATTAAAAAAAAAAAAAAAAGGTTATAGTTTTGTAAGTTTCATCAAGAAACTTGGTGTCCAAAAATGCATTTTTTTGCGTAATTCCAGAATTTAACGCATTTGCAAACAAATTGCGACTTCGCCACCCAATGTAAAGAAAGACAAACGTGCCGAAGTACTGAAAACTGCCGTAAAATACAGAATTTTATATGTCCTGTGATAAAGAAATAGCAAGGATGGAGACCCTGAACATCAATTACACTAAACTATGTGAATGAAGTACAGCATGGAAGCAAAATATTATTGCTATTTCTTTAAAGTTTAAACCTCTATTGCCTTGGTCGAATCACCGTCACTTGAAACAATAATCGTCACTTAAAGTGACAGAAATGGTACTAGTCGTATGAAAATCTGATCACTTTATAATATGAAGTGACAGCCCAAAAATACATATGAATGGAAGAATGCAAACCGTAAATTTTATATTTTATGGTAAATGACAATTGTCTTGTCACGTCACTTTGATCGACTAGCGAATCACCAATTTTCACTTGAAGTGATGCGACAGTTATTATTTTACGTGAAGTGATAAAACTAAGAGAAAAGAGATTTAGAATATCCTGCTTGTGTTGCAAACAATATTTTTCCACTTTTGGGATTTTGAATCCTTGTGATTTCCATTCTCGTAATTTTATTCCACTTTCGAAGACATAAACTCTTGATTATCGTTGCAGGATTATGAGCAGATCATAGTTGCAAGAGTTGACTTTGCTGTTACTAAGGGATCTAGAAGGCTTTCCTATGTATTCTGCAAGGAAGATTTACTTTCGAGGTTCACAGACTGCATAAGAACATTAAGATTTGAAAAATTAAAATTTACTTCTACCAGGTCAATGGGGTAACAAGTATTATTACGTCCAATGATACAAGAGATTATTGTATAAATCGCATAATTAGGCGTTTGTTAGAGTTTTTGTTAGTGATAACGCTAGGTAAGAATTACCTAATATAAACTAAAATTTCGATTTTATCGAAATCAAGATAACATTTTACTTCGGTCGCTAACTAACCAAAAATCAGTTTGGTAATAAATTATTGTGTCAACAACATAATATTGTATGTTACAGGTGTGCCGATAAAAATATTTTACACGATTTTTAATTTACAACAAAATCCAATTAAATTAAAAGACTATAAATAAAATTTAAGATATTTAATTAGAAAAATATAAAAATATCTCAGCGTGATAGCATCGATGGTTTAATTATCTAAAAGCCAATATGCGATATATTAACTTTTTTCTACGTAGTTACAGAATTAACACCAGTATTGCAACGCAATAATAATAATCGATTTTTACAAGCCATTGCTGGTCCGTACCGAATCAACAATCCGGCTCTAAAGGTTCCAAGCTTGCTCCATATATTGTTCTACACAACCCGAAGAAGACAAGTCGTTCCGCTCGCAGAACGTGACCAAGCCACCTTACTCAGTCTTTTTACTTAATGAAAATCATCAGGAATTTTCAGTAAATTCCTGATCATGGGGTTGAAGAGGATTCTGTAAGTGTGATTGTCGTGTGTGGGGCCATATGACTATTCTTTCAAATGTCATCAGCCATCTTTAATACTCATTTTTCACCCATATATCACAACGGGTCTGATCACACAAATATCATGTTTGAATAGGTGTCCGAGATATCGGAAACTTAGTATCGTACAAGTGGATCCAGGAGTTTTTTTACACCGTTTCTATTCAGTCACTTATTTAGATATTATCTGCATATGCCATAACCTGGTTTAACAGATAGGTATAATATATTATCCTGAGGTGTCCCTCTTTTACAAAAGAGAAATTCTAACATGAGATTAAAGAGACTTAATAATTCACGTACTTTCTTCTTACAAACTCGCTTTGCTGTTCTCCAAGCAAGGACCGCTTCCTTGTACCTTGCGAATGTGCTCGACAACAAGACGACACTCCTCATCGAACCAATCAATTTTGGGTGACATTTTTACTATACGTAGACTCGCTCAGGCGGCCAAACGTTTTTAATACCTCCCAAAGAGGGTTCACATCATCAAAACGGTGATTGGTTTCCGTATTGAATGTTGGTATTTTACCATCTTCGTTTATCAGACATTTACAGTTAAATGTAAGGTTCATTCTTCTTAATTTCCGGACTTATACGAAAACAACCATCTTAGCTTTGCACTGACCAATTAATGATCACTGCTTACAAATTAGCTACATATAGCCTTGAAACACAGTTTCTTGAAGAACAATGAGTTCTAACAGATACTATTTCATGGATAAGACCTTAAACCTTGTTTTCAGTCACTGCACTACTGCTAATCTTTAACTCCATCTCCGTATACATTAGCCGGGGTTTGTTAGTGTTTTGGCGATAACAATAACGCTAGTTTAACGGCCACAAATCCAAATGAAGATGAATCTCTAAGATTTCAAACTAAATCTACATAATTTAAAAAGTAAAACTAACTCGAGCGGAAATACAACTCGTTTACAGAGATAATAAACGCAATGGCTCATTTGTTATATGAAATTCCAAACTACTCATGCAAAACGATTCGTTGTGGTAATATAAATCCAACCGTGATAGTCGGTGGGGTACCATCCGAAAATGATAACCACAAAAGTCATGACATCATACATTTTGTATACGTTATTTCATATAACCATAAATTGTTTACAAGAAAACTTTCAAACAATTCATATATAGCATTAAATTGTAAGACTTTGTGTTCAATTCATTTTAAATAATTCCATATATGGCACTTAATCGTAAGATACACGTCAACATCCTTGACCGGGATAATGCACTAATATTATGTCAAATTACTCGACGACGGTTGTTTTCTGTCTAACTGGTACTAAACCGTTGATGACATGTCATCTTAATTTTTGTTGGCCAAAATAATTATTTGCACAATTACATAAGATTACACAAAATCCATTACTATAAATGGAAATCCATAAAAAAGTAATATTTCTTTGTAAATTTAGCACATTTTCAGTGATCGTTTGAATAAAAATTTCGAACACAACAACAAAATAAAGAATACAGCGACAAACGACCAAATCCACACACATACACAACAACAACAAAACACTGGAGAAAAAAATGTCAAAACAAACACATGCACATATTAAATACACAAACACACTGAGTCATCGTCGAGACAAATTTCTTTGAATATTTTATTAGATTTTTAATAAGTAATCGAATTTTCACCATACAATATTTTTACACAATTCGACGATCGATTAGAAAACACATTTTTCATATGAACATTTATGACCGATATGATAAAAAAACCCAAAAAAAATCGGGTGTGACACTTTGACTAAAAAATTTCCCCATTTTGTTGTTGAGACACACACGAAAATCGAGACACTTCACTAAATTATCTACGTAAATTATTTATTACTATGTAGTACTTACATTAATTAATTATTTATAGTTTTAAAAACTATTATAAAATTGTATACATAAAAAAAAAATTTAAATACAAAATAATGCGTGCGTACGACTTTCTTTTACGTTTCTCTTTTATCGACTGATTTGAGTTAACTGCCTGCAAACACTCGGGTCGTTGTTCATGTACTAATAATTGAGTAACCCTGTGATGATGTTTAGATCAATATTTATTCAGCAACTGTCAACGGATAACATTTTACTGCATGTGGATTTAAAGAGTGGTACACACGATGTAAATTTTTTTGATTTAGAAATATTTAAGTTATTTGAGTAATTAATAACATGAAACGAGGCGTTTGATTCACTAAAACTCATAATTAAAGTCAAATTTAATTAAAATCTAGATAATTTTAAGTAAAGTATGGTTCTCACGATTTGTTATTATTGGTAAAATTGAGTAGCATGTAGTATGGATTACCGGTTGGAATCTATGCAATGTAGCATTTAGTCAACTTTTTGGCGATTTAATAATTTTAATTTTTATATATCAATATAAATACACCATTTGCCAACATTTAATATGTATATTATATAAAAGCATTTAGGCGAAAACTAAATTTCGCTCAATATATTTACAATCAAACGTTTTACACGTCACATATTAATGCATTCCACCATACATTTAAATATTTCCACAACATACTATTAATTACTTATGATTATCAGAAAAATCAATATATACTAAACATTTTCTTGCATGGTCAATTCGTGTGAATTGTCAGCAGAAAGTGGTTTGTTTTATGACTGATGTGATAATTAGAGACTGTTTGCCGTCGTTCTAATAATCTTTTCGGTGTTACTAGAGGTCAAGATTTTTCGTATGCATTTTGATAAGACGTTTTCCTTGTCTAGCAATTTGTGTCTATGCAAAGTTTATGGAGTGATTAGGCATGAGAATTTTTTTTTGATAAATTGTTTGCTAAATGTCTGATTGAATGTCATAACAGGTGAAAGTTATGAAATATTGGAGAAGTTAGGGCAAATTTATGAGGAGTTCGATCGAAAACATCCATGGCCATGCGCTAAACGGAAACTCTAAAGATCGTGTAGCTAACGCCCAAAATCTTATTAAAGATTTTCATCATATATCAACCGTCAGCAGTGGTAGGAATGGTAAACTGTGAACAAATGTAACTAATGGAATTCTCGCAAAAGTTTTGATAAACAGGGGAGCAACCCTTATCACTCTACGATCTAATTCTCACAATCTAAGATCAAGAAACCCTACCTTAAGATTGGAAAACAGTACTTGTAAGCTTGCTGCATGAACAAGAAGCGTCTAAATTGTAGAAATTTCACGGTGTAGCCCTCTTAAATACTGCAAACAAGTATTTGTTTACATTGTATTTACCAGACACACCCTTCAATCATGATTACTAACGATTACTTTACTCAATTTGGCATTCAGTAAGCTAAATCTATATTGAGACACAGAACTGCATTTTAAATAAATCTAGTCAACTCGCTCGAAGATTTCATTAATAATCTTATACCACTGGATCGAAATGCCAGATGACTAGGATAATAAATCAATACACCCCAGACTAACTTCGGAGATATGCTCAACGTTACTCAGACGTTGATAAATGTCAAAATCGTTAAAAGTTAAAGTAAATTAACATTTTTCTTGTTACATCGGAGTCGCATCTCAGCGGTAAGTTCTTGTCGACATCTAGGAGCACGCTCAGGGCGAATTTCGGAACTAATGACTTTAGCTGTGTGAAAAAGTTTAAAAAACTCGGATTAACTATAACATCGAAAAACGATTTGCAGGCAAATATAAAAGCCCGCATTACCGGTTAAAAAGTTTTCTATGCACAGCTGAAACTTTTGTAATCAAAACTTCTATTGCTTGAAATTACTTGGTCACGTCGATAGAGTCCCATCACGTCGAACCATTAAAAGAGTGTCCCAACAACCACCAGCTGGTGTACGGAAGTCGTTGGGTCATATGATTACAACAAATGGAGTTCACAACATTGAAACGAAGATTGCAGCAGTAAAAGCTTGAAAATAACTAAAAACTGGTTAGAATTTCGTAGTTTCTTCGGATATATGTTTTGAGACATTTGAATAGAACAAAACCTTGACTCCTTTTATTTACAAAAGGATCTTGGAGCATAATGGAGGCGGGGCGGCTACAGTAAAAAAATTGAGATAAAGTAGAGCCGAATGTAGTTACTCATGATGAAGTTACGTTCAAAATGTGTTTAGTGAGTTGCAATAAATAGACTGGCACTGATCTGAGAGAATAGCGATTGAGGTAGCAAACACATTCCCGATTACTGAAAGTGGCGATGCATGTTTATTTTTGTATTTAAGTAGTAGGAAGTACTGATATCTTATACTAAATTAGAAAACAACAACAAAAGTGTATGTCACTGTCAATAATTGGAGTAGCAATAGTAGGATCTATAATTACCAGAAAAATTGAAGTTTGTGGTTGTTTTGTCATCAGCTTTGAGTAACCAACATTACGTAGACCAAAAGGCAGAGGAACAGAACAAGTTCAACGATGAACATGGTGAAACATAAGGGTTTCGAAGGATCAGACGAAGTATAATGTGACACAAGAACAAGTAACATTAAATTCATTAAACCGGTTCTTGATTAAGGCTGAAATGTCGGTTAGAAGAATTTATAATCCTCATGCTTTTGACTATGTTAGATACCTCTAATATCCACCTCAAAGAATGGTTGAATCAAAATCTTTTATTGTCAAAATACAATTCAAACGGTAAAATTTTGAAAGAAATACTTAGGTAGTCGTGATCTCGTCAAAGCTGCAATCAATCCTGTTGCCTTCATAAACCAAAGCGGCAATTGCAAATTAGGGTTTTGTGGTGGATTATCCCACTTTAGGTACGTAATGGGTACATCCAAAACTAAAATTTCCAATTTATTCTGCTTTTATTAAGCTCTTTATGGCTTTTAAGCACCTTCACATTTGTCTTCTTTAAACATTTTTGTTGGTACTTTTAGAATTTAAATTAAATCCTAGTTCCAAGTCTGCTTGCCTTAAGCTAGGAAAAATAATTGTTTTTCCATCATTTTGCTTCATTATGGGTCGTTGTTTGTGTCAGGAGAGTCTGGTTTTGGACAACCCAAGCATTAACCAATCATCACTATTCTGGCGTGTTGCTCTAATAGGGATTCCACCAAATCATTTAACCTATTGTGCAATTAGTTTTTACCTAGAGGTTGGCTAGCTTAAATGGGTCGGAGAACACAGAAAATTGACAGTTTGTGGTAGTCGCAGAACTTTTTACCTGGAGCTCTAGAAAAAATCCAACAGCAGGATTATATCTACTGTAAAGCATCTTATAGACTTGAGACATTACAGAGCAATAAGTCCCAACCTATAATCTTTATCGCTGATACAACAATGTCAAACGTGTCGTTTATTTTTATACAGTCCAGCGATTTTGTACCAACTACAGGAGTATGCCAACTATGTCCTTATTAAGGTATCGCACTTGTATATCTCATAACCGGTAATTAATAGGACATAATATAATCAACATAAACACATTAAAACAATAAATCCTAAAAAAAATTTTATCTTACAGACAGACACTCTCTGAATGCAACACAGCGGTACACAGCACTAACAATTATTGTCACCACTATCTTAATATTTTTATATACAGCAACTCACATTGCAATGCGCGCGAGATGAAACATTTTACAATGTGAAAAAGTTCACCAATACCTTCACAATCACGTCTCTATATATTTCCAATTGGACTTTTACCGATTTTAATTCAAAATCGTACCAACACAAATAAATAATACGAAATTTTTATACAAACAAATTACTAACACACTGCAATTTTGTTTTTTGTTTTCGTTTTTTTCTCTTTTTAACCGCGCACATTTTCGAGAAACAGAAAATGAAAACACAAAATCACAAAATAATAAAAAGTTTAGACGCGTTTTGAATTCGATTCCGTGAACATCTCTAGTTCTGTGTAGATGTCAGATTATTGTAGGAGCCGATAAAGTGTATGTGTACCTCTTGTGATTGTTTATTTTATGTTAGTTTTTATGTAAAGTGTGGATTAATAAAATCGAGTTAAACTGTGTCAAGAAAATTTGTGAAAATTTTACCAAAAAAAAAAATTAAACTCATTTATTTCGTTTGTATACCGAGCCGGCCGGTAAAAAAGTTTTTCCCTATTTTATTTTGTGTTTCCACACTTAAACAGACAAGTCTACGACGAATTTATTTCTCTCGAATTTGTACAGATGAGAAATGTGCTTTTAAGATAAAAAAAATTGAGTGAAGTTCCGAATATTTCCAATTGGAATCTTTTCGAGTGAAACTTTTAGTTTGTGTGGTTGTGCTTAAATTTGTTTAGTGATTTAGATTTATCCGCGCGCCTACACACTCACAAAAGAAAATATTTAAAAGTGAATTTTCCAAATTAAAATATTAAAAAAGAAAATAGAAAGTGAAGTGAAAAACCCCATATATCATATTTCGATTTGGCGTTTAAAATATTTTCTAATTTTTTTTGTTGATTACGGGGGGAAAACTTGCGATGAGATAATATTTTACTTGTGGAAATTATGAAAATAAAATGGTAATTATTAATTATGTAATTTAATCATCTGTATGTGTGTGTGTGTGTAAAATATTTTCTAGACACGCAAACTCGAATTTTTATTGGGATTGTGTCATGGCCATTATTATGGTAATTCTTTATATGTCATGTATCCGATTTTTATTTCGTGTCTGATGTCTGTTGAGGCGTGTGTGTATAGTCCTCTTGTCAAGGTTTATGGATATGTAGAAGACATTTCTTGTTGGCTTTATGCGGCTTTTGATTATGCAAATGGAGTGGAAATGTTGTCGAGCAAAACATTTACTTCCATGTTAAGAATCTGTCCGAGAACGGTTAAAGACAATTATGTGGAGCTAAAGAGCTTAAAGAACTCCTCGATTAAAATTTTGAAAATTATTAAAGCAAATCTCTCCTTTGCACGGCTTACAAATATGTGTCTTATTGGTATTATACATAATATTGACCTGAATTGATGACCAGGGCAGATTTTGTTCGAATTGATCAATTACTGATGAAGTTTTTGTATTACGAGATTAAATACTACGAAATAAACCGTGGTTTTCATCACGTGTTTCAAGCAAGCCTATATAACTCGTTCAATCGCGAGAGGTTAGGGTTTGCTTGACACTCATGATAGTTGTGCGGAAGGTGATAATAAAGTCTAGCCGCAGGCATTCGTGCGTTGTAGAGATTTAAACTTAACTGGCTTCACTGCTTCCACTCTTTTGATCCGTCCCACGTTGGTCAGTCAAACAGAAGTTCTAAGATCAAAGATCATTTTCACTGTTATCAGTCAAATTATGAGAACTGATGTGGCATTCTAATAAATACTGCTTCTTTCGGAATTTAAACTCTTCCCCTTATTTAGTTCCTCCTACTTTTATTTTACCAAATTTTCCTCTTTCGTTTACCGTTAATAGAAAAATTGCTCACATTTAGTAATATGCCTCCTATAACTAATAGAATAGTTTATCTAAACCGTAATGGTTTACACCAAAATTTTAACTACTTATGTACAAACCAACGGGTTCTAAAATTAATTCAAGAATTTCTGCAAAGTTTTATCGATTTGTAAAAAATGCCTTGTCTTTCTAAAACTATTCCTCCAAGTCTTTTGTACCTAATCATCCTCCAAAAGCTCGGTAGGTTGCGATATATTTTCACACTACAAGTTTCGGTATACAAACAAATCCATATATAAACCAATTGATATTCTGCCAAACTTTTAGAAATATTTAAAATGCCAAAAAAAAAATTCAAAGTTGTTCATGAACTTGAATAAAATCGAAAATGTTTTCAAATAATAATATTTATTCAATGAAAATCTGGAAAATAAATTTACCAACATATAAAACGTAATCGTGACTGTATTTAAATTTAGGCACATAAAAAAAAATTAACATTGAATTTGGAATTTCACCTTGAAATGGATATTCAAGTTTCGGTTTAATCTTTCAAATTCCAAATTTAATTATACGTATTCAATCAAAATATTTAACATCAAACTATTTAAGACGTATCATTGATGCCCGTGGACTTTGTTTCTGCTACATAAGACACACATATACCATGTATCAATCATCACACAATTTTCCAATTTCTCCATTTCCGTTAAACAATTTTTTTTTTTTTAAATTTTCAAAATAATTTTTTCATTCTCGCTGCGTAGGCTTACAATATGTATACAGATACTAAATCGCATAATAAGTTTTCGTGCAGGTCCGGGTTGCCAACATAAAATATTGATGAGTAATAAATCAAATGCAATAAATATAATTTATCTCTCTATATACATACATACATGCATACTTATTTTATTTATAAAAAGAAATCGGAAAAACAATTTTCATTTCTTTCATGGATTAATACTACATTTTCACATTTATTTTTCGTCTAAATTTATAAAAAAAAAAATCAAAGAAAACAAATGAAAGATAAATTTAGAACTGGATGAAAATTCCTAATCTCGCTTACAAGACAACATAAGAATAGAAAAACTGAAAAAAAACATCGCCTATATGAATGTGAAATTTTTCGTACATAATAAGATAAATGACCACCGTCTTTGATGTTCTCTTACTTATTACTTGCTACTCTGTTTTATGTTTGTCGAATTGTTTTTCCCCATTTTTTTTTGCTTCAAATGACGCAAATTAATATGCAAATAGGTTTTTGTTTAGTTTTTTTTATGAAAATTTCATTTTTCATAAACATTTCACGATTTTATTGAATATCAACTAAAATTGGCGTCGATGTTTGGATCTAGAATTTTCATCAAATTACAGATTTTTTCATTTAAAAGGAACTTACTCAAGTCGTTCCTGCACCGATCAAATTAGGATCCTTTGTATAATCCCATATAGAGGTATGGTCTAAAATTTTTGAATTGCCCAAACAACTGCGAGCATTTTCTTTTCCAATGTAGCATATTTTCGATCGGCTTTGTTCAATGAACGACTAGCAAAGGTATAGGTACATCATTTCCGTTTCGCTTTTGACTTAATACGGCGTAATACGGCGGCGATGCTGTGGTTGCTAACATCTGTCGTAAGGATACATGTTCTGCCAAAATCTGGGTAAATGAGGGTGGGTGACGAAGTTAAGCTCTGTTTTAGAGTGAGGAAAAGCTTTTTCGCGTTCTTCTAACCAGTGGAAAGTATAACCTTTTCGTAAGAGACGATTTATTGGTTCGGAAAACTATGAGAATATGAGGATGAACTTTGTATATAGTAGTTTGTGCGGCCTAGGAATGATTGTACTTCCTTTTTGTTCCTCGGGGTCTGAAATTTGATTACGCTCTCTTGTTTTCGGGTTAGGTTTGATACCTCCTTCTGATATGATATGACTTAGGTAGTTTATTTCTAAATGACATTTGGCTGGTTGATGTTTAAGATTGTATCGCCAAAAAATTTCGAAAATTTCAGTGATTATGAACATCTAGGTTTTACCACAGATATAATGTAATCAGATTATGGACATACACAAGCCTTTTCAGGCCTTGGAAACTTGTTAGGACATGGTGCATTGGAGCGAGTTCTTCAAACCAAAAGGCATTCTGATGAACTCATAATGACCATAATCAGTACTAAAAGCGGCAAATTGAAAGGCTAGTGCTGTTGCAGATTTTCCATTCGCAGAGCATTTCTTCAACCTGCTCATTTACTTCCCGTTTCAGAATTTGGGGTAGGCGTCATCTCCAAGTACCTAACTGCGCTACATTTAAAAGACGCCGGAGCATATCTTTTTCTTCTCTAATAAACTCTCTAATATAACAATAATTCTATATTATTGTTATATTATTGTTATCTACCTGCTTTATGGTAGAATGTTTCTTTCTGAATCCGAGCATATTCAGTTTCTCTCTGAATCCGTTGTGGGATAAGATTTTTTTAATCTATAATTATTTTTAATCTTTTAAGTAATAGTTTCTCGAACAATTTCGAAATCGGAAGAAAGTTACTATATGTATAATAATTTGCGTATAGCATTTCAGACAGCTCTTTAATTACTTGCCCTGTTATCGGGTCCTTTCCTGGAGTTTTTTTTAATTTTATATTGTTAATTTTAGTTCTTAGCTTTTTTCAGTGTTACAGCCTTTATATCCAGATAATCATTTCTTCTAGTCTTATTGCGCATATTTTCATCGGCTATTTGTTTGCTTAAAGGCTGTAAAGTTTCTTCCAAGTTTATATACAGCAAATATATCAGCTTTTTCCTTTGCAAT
Source organism: Tipula confusa (assembly GCA_963556175.1). NCBI lineage: Eukaryota > Metazoa > Arthropoda > Insecta > Diptera > Tipulidae > Tipula > Tipula confusa. Next base: position 231,138,223 of record OY744475.1, read on the forward strand.
TCTAGCCTATCATTGCCTCTAAAGAGACCTTTTGAACCATTTTGAAAGTGAAGGTGGTCAGTCCCAAGACTGTTTGTTTACACACCACAATTCGGCCACCGGAGCAAGATGTAATTATTAAATTCATTTCTATTAATTTTGGTCAACGGCGAGTATCGGTCTCAAGTCTGCGGCTTGGTAAGCAAGCACCCTAACCATCGCTTAACCGGTAACACCAACAACCAAGAATTCAAAAAGGTATATATTGTAAGGTATATATTTGATTCAAAATGTAAGCGATTTTCCACTTGCTTCTGGTCTGTACTGTAAACATTTACAGTTGCAAAACGAAAATTTAATATTTATATTGTCTGGCTGTAAACAAACATTAAACCGTTTCCCACTCTACTGACGGCATATATGCCATATACCCGTAAATAGTCAAGATTGTCAATAATGATTTTAGCATAGATTTTCAATATGACCAACAGTTCCACAATACCAATGAGTAAAAACACACACAGATAATTTTCACCCTAAATCTATTTTTCTATTTAGCACACATAAAGAATTGTATATATGTATACAGAAGATGCTCACCCTTTTTATATTACGTCCATGTCGTCTCATCCCTATATAATGCCAGAAACTAATATCAGCATCAGAATAAAATACAAGTAAATGAAAATGGAAATCCATTTTCTCAACGACACATACATATAGGCAGACATATATAAAATATTAAAGCAAATATAAAATGAGTCTGACATTTTTATTTGTATGTATATACTCGATTTTCCTTTTAACTATCCTGTTTTCCCTTTTATCAAAAAAATTTTCGTTATTTGCCAGAAAAAAATATTTTTCCAATTTAAAATTAAAATTATTATTGCTACATATATACTATATACACCTATACATATTTGTTCGGAAAAGTCGGATGTTAAATAGGCAAAAATATTTGTTAAAAAGACGTGCGCAGCGCATTTCCCGTATATATGCTTTATAAACGAAAATTTTGTTGATTATGAATTTTCATGTGATTTTTTTTTTTGGCTATACACTCGTGCTCATTGTATGGAATTTGCTACTGTCTTGTTTATATTGTAAATTGTATACTGTTTGTTGATTTTTTTGCTACTATTGTGTGTGTGTGTGTTTCGCACAAAGAAAAACAACGCGGAAAAACATGAAAACCTTTAACAGATAAAAAAAAAAATAAACAATAAAAATTGTTGTTGTTATCGTTTTTGTCTCTAGCTTATTGTTAAAAATTATATAAATTATTCGAATTTTGTGTTTGTGGCTTTTTGAAGTGTACAGCTGGTTAAATAAAGTTTTGAAAATTTGACAAGCTTCACTATACAGAATATTATGTAGTTTCTAGGCGAATATAATTTCGAAGATGACTAAACGGAGTTTTTTTTTTGTTATTATGAGCGATCGAGCGTGTGTTGAATTTAAGATGTGGTTTGATATTTTTATAAATGTTCAGCTGTTTCAAACTGATAACCGGCTTATAGAGGTTATCGATTATTGTATATGTGTGAAAGTATAAGCAGAATATTTGTATACGAGTATATATATAATGACGCAATGTTAATTATTTGTTATCTTTACTTGGTGGTGTAGTTAAACAAAATGAGGTTGGCAGTTCCATGTTTTACTAACTCATAAATTGAGGTAAATGGCTGTTTGATGGCTTTATATTTAATGTTCAGTACTTATAAAAATCGTTGGTTTATATCAATTGTCTATACATTGCTATACTTTAAATGCATAGACTAATTTTTCAAAGACCGTAATTAATTTTCTCCTAAGTTTTAACTACTAAATAAATTTATGCTTCATCCAGCGATTGCAAAAAATATGTAGTATTTGTGAGCAGTGATCTCGGTGGAATTCGGTTAAAGAAAGCAACAAGAGGAAGCTGTGACCGCATCTAGAAGCAAGAACTGAACGTTTCTGTCGAATTTTATAAGCCACCGATAAAAAATATTTGATATGTATATATACAAAAAGTTAGGCTTTCGGGTTTCCGACTTAACAACACTCCAAGCGACTGGAATTTCTTACCAATTTATGATAGTGACTGCTATCAATTAATTGGGGTTTCGTTATAGAAAACATAATTATCTCCATACTGGTAATCCATTAACGAAGCTATATCTCTTTACTCAAGATGTTTGGTGGTTTACTTTTTTTGTTCAGAGGACGACAGGAATACAAGACATACGGTTACCAGCAGCAAAACGTGCTTTTATATTTTGTCCCAAAAAATTATCATGAATGACATGGGATCCGAGTATCTTTAAACGGTCTCAAAAAATGATTTGACTGCTAATTTTTCTCCTCTGGAACTAAATGTACGGATACGACTTTGTCAGTATTTCTCTTGCTCGTCTCGCGATTTAAAGAACGTTGGCTTTGTCTCTATTTCTCATTTACCTTTTCAAATATATGGGCTCTTTCCGGTTTTTACTGCACTTGTAGATTTTTTTCTTCTATAGCCCTTGATTTCCTGCTGAGTATATCGACTTTTTTCAATTTGTATTTGTTGACAAACTATATCTATAATCGATTTGAGTTAAAAAAATATGTCATTTGAAGATTGCCGATGGACAATTGTCTTCCTATAAGGCTCAAGATTGTCTTGCAATATAATTCCTAATTACTTCTTATTTATGTTTCATCTATTGAGTTGCGTTTAAGTGGTTACTTTGTTCTTAAGTAACCTTTACCATTAAATAAAATCATTATTTTAACATTTACCATGTAAGTTTTGGTCCACGACGGTTATTTGGCTTAGCAATGCGTTGCCCACTCCCAATTGTTATGAAACAACCCATGTCCAAATTGTTGTGGTATGCACCACGCCATCGGCTGATGTCTTGATTATGAGATTTCCACTTTGAAGTTAGCCAGCTGTAATTTGTTACCTAAGTATTTGGTTTGAATACTGTAGAACTGTTAATCCAACTGCATGACATTTAAATGAAATCATTTTAATAGAAAGCATCCAAGCATTGCTCCGAAAAACGGTAGCTGAGTAAATGCTGTAAATGTTCCAGTTTTATGCACGTAGACACCTGTTGCTGTCAATTAAATGTCCAAACCGACGAAAATATTACAGCTGCCTGTTTGTATTGTATTCTGCAACAAATATTGCTCCCATGTAAAACACTTCTAAACAAGCATGTTATCCTTAGAATTCCACTACAGCCTCCTTGGCTTGTCGTAAAAGACGACTAAACAAAGGTTGGGTCGCTAGGCTGACTCTCCAAATCCTTAACTCTATCGTTAAAAAGTTTTAAAATAGTGATTGGTGATTTTAATGTTAGAGCTGGAAAAATCATCCTGACTTATGTGAAATCGTAGGTTCGTATTTCTAACACGATTTAGACCAATAATAGGTAAATAATGTATTTTGCGATCTCACATGTCCTCACTGTGAGTAGCACAATTTTTACTCTTAAAAATGATCACTTGGAATCATGAACACCCTCGTAAGACGTCCCGCAATTAAATTGATCGTGTGTTAACTACTAATGGAAGGACTCATCCAAGATGTGAGATCTTATCGGTCGGCTGCGTTTCAAATGTAAAAGCCTGATAAACAAAGATGAGAAAATACAATATCAGAATCTCGTTAGCAGTAGCATTACGGAACCAACCACCGTTCTGAACGCTTTATGAGAGGTATTGAAAAATTCGGTTGACAATGCTACTCAGGCGACTCTAGCTATGGTAAAAATTAAACTTAAAAATGATTGTCTTGCTGTTGAGCAACCGAATAAAGAAGCGCGAATACGTTGACCAATTGCATGTATAAAGAAAAAAGCGGTGCTTGCTAGCAGAACCACTAAGCGAATTTGTAGACGGAAAAAGTGGGAATGGTGGAAGGCTGAAGTTCTTAAGAGTACAACAACTCAGCAATGATCGCAGTTGTCTAACTTCTTTAAAGAAGTCACCGGACTGTACCATACCTTCAGACCTCTAGGTCTATCGCCATTCGGGACCAGGATGGGAACCTCCGTGTTAACATCGGTGCAGTTCTCGACACTTGGAAGAAGTATTTCTCTGATTTACTCAATGTTTAACAAGTGTCAAATGCTTCATTTGAAAGTTGTCAAAAACAGACTGCGGAGATGTGCATATAGAGGACCCATTCTACGAGGATTTCACACTGGCCATGCAGAGACTAAAATGGAACGGTTCCTCTGGGATTGCACTTGATATTTGGAGGGGTAATTTTGTGGAACTGTCTTTACGGCCTTGTTCGATTAGTATGGCAAAGTGCAATTATGCCCGTTGAATAAAAGGTGACCGCGTTGTGCCTTATCTTTCAAAAAAGAGATCGCTCAAAATTCGAAAACTATCGCGGCATAGATCTCCTGTGCACATCATATAAATTACTGTCTTATACATAATATTGGAGAGAATCACTCCCCTGATGGAGGAAATTGTAGGTGACTACCAAGGTGGATTTCGTCCTGATCAAGGTTTTTCATTGAGTATGATTCTTTCTAAATACTACATTTAAGCCTATGACACAATCCGCCGGGATAGCTTATGGTTTGCTTTGTGATGTCTGGGAATACCTAAAAAATATGTGCGTTTATGTAAAATGACAGTAATGCAGTTACAATGTTGTGTCAAAATTAAGAACAAGCTATCAGGAATTTTCGCAATTAGCTCTGGAGTACGACAAGAAGATGCTCTGTCCCCGATACTTTATAATCGCAATTTAGGAACAACATATTGTACCGTTATTCCAACCAGTTTCTTGCATATGCAGATAATATCTGTGTTATAGGACTGAATGGCAACGGTGTCAAAGAACTACTGGATCTACTTGTAAGATTCTCAGCTTCCGTTGATCTCAAAATTAATGAGTCTAAACCAACAAATATATGATTACAGGTTTTAGAGACCAAGATGCAATGGATTTAAGAAGTGGTGACCGCACATTTGAAGGATTGACAAGTTTTCGATAACTGAAATCCCTTCCATACCTGCGCCTTTTGTCTCTAGTAACCGAGCTTTGTATGCTTTACGCCCGTTGCTAAAGTCAAAGTACATTACAAATGCCGACAAGCTGAAGTTGTACAAGGTGATGATCAGAACCGTTCTCATGTTTGGGTGTGAGAGGTAGACCCTGACGGATGAGTATGATAGCTGGTTAATGAAATTCGAGAGAATAATCATGCGCTCAAACGTGACTATAACGACACTTACCAAATTTTATTCAACCACGAATAAATCAACCACGATCTCTGATAGGAGAGCCGCCATTTCGCAGGCGGAGTGGTGCCTGTCGGCGACGATGGCTCCGGGGTAGAGAACGACTTGTCTTTTTCAGTTTGTCTATATAACAATACAAAGAGCAAGCTTGGAATCGAATCCGATGGAGCCAGAAAGTTGATGCCAGTACGAGCCAGGAAGGGCCTGTAAAACCGATTATTATATTATTACTATGCCTCTTTCAATATGACATATATTAACATCGAAGTTATGGCTAACTGATTTTAAATGTAAGAAGATCCACCGATTTGACCATGATCAGAAACATGCTTCGAGATTTCAAGCAACCATAATTATATAAAATGACTAATCGAACACTAATTTAGAAACAATGATGTGGCTAACGCAAGATAAATCTAAATGATCTGCCTCGGTACTCTTCAAGTATAGTTTCAAGTTTATAGTTTATGATTAATTCGAGTGAATAATTTAATCTCTCTTATGACGGACGGTGCCAGTGTAATGATGAAAATTTGCTAATTATTAAACGGTGAATTAGAAACCATGTTTTGCTTATACGGTACTCAACTTGTTGTTATTGATTTTTCATGTACAAAACTGTTGAAACTGAAAGGCTTCTCGAACCCCACCAAGATTTTGCGATACCGGCGATACCAAATCATGTGAAGAACAATGAAATCGCGGGTTTGCATTGCAAAAATTAAGCTCCTTCTCAAATGATAATTTTATTTACACAACTGGTAAATTTTTAGCATCAAGTTCATTCACACCAAACAGTAAACTAAATACCATTCGTAATATTTATCCGTGCCAATTACATAAAACAAAAGCACGTTAATGTCAATTACCGCATCAACATAAACCAGTGTACATGTATACAGTAAAAAAAATATATCAATTTACTAATTCAGTCAATCAATCAAACCATTCAAAATATGTTCGTTCCAAAACAAGCTTCATCAACTAAATTCCATTTCCACCAACCAATAAATATCAATTTTTGCCTCAAATCATAAATTTAAGACATAATTGAATTTTTTTTCATCTGCCAGTTAACAGCACTAAGCTTTATATCCCAAAAAAAAACAACAAAAACAAAAAAAAAACTATAAAATTTATTATTAAATGATCCATCGTTGTTTTCGCTGTTTCAGACACAACAAACCTTCTAACAACACAACACAATAAGAAACACAAAAGAAAATCAATAAGTTTTCTTATAGTTTTTGTATTCTTCTTGAACGAAAAAAAAATAAAATAAAAATTATAAAAAAGTTGGTTACATTTCAACACACCAGCAATCACGATTGTCTCAATTTTATTTTTTAAGTCTTGTACATAAAATAAAATTTTTGTGACTTTTGCAATTTACATTCCGCAAACTTTAAACTTTTTTAAAGTCTTCATTCTCGTATACCTTTCTCTTATGGTATATATTTACGAGTATATCGAGTTGCTTATGGATTTTTTATATCGAAGCAAATAAAATTGCAAATAAAATTTTCTATGGAATTATCCAGTTTATGTAGATTAATTGGAACACTATAAACTGTGTATTTTTTGGGTTAGCTGGGAAAATTGTTGAACCAAATAAAACATTTTCAAGGCTGTTGCTTCTAATTTGGTGGGATGCAGAAAAATCTGGAATATTCATATACACTGGATTCGACCCCGAAAATTAAAATGCGCTTGTGTGGAAATGATGCGACTAAAAGAAAATTTTTGTTGCATATTTCTTTCTATATATAAAACAAGATGCTGTTGCATTTGTGTGCATGTGTTTTTTTTGTGGGTTAGTCTAATATGTACATTTTATATATGTATAATTTAGGTCAGCAATATTGTCTATATATATATAAATTTGAGTATATAGTACGAGCTTTATATAGAAATAGACTTTACTGACGTATGTACTCAAAAATGTTTTTTTTTAAACGATTTCTTGAAAATGTTAATGTTTTGTTTTGTGAAAATTATATTTGATTGACAGAACGAAATAGAAAAATTAATTTTCTAGCATTTTATATGGGGGTACTGTTGTATTGACACATTTGGAACCGAGACAGATAATCAATTAGTTCAATTATATAAATTTTTATTTGGGTTGTGGTGTGTAATAAAACCAGATGTTTGCAAAATTTTTAATATATATAGAAGTGACAATGTATGTAATGTTGTGGGGTAAAATAATGTGATGAAAATTGTGCAAAATATCATGTCAGATGTCAATGGTGAACGATACACAAAATATAGTAAACATGCAATCGGTGCAGAGATAATTGAAAGACAATTATAAAAACATGACCCGGGCAAATATTTCTGTATACGCAGTTGTTGCATCTTATCACTGTCAGATTTTGCGACACACTTTGTTTTTCAAGTCTCTTTTAAGTAAATTTGAGTTGTTATTGTTAAACGAAAAAATTAAATATAAAAGTTACTCATTTGTAAAATTTCAAATTTAAATGTAGTTTAATTCAGTAAAAATTAAAAATGACCCAGTCTAAAATAAGACTACACTTGATTCCCAACTTTGCCTTAGCTATCAGTCGGTCATTCAGATTAAGATTTTTTAAATTCGATAGTCAAGAATTAGATAAGGTTAAAATATGTAAATTCGCTTGAGTTCAGAACCCGAATACTAGATGTTCAATTATGTGTTAAACCAGGCTTATTGCAGCCATTGGAACTTATTGCTTATTGGATAGCTCTTTAGTTCTAAAGAGGAAAAGATGTTTCCCAAGAAAAAGCGGTGGTTAACAATGCAGTAAACCTTAACATTTTGGCAGTATTATTTTTACTATAAAAGAAACTTTTTGAATTTCAAAACTTTTATAACTATAGAAAAAGACTCATTTTACACAATTTGGATAAAATGATGGCTTTAAAAAAAATTGATCTTGACATACAGCCGCAAATGTGCGAATTGGTCATGGAAAATTTCATGAAAAGGATATGGTGCTCTAAGCGTAGCCGTGGCGGCCATTTGGCTGATCGTTTCAAATATTAATAGCATACCATTCTCTTTATAATGAAATAAACATTCATTGATTTCTCTTAAAAAATACTCGTTTTTTTTAATATCAAAATGAAACCTCTTATTGGAAAACCCATTATTAAAAACTCCTTTTACGGAGAACAAAATAGATTTTCTATTTCATTGAAGTCATCATTTATCACTCTTAAGATGAAACGATAGGATTTACGTCATCCTCTATATTCAACTCACAATCAGCTGAGTTTGAGTCTATTGGTTTAGGATAAAGTCTATTTAACAAACTTGTGCCAAAATATATATCATACTTCGACGGTAATTTAATAAAGAAATAAAGTTTTTTATTTATTTAGAAGTCGAGTTTATAAATAAATTCTTGAAAAATTCTTTATTAATCGATTCGAATTCTAAACTGACCTAATGATCAACATTTATACTTACTCTTTGTTGCAAAATATCGTTTTGCACTGTCGATACTTTAAAAAACTTTACTATAGCACACACTTGTACTAATTTTGCACACCCCTGCTATTGTAATTCAATACGTCATGTAATTGCCAAAATTCTAATTTATATACACTTTATTTGACACAAAACTTTAAAATTAATACAAATTAGATTTAAGAAAAATTAATTAAATATTATAAATCAATTAAATTAACCGTCTTATGACCAATCAGGAGTTTAATTTCGAGCCCTATTATGAAAAAAACGCCAGATCAGGAATTTGATAAACAACTTTTTGGTAGGCGTAGTGATAGGTAGATTAAGGTGACGATAATTCCCTGAAAAAAAGAACAAATAGCTTCTTCTGGTTGCCTTGAACAATACGAAGAGCGCAATCTCAGAGTAAAATCCGGTGCAGTTGAATATTGATAATTCGGGCCCCCAATGGCCTATTTAAAACGACTGATATTTTTATTTGAATGAAAATATCGATATTCCTAATATTTGTCCCTGAATAAATTAATAATTTTCATAGATTCAAAAACTTTGGATTTTGCTAAACTTAATTTACTTTAAAGCTCTGGAGAATAAAGAATAAAGGTACCCTTTTTATTAAATCATATTAAAAGGTCGGAATTAACAGTATTATAAACTCTCGAATGGGGTATAACTTATCTATGACCAACTGTTTCCAAAATTTAAAAACCTTGCAATACACTAAGCAAAAACTTTAAACGTGGCAAACAACGTGATGAAAATTACTTCAAAATTAAAAAGAAAACTAAGAAAGTATCATTTGAGGTTTTTTCAGAACAACAAAATAATTTTGCCTAAAAAGTTGAAAACTAGTTTTGAAGAAGATGACGTCAAAGTTACCATTTTATTGTAGTTTAAGGTCAACCAAAGAATTTGTTAGAAGCAATGTTCTAAAATTCGGAGAAAGCACCCGCAATTAATAAAATTATTACTAGATGGGGAGAACTGTTTTTAAGCAATCGGCCTACCTTTTTTCAAACACTTCCTGAATTACACTGACATATGGTAAAACTATATGCCTTAAAAGACCAACTCCCCAGATTTTAAAAACCTAGAATTAAATTTACCAATCATATTATACACCCATTACAAGTAAAGTTTTTCTAAAAAATTCAAACAACTCGAATAAAATTAATTAAATCCATAAAAATTCGAATAACTTGAAAAATTGAATTAATGGAATGAAAATTTAATGAAAAAAAATTCCACACAGACACACGTATCACACAGATACCAACCAAACCTAAAAAGGGATCAATAAATTTGATTTATGTTCAGACTATACAGAATATATGGAAACAATCTATCTCATTTTTTTACTTTTTATTTATACAATAGAGAAACTACACAATTAATTCATAAAAGGGTGTACACTAAAACTATCCGTATATACAGACATAAATTGTATCCCTTACCTTGGCATTTCTAGGGCGTAGAAAATAATCTATATTATAGAACTAAAAACATAAAGTTCTATATATATTTTGTCTACTGAACTGTGACAGTATACTACGAGTATATGGTTTTACATTTTGAAATGATAGCACACAAATATTCACCATCGGAAAATAATCGAACGGATTTTCGCAAAGCGAAATATGTTAGGGGTGATCATAAGGTTTTATAAAATGCGAGAGACTATATATATGAAGTGAAATAGCAAACATAAACTTACAAAAACAACAAATTTAGTTCGTATTTTTGGATTAACAGATAACACAAATTGTTAGGGGATTTAAATTTAACAACACTAAAAATTGCGCGTCACTTCGAGAGGGTCACTTTATGTATGTAGACATTTCATTGTGTTGACAAAATATTTCCCGACAATTTATACGAACATAAATGTTTATTTGTCTGCACCAAACAAATATTCTAATTTTGTATATATCGATAATCTTGTTGTTTGGGTGTTAGCCACGTTCACGAATTTACAATCTCTTGTCATAATGTACATTGTATATACACACACACACAATATTTTATTTAAAATAACAATGAAATAAAACATTTTCATTATCTCGACTAACATTTTTGTTTTGTGTTACGTAAAATGGAAAACCAAAAAAAAAAAAGGAAATTATTTTTAGAATTGGTCATAGGCATGCCTGCTGTTTTGTGGTTGATGTTACCGACGTCTCGTGATGTGAGAATTTAAAATATTAGTGTAAGATATTCAGTTTCCAGCTTTAATTACTTTTAATTATTCTAACAGATTTTGTCCTCATGTGGAACATACATAAACATAATACTAAAGCTTAAAGCTCAAATTTGTATAAATTTAACACACTTAAGGACTGTAAACCTATACAAGTTTTAAGCTATTTGAATTTAATGTTTGTTAACTTGATTCTAGGCCAATACAATATTTCAAAGTATTTTCCAAAAGTGTATTTTATCCAAAAGTGCAAGCAATTGCCCATTATATTTCTTTCAAGTATGTTAACAGCAGAAATGGCCACCGATTGAGCCATTGAAACTTTCGTTAAAAAAAGAAACAGATAATCCGAACTAAGAATAATAAGTTCTGTACCAGTAATTGAATTTTCAGCAATTTCATTAGTCGCTACCTGCAAAGCCTGTTTATCTTCACCTCTCACAGATCACGCTAAGGTCTTTAATAAGAACATTGAATTTTTTCATATAGTTCCAACCAGCTACTAAGAGTTCCAGTTTTTGAGGTTGGCACGCATTTTCTATTTACGTTCTAGATAATCAGTTTTCTCAGTTACATCAACAGCTTCCGTAAAGGTGACATCGTATGTTAGTTTAAAATTAACTTAACGATCGGCAAAAAACCATAAATTTTCCGAATATTCCAAACTGGGCTTACAATATCCCAATTAATCCACCTGTAGATAGCCATGTACTTCGTAATTATGTAACACCTCCACAGTTTCAGCGAAATTTGAACCAAAGCGAAATCCATGTATACTCTTCAGTTCTTGTAAATGATTACGATGTAATAATTTTTGGTGTAACATATGGTTTAGCAGTACTTTAAACGTTGTTGAATTTCCATCGGTATATACTGTTCGGTACACTATTCGTGATCGGTATAGCGATTACGATGGTAGGGGTGGTAGAGTGATCGTGGCAAGAAGAAATGTCTTATTATTCAAGCAATTTAACATTAGATGTGACCTTTGCGAATTACTGGCTTTAAAAATAAAATGCGGTTCAGTCTGGTTTTTTATTATCGTTATTTACATCTCGTTTGGAAGTTCATAAGGACATCATAAAGTAGTTATTGCCATTGGTGACTAAATCTGATCAAATCCTAATAGTTTAGGATTTTAATTTGCCAAAAATTGATTGGATCCAAATAGAAGGGGCTTTTAGTTGATAACTGTTGATAAATTAAAAAAAAAAACGATCACTGAGTGATTTTTCACAACTAAATGATAGCTTATTACGATCAATTAATTTAAAAGTTAAATGTTAAAATTTTCACAGTTTTCCGTTTTATACAACTTTTATTTATATATTTCCACGGTTGACAAACGATAAATTATTTTGTTTAATCCATAAGACGTTGTGCGAGACAAGAAGAAAACACATCACAAAAAATCATAATAAACCACATATCTTAAGTATGCACCTTAGTAAAATCAATATCTTAAGTATGCACCATAAAAAAAAAATGTTTTAAGCAACAAACAAAAAAAAACGTGGCTAAATATGGTGTATAAACAACAACAATCACGAAAACCGCGAAAGTTTATTTATTATTTAAGAATTTTGATATAAATTTGGCAATAATTCAACATTAAATTAAAATAAGTAGAAATTCTTTATGTATGTTAGTGTGTGTGTGTTATGCACATTATGTACGAATTGAAAATTATAAAATACAATTTCCCGGGCTATTTATAGATAAATGAAAATATTTGGTTTAGATTTTGGATGCGCGAACATTAAAAAAAAAATTGAAATGTTACATGGCTTATGTACGTACATGGGCAAAATATATGTTAGGAAAATCGGTATGTAACGGATGTGGGGTAGGTCAAATAATTTAAAATGTATACTGATAAGCAGTCAAACTATTTTTTATCAAACAAATGGAAGTAACATACATTATATTGACGCACTATATATGTACATAAGATAAGAGTATATATAACACCGTGTTGCCGTATAACGTATATAGAAAGGGAAAATTTTTTATTTTCCAGTTTACTGCAGGTGAATTTTAATGGCTTTATATACATATATTCTTATACGAGTTTTTTTCCTTCATGCAGTTTTGTGCTTGTTTTAAAATTAACTTTTTACGTTATGTAATACAAAATGTTATTGAATAATTTTCCTATGAAGAGTTTCCCTTATTTTTTTGTAAAATGATTTTCTACTCTGTAACGATACTAGGCAAATAACAGGAAAATGCTTGAGACTAATAAATCTTTTATGTTTAGTATCAGGATGTGGTGTGGTGGCCATTCGATTGGTAACGTTTTAAAGCTTCGATATATACAGTGGTGTTTCGGTAACAAAAACTTTTACACTAACTGGATTCATATTTGAAACGTTTTGTTTGTTTTTGGTTGCACATTTTAATCACAAAAAAAGGAAATATCGGCAGTTTTAGTTGTTTCTGTTACTTTAGTATTCAAGTTTACTTCTTGAATAAATTTTTCTCTCGAAAAATTCATCCAATTTTTCAAGGTATTTTGAGTTAATAAAATAACTATCTGCTTCAATTTTTAACAGTTCCAAAGCACTGCCAATAAAAATAATTGTTATAGTTTAAAGAACGTTCACTCTATCAGTTTCCTAGAGAGTATAGTAGAGTGAGCTACCAACAAATGTTTTAGATTTGCTTTATTTGTGGGTTAATGAACTCATAATATTTCACCAGCACCTTGATGTCTTATAGATAACTATTGTTTTGTAAAACAATTGTAATATATTCTCAGAGCACATCTAAATGATTTGAATATGTATAGCCATAAAATCCATCGTCCAAATAAGTTCAATTAATAGCCTTGAATCGCGTTTCTAGACTCAATGCTTTTTTTTTAATTTTATTCAAGAAAGGAATATAATGCAAAGCCTTTGGTACTGTTACTATCTATTAATAATTGCGGTTTACTAACCAACAATTAATTAATTTAGTAATTTAGTAATTTAAATTATAAAAATGGTTGATCTCACATAGAGATAAAATAAAAATGGTTGATCTCACATAGAGATATTATAAATATCTTATTCAATAAGAGTTGGGTTACATAATAGCACGAAAATTTCGAAAAAAAAACGATTTTCGTTTAATAGGGGATTCCCAATAATGTTTTTTCATAAATTAAGAAAATATGACGTCAATTTTAAATCTTTAAACTTTATATATTACTTACGACTTATTGTTGAATTTAAAATTAAATTTATTATATAAATCAAATTAAATTCCGCACTAATTAATGTTTTTCTTTAATTTTCAGGTAATTATCATCCGCAGTAAACAATGGATACATTTATAAAAATAAATTTTCGCGCAATAAGTGGTGCTTGAATGTTTTGAGTTTTAAATCACCCAAAAAAAATTTGTAAAGGTAAACAATTCAGATTAAATTTAACGAGTAAAGCAATAGTTTGTAGTTATCTTGCAATGTATGTCAAGTCGATATTGTTTCTTAAAAAAAAAAAATAATGTTATGCGTTATAATTTTTCAATTAATTTTTTCGAAATTTTTTTTAAGTTTTTCTTAATTTAAATAAAAAAAAAACGATTTAGAAATCAAAATATCTAAATATTAAAACTATTATTATTACTATTATAGTTATTCGCCTTTATACGTTGTATTCAAATTAAAATGTTACATAATTAACATTTCCTACATTTCAGACAGGTAATCTAAGTAAGCAAACGTATAATAAATAATAAAAATTCGTGTAGTATTACAATTAATTAAAACTAATTTACTACAGCGGAGTATCTCTACATTATAAAGTAGAGTAGTTTAAAACTATAAATTAAAATTCACAACAAAATAATTTATAAAAACTATAATTAAAGTAAAAAAATTAACGCTGGTAAATTGACTTATTTATAGACGGCGCAACATTATTTACCGTCTATACACATGTGCTGTACTTATGCATTTGTATAAGGCGTGTAATTATATGAAATTTTTCATTACTCTTAATTGTGCTAATTATTTTTAAACATTCGGCCCCATTCGATTTTTATTTTGTATAATCGTATAGGTATTCTTATAGGTTATTCTCAACTCTTGCCCAGTTCCGATTTTATTTATTTACTTGTGTGTAGAATTAATAGGTCCAACTACCCTATGCTGCTGTGGAAGATGGTTTGGACCATAGATTCTGATGTTGAGTTTTTAATAACAACTCCACAGTTTTAACCACTGTGTATTTGTTGTTTTTCTTTGAATAGTCCTGAACTTTTTTAAAAATCTGCATAATTTCCACAATGAAACATTTACTGTCAGTATTTTTTTTACTGTGAAACCAGAAGGAGAAAAAAATACTAAACTACTTTTGAGTGACAAAGGCAATCGCTTTTTTTTTTGTTGTAACAAAAAAATAAATAAAATAGAAAAAAATTAAAATCGATTGTTTTTTTACTCGAAAGTAATTTAGTATTTTTTCTCCTTCTGGTTTCGCAGTAAAAAAATACTGACAGTAAATGTTTCATTGTTGGAAGACGATTTAAAATGGTTAAAAATACTCATATTCTTGTAGGTGATTTTTTAAACTAAAACAGTTCAGAATGTTGAAGGTAATTTCTAATTTACAATTTTGTCAAATGCAAAACTTTGCTAGCATAAATGATTTACCAGATCAACTGGAAAAAATGATTTGCAATAGAAAATTTTAATAGTAGATTAAGACAAAACTAGATTTAATTTGTTTGAAAAGCAATGAAGTAAATTTGAAGTTATCTAACATAACTGCAAACATTTTGATAGGAACCCAACTG
Organism: Tipula confusa; assembly: GCA_963556175.1. Taxonomy (NCBI): domain Eukaryota; kingdom Metazoa; phylum Arthropoda; class Insecta; order Diptera; family Tipulidae; genus Tipula; species Tipula confusa. The sequence continues at coordinate 231,153,888 of OY744475.1, forward strand.
ATATTATATATCAATCTTCAGACTAAAGTCTTAGATGTTGTTGAGTCATTTAAATACCTAGGAGCTACGATCGATAACGTTATCGACCAAAAACAATGTTGCCATCGTTATGTATAGACAAAAAAAGTATAACACACTTATTCTTCTTAGGGACATAATATAGTAACGTAACTTTCTTATGGTATTCGACAATTTTAGATGTTTAGGAAATCCTTTTTTTATTTTTTATTATGCTTCCTACCAATGTAGTTTGTACTTTTAGCATGTCTATAATGTCAAAGAGCAGATTATAAATTTATTATCGGTGTTAATATTTTGGCCCACTTTTTGAAGTTAATTTTATTCAGCGCCAAACAATAAATTTCCAGGCCAGATTTGTACAAAATTTTCAAATCTACAGTTAGTTTGGTATTGACTGCAGCACCCACGAAAAACTTTCGATTTGTTGCTACAACGATGAATACAACGATTATAGAACCTGTAAAATATTTAGCTGATACGCGCAAGTTTATATAACAGTCGTTACTCTGCACGCCTTTACGTTTTATCAAAATGTGAAGAGACGAAAAATTTAAACTGTCCGACACCCATAGTTGAACATAATTCTGTACTGGTTCATTTTTCAAACAGGAGCTGTTTAATATATTAAAGATATATGCTAGGTACAAATTACATAATATTGATCAGAAGTAGGATCGAATTATTCAACATTTTTTTTCCGGCAAGGTGTATCCAATTTTGACTTTTTTCCGGCAAGGTGTATCCAATCCATTAAATTTTGAAAAAATCTGGAGTAATAAGCCGCCAATTCTTCCTGTTTAAAAAAGAGGTACATATAACGGGCTAACGGTTCATTTAATAAACCAGTTAAGTATGTTGATAATACCAGAACTATTTTCGGTACCAGTTCCTTACCGAATTTTGAAATTAACACATTTTCTCCTAAAGGTTGGCTTCATTTATCCAGATTTAGTTCTACTACTGAAGACGATATTTTGTATCGTCTTCAGTAGTAGAACTAAATCTGGATATATGCCTAGATACCAATTTCTGGAAAGTTGGTATACTCATCCCTAAAACTAAAAATCGTGAAGATCTCGAATACATTTACTTTAATTTGGGTATAAATGAACAACTTCGTGTAAAGGTCACCCGATTGGTGTCAGTATTAAACCATTCCATAACCGAAATTTTCATCCAGTGACCTTAAATATAAAACTTCGGATACCAGCTGTGATGATGAACTCAGTCGAAATTTTCGTGGTGAAGGTAAATTATTTTTACTTGGTTCTGGACAATGATTATGATGTGATTATTATCACTGAGAGAGACATGGCTTAGCAGAAATTTTAACTCTGAAGAATTTTTTCCGTTCGACTATGTGGTCCATAGAAAAGATCGACATGATTTTGATACTGGCCTTAAGGAAATGAAATCATTGCATGTCATCCAGTTTTTGATGTTATTGCTGTATGGATTAAGTTCGCCAATACATCTATTCTAATCGTCGCTGTTTACATTCCCAATGAAATAATTTTGGATAATTATCTTGATATTTTTTATTTTATTAATTTTAATGTTTTACCGTTGATGTACGTTGAAGAACAATTTATCAATCAATCTGAATCTTCAACGTTCCCGATTTTACTTAGTTCAATGTCGATGGTGTTTCCATATCATCTTCTACCGATCAAAAGGTATTGGCAGTATTAGACTATCTTACTAGTATCGCTACATCGCAGATAAATAGGATTTGCAATACTCGAGGGAAATTTCTGGATTTAGTTTTTTCAACCGATGTACTGTACTCCGAAGTTTCATCGTGTGAAGATCTTACCGCATGTTCGATCATTTACCATACTCCAATAACGATAACTATTTTTTATGAAAAATGCTTTACCCAGTTTTCACCTAATAATTCTTTCCATTTTGATTTTAGGCATGCAGTACGAATTTATTGGTAATTCTGATTGGAGTTTTCTCGGAATAGGAACTAATAATTTAAATTAAACTATTTCAATTTTCAATCAACTACTCAAAAACAAACCGCGATATCGTGAACTATGGTATAACAAAGAATTATTCTGTTTCGAAAAACGCAAACGTAAGGAGTTTAAAACTTTAATTGGTTTCTATATAATAATTATATTATGCAGATAGAAGATAAGTTCAAATCCAAAAATTTTCTGGAATTTCATAAATGGTAAAAGGAAAGTAGTACAAGGTTACCCATACCTATGATATTTCGGAGCTCTTCTGCTAGTCAGTTTTCTGGTATCTTCAATTTCTTTGCCATTTTTCTTTCTGTTTATGAGCCTTCTTCGCCATCTGCTACATCAAATATTTTAAAAATGATTTTAATTATCTTAATTTTACCAAAGCAGAAGTTTTTGATGGTTTTAATCAAGCACTGTGTTTTGACCATCATCTTTAATGAAGGCATCTGTTCTGAAATTTTTCCTGATCCTTGGAAAATTTCTTTCATTCGTCTGATTTTTAAATGTGGTAAAAGATGTGATATCAGTAACTATATCGCGGAATAGCAATTCTTTCTGCAATTCCAAAACTTTTCGAAGCGTTGATACTTAAGCAACGAGTTGATGTGATTTACACAGGCTTTTCATGCCATTCACAAACTGGAAAAATTATAACTATACAATACAAATAATTCCTTTTTCAGTTTCTGAACTGATTAAATCTCTAAACAAATTAAAATAAGACATTAGGATATTCAAAAAGATTAATATGCTTATAAGAATCCGAACCTAGCAAAAAGTTCTTTAGTTTTCAAACAACTTTTTATTGCTTTATATATAGGTTAAATGTAAACATTAAAACCTTTGATCATTAATTTATTTATGTGTCTCTGACTAATTATTAGCTGAACAATTTACCGATAAAGGCGCTTGCACGTAGTACCCATAAAAAACTAAAATAATCTCAATGATACTACAGTCAACCTTTAAGGTTTACAATCGTAATAATTCAACAAATTAAACATTTTGTATAATACATCACACGTTGTTGAATCATCGCCTATAAATTTACGACTGTTATCCAATGTATATATGAATAAAATTCAAAATTATGGAAAATATTTTAAGCGCGGTATTAAGAATTATGTTAGATATAGATTCCACGCATACATGTCGAAAAAGATTAAAATATATTTCGACTTTTTTGACAAACTCTATTCCACCTAAACATTAAAATTACGAAAATATGCTATACTCGTTCAACCGGATTAAATCACTTATCCACTATTATATAATATATCCACTCGTAAATAAATAGTACGAAACAAGTGATAGAGACATATATATTCGTAAAAAGTAAATTATACAAAATTTATAGTTACTTTATAATTATCGGAAGGAAATATAAAGAATAAAAATTTTGCTTTAAGCACTCGCACAGTTAATTTATTCTTTGATATAATCGTCTTACGTATATATAGAAATTTATGTATAAGAAACCTTCCGCTGCATAACTTGTCATTATATAGATATTCCAATCGGACCGGAAAGATAGTCTTCTGTATATACATTTCTTTATATACGATCGAAATCAATAACTGTCATTGTGTGACGTTTCATAATATTTTAGGGTCAATTATCACTTAAACCGCGTACTATATATACATTCGGTCGTGTAACAGTTTCTTATATATACATAGTTATACATATGTGCATGTCATGTAGGCGGGTCTATAACTATAAGAAGAAAATCTATTATTTTCCCCGGATAGTTTAGAATAATTATATACCTCTATCTTAACATAATAACTATAATAACACAATATAATAACGGTTATAAATTAGTTTTTTATTAATTTTAATAGATTTTTATTAGAATGATATGCATTTTTTCTTATTTTATTTCCCTTCAATCGAACTTCTATATATTATGTTAATTTATGGCCGAGTGGCGCATGTATGCACAATGTCTTGTATTGTGCGATGTTTATTTATATAAAGCATTTCGATTTCGCGATACAAAACGATATAAATTATTTTTAAACTCAAATCAAAATAATTTATTTATATTTATATAAACATATGTCCATTTCTATAAACATTATTATTATATTATTATTTTAAAATATGTTCATTGAACTTTCTTAGTTATAATAATATGTCGTATAAATTATTTCTTTTGGACTTGTTGAATTCTTAATTTTACAATAAAACACTCAACATCATATTATATGAGTACAAACAAATTTTTAATGTTTAATTTTAATAATGTTATATGATTTTTGTATTATAAATACATATATGAACATGATCAGTTTGTGAGGTGAATGTATTATTTGACCAGCCTTGGGCATATGTTTTAACTAAAGTTTTGCGGAAATATGTATACAAAATAAATCGCGTTCGGTTTAGGAAATTGGTTATAAATATAAACAAAACGATATCTTTTGATTTAACCGCCTACAATATTATATGTTGAATACAATATGCTTTGAACTGTCATCAACATTTCAACATATTCTTTTATAATAAATTGACAGTTTTCTAATATTGTAATACGTTTTTTGTTCGATTGCCAATTTTGTAAAAAAAAAAAAAAATCGAATGTCAATTTATGATGATTTGGTGATCATGATGTGAGTATTTTGACGAAATAATTAGAAATTGTGTCGAATGCAAATATTTTCTGACGATCACACGCTTTTAAATTTGTAATATTACAATAAGAAAACAGTGATCGCTAAACTAGATCAAAACCATGTACCTATTAGAAACGATCATAATTTACACATTTATTTTGATAAAAATCTTAAATTCATCATAACATTTTCCAATGAACATTCGATCATGAATTTGTAATATTGAAGATCACAATTAAGAATAACTTCTGATGTAAAGTGTTTTCAATGATTTCATTTTAGTTTTACAAAACAACGTGATCGATGGTAGAAATATTTTTTATTTTAGACAGCCAATTGCTATGTTTTAATTTTTTTTCAAAACTATCTGTTTTCGGGACTATATTTCATCTATCGATCGAAATCAAGTGACGGAAAAAATGTTCCCTTAAAGTTTTATAAAACACAAAATAGTATTACGTGTCGTATAATTGTTATTTTAATCAAATCTGTGGACGCATGCTTGACTACTCCAGTACCACACTAATTCTACAATAGTATATTTACATTTCATTTACAGCTAGGATCATCTGTTTGTTGCTTACGATTGGTTTCGTAAGTATATCGGCCAGCATATTAGTTGGTTTATATTGGATATTGATGAGACCTTTTTTGACCTTCTCAGGAATGAACACTGATTTGATTTATTTTAATATGTTTGGTACGTGCAGTTGATAAATTTTTAATTGTCAATTGCATTGCGATTTGGTTGTCACAGTATAACACCATTTGTTTGATGATGAAGGCATAAGTTCGAATTGAAGTCGCTTAAGCCAAATAGATTTTTGTATTGCACATACCATTGTTATGAACTCTGCTTCGGTCGTCAAAAATGCAACAGTCAGCTGACGTTTTGATCATCAAGAAACAGCTGCACCCTGCATGGTGAAAACATAGCCAATGGTCGATTTATGTTCGTCGAGATCACTAGCCCAATCTGCATCACAGTAGCCTCTGACAAGTCGAGTCAACAAATTTATTGCATAGTAAATATCCGGACGAGTTATCTGCGCTGCGGACAACAAACTAACAATTGCTTTCATATATACGGCACGTTTGACATCTCGTGTTGTTCATTCCTCGAATTTGGACATATGCTAGAGAAATTTTTTAGATTTAAATCCAACGACGTACAGATTGGATTGCAATCACCCACACCGGAGAGGTTGAGAATTTCGGATATGTACTGCGATTGGTCGATTGAAATTGTGCCAGCCGCTCTGTCACGAGTGATTCGAACTCCCAATGCGAATGCTGCGTCGCCTATAAATCTTTCATATCAAAGTGTTTTCCCAACTCGCCCTTTAGCAATTTTTCGCGTGTTTCATCGTTAAAGAAAATCAGTACGTCATCCAAGTAAATAACAAGAAATAACATTCTGTAACAATTTACCATAAAGTAGATGGTTGGCATTCGAAAGCTTTAAAACAAATTTTACCAGTGCACAATTTAGTTTTTCGTCTGGACTTGATGTACTTTGTTCGAGTTATTGATAAATCATGACCGGTACTGCGTTGTTTTCAACATTCGAATCCATTACTTCGGGTTTGTTGGTATTCTCAATTACAATGGCTTCGCCAGATGGTTAAATTTGATAATCAAACCTAGACGTTTTATGGATTCTTCTTTCATTGACAATGGAATATTCAGCATAATGAAGACCACCTGAATTGACATTGGCGTCAACTCCACATTCATCACTCGTTCAAATTAGTGGCGAAAAAAAATCTTTGTGCTCATAACCTTCAGATCTGGTTTTTCAGGAAAGTTTGACTCTATCGATATGTTTTCGATTCAACCGATAAGTTTTCGATTCATTTCTATATATCCAAGCATAATACATTCTGTTGACTTTGTGTCGAGCTTCCGTCGTTTTTTCTTTGGGACATTTAAAAGTTTTCTGGCATCGTCGATCGCATGTTTCTGCATAGAATTCGGTTACAAACACCATTCCAATATCAGTGCGCGAGGACCTAGATTGTTCCTGAGCACTGATTTTTGAGTCTCAAACTCCAGAAAAGTGTTGAAAACTTGTTTTTTTCTTTTAACGAATAACAAATACCTTTCTGCAGTAATTATTGACAAACGTAGCGAAATATAGTAGCAATATTTTTAATATCTTTAAATCAAGCCCTGGTTTGCTTCCCTTCAACAATGCATTTGCTGTTGCTTCCTATATATGCTCCAATTAGCACCAATTAATAGGCCACTCATCCTTTTTAAATTTTCGTCACAAATGTGTCCTAACCACTGATGCCTCAAATTATTGTCTATTCTGTCACTCAAATTATCGTTTCATTAATTGAAATTTCACTTTTATTTTTAAAGTTCGGCAATACATAATCCAGCCGATCCATGTTGTTTATCAATGACGCCGTTGCTATTAAGGTATTTCCTGGATTAAACATTTTGAAATTTATTTTATCAAAATATGCAACACGATTCCCGTTTTTAATCATCTGGCTTACAGAAAACAAATTTCCACAAAAACCCGTAACATATTGAACATTCGTCAACGTTGCGTTTGTTTTTGGACGTTCCACCCAATAAGATTAAGTTTACTTAACCAAAACAACCAATTTTCAAATTTTCTTTGGTTGCAACAACAAATTTGGTATTCAACGGCAGTCTATTTTTATTAACAATCGTCATAGCTGCCGATCAGTTTTTGCATTTATTATATACGAATAATTTTGCGTCTCTAAAAACAAAATAATTACTGATCTTGTCTTTAAATC